>VZTG01003880.1:1201422-1286111 GCA_013397845.1 Melanocharis versteri
GCGACCGGCGGAGCCGCCCCCGCAGGCGCTAGTTATGTAACCAGGGGTGTCTCTGGCGGCCCCGCGCCACCGCCTCGTCCGCAGTAGCGCCCGGGGAGGAGGCGCTGCCTCTCGCTGCTCCTGTGGCTGCGTTTCCCGAGCAGCGAGGGCGATGCGCTCCCTCCGCCCCAGGGACGCGCCCCCGCCCAGTAGCGGCAGCGGCTGCTGCCCTTGTCTGCCCCTCTGCGGACAGGTGCGGCCCCAGCCCGGGGCCAGTGGCGGGCAAGAGTACAACATCACCAGTCAGACCCTTCTCTTTCCCCTGCTCTTAGCGCATTTCATCCCGAAAACTTCAGAGTTTGGGCACTACGCGGTCACTGCGCGTCGGTGCGGAGCGAACAGCCCCAGGCAGCGAGGGTTGCTGCGTGTGAGCAGCGGCTGCACAGAAACACCGCACTGTTCCCTCTGTGTAGGCAAAAGGCCATCCCAGCAATGGGTATTTTCTCCTTAGTTTATTTCTGCCGGGGTGGGTGTGACTCATATCTTATCCTTGGTAATTTCTATTGAAATAAACAGTTTTAACCAAGGAAATAATCGGAACATAACACAATTGTGTGACATTAGTCATGTACTCATTAATTCCAGTTAAGCAGCTCCTTTATGTTCCTTTTGCTCCCATCCCACAGTCAGCAATGGCAATAAATGTAATATCGAAATACATGCCGTGAGAGCTCTTTGCAATAGGAATCCCCACTATGCACTCTCAGTATGCACCACGGGAACTTCCCTGACTCATTTTCAGATGAGTAAGCTTCTCAATCAAGTTTTCTTGGCATTTGATGGTAAAGCACTCAACTTCCTCATGCTGATAACAAATCAATAGTCCCTGTAACCTGTTCCATGTTGCCTCTTGCACAAAGTTTGGGATAGGGTCCCTGGCTGGAACCATTTCCTTGCAAGCCAGCAGAGCGGTTGGCCAGCAGTCAAGACTGCTGAGCTTTCATCTACAAGTTAGCAGCTTTCCTGACTTCAACTTTCATTCTTAGAGGGAAAGTAGGAGTGTAGTTTTGAAAGATTAATTTTAATATATCCATGATGCTTTTCAAGCAGCATTGCATTAAAAAAAAAAAAAATCTAGAGAAGAGTTCTCTTGTGCCTGCTTACTTAGAACTTTTCCCTTTTAGTCACTTCCTGGGAGGACTTACCAGGATATCTGAATTAAATATGCTTTAACATCATCTGAATCAGGTCACAGTGCCACATTTGTTTAGATGGCAGTGGACCCTGTCAGTAAGTAGATATTCTGAGGCTCTGCTGGTCAGACTAGTGCTGATCTTGACTGTCAGGTCAGCTGTTGGTTATAATTGTGTTTTTGATAATGAGCCAGATTGGTTTTATCAGAGCAGTGCATTTAACTCTGTAGAGTTTAGTCAATGGATGTCACACAATGCACAGAGTATTTTTAGACATGAAAAGAAACTACACTGTCTATACTTTAGACTATTGTATCAGGCTCAATGAAAACTGAGACCTGGGTCCTATCATTAAAAGTTTGGTGGGGCTTGGTAAGTAAAACTTGTGACTATACGTTTTAATTTGCAAAAAAAAAAAAAAAAAAAAAAAAAAAGAAAATAAATTTTGAATCATGAGAAAACAGTTCCAGAGAGAGAGAGAACAAATTCCTTTCTGTACATCAAAGTACTTGAACACTCATTGATTTTACGGGAACAACTGATACTGACACTAAAGTCACAGAAAAAACATACTAGAAGATAAAATTATTCAAGGTATTGTTACAAGGTGGAAATGTAGCTACCAGTGATGGTCTAGACATGGCAGGACAGAGCTCAGAGCAGATTAGGTTTCTTTACTAAGAGAGCAAGAAAGACACATAAAACCCCCAATGCAAAACATACTTCGGTACTGACAGTTCTCTCACCAAATGCTCTGAGTCTACCTAAATGATGGATACAGATTTCCCTTTTCAAGAAAGAAAAGCCCACAGCAAAGAGGGACACATATTTGAATATAAGTACATACGTATGTAAGTTTAGATGAAAGGTTATCTTCTCACATGTTTTCTTGGCTCCTAGGAGACAACAAATAGCCAGAGAATAATAATTGAAGTACAAGTGTTGGCACTATTCGTTTCATGTGTTACAATGTAAAGGTCTAAAGATCTAAGTCCATTAAGTGGCTATGAAAACCTAAACTACAGATTCCAGTTTTATTTTCTGTCTTACATGATACTGAATTTTTAGTGTGAACAGTTTTTGGAGTTTCACGGTAGGTTTTGCATATAGAAGAAAATTGTTTGTCTGGTTCAAGACTCAGTTCTCTAATTATCTTTCTTTCACTTCCTCTGCTGATTTTATTTCTAGTAGAGTGACAAGCCTTAAACTACTCCCTGGGGCTTTCTTCTTGATCCCAAGCTTTGTAAAATGTAGGTGTTTCTGTAAGATGATGGCTTTTATAAGCTGTCAGTTAATTGCGATTAGAGCAACAGCCACATCTGGAACTCCTCTTCGGCTAATGCATCTTTGGAGAACTGGCATGAAAGTTGTTGTCAAGTGTAAAATATGTGGTTGGGAAATATTTATTAAAACAAAAAATAAGCAAAATTAAATTGTTTAATTGGTTCTCAGCTGTTGCTACATGTAGGGTTGTGAGTTAACTTTCAATTCATTAGTAGATTTTGCCTATCAAATAAGCTCACAGAATTTCCAGTGAAGGGCAAGCAACAACCTTTTGGTATATCAGGGATCTTTAGGATCCCTGGCTCTCCATTTCTGACCTAATATACATAAGTCTCAGTGGGTGCCCTCCCTACCTCCTCAGAAATATTGCCAAGGTACATTTTTCCTTTTCCAAAGATTGCATAGAAATTGAAAATCCTGGCTTTAAAATATCTAGCATTAATTATGCAGCTTTCTTACGAGCTAGGACTTCTTGCCAGTGAGTGATAAATCCCTCTCTCCCTTTCATCCAGAATTTGACTACTTTAGCAGAGTACTAGGGCACTCTAAAACCACTTCCATTTGAAAAGAGAGCATCATCACTCCTAACTCTCTATTTAGAACCATGATGCTACTTTAAATACTATTTTACACTATGATTTTTCATTCAGTTTAATTTGTATTACTAATTAACTTGGTCTCCAAGCAAGGTTATCAATTGTTTACTAGTCAGCAAAAGGCACCTTTGGGTTTTACTGAGCACAGCTTAGTGTTACTATAATTGCAGTGTCTCTCATACCAGCAATGAGACTAAATTGTGAATTCTGCTTTTTGGTGGGTATTTTAAACTTAAGCATTGTTTTATTTCTATTCTATAAATACTGAAACACCCTGACATGAATTATGCAGCAGGGAAGAAGTGATCTCTTGCCTTTGGACTACACAGGGTTTTCTTTCAGTTGCAGAGGGGAAGAGCTGTAAAACACCTGCTCAGCCTGGCTTCAGCTCCAGCAGGAGTAAGAATTGCCAGATATCTATCTTCTGTCAGCTGGAATAGCTGTCTATTTACAAAGTTGGTGTAGAGCCTACCACAAGAAAATCTAAGAGTTTGCTTTCTGCTCGTGACAGAAGCTGTTGAGATCCTTGGCTAAACAGCACGTTTAATCATTTATTGGTGCATTATAAACACGTATGTAAAAGACAAATGTCTTCTGTGCTGGAGCACAGCTACAGCAACATCAGGATTAGACCCTCAGCAGGGAATTCTGCACTCCTGCAAAGGCATCAGGAGTCTCCACAGACGTGCTACTGTGCTTTAAGGCAAGTCATATCTCCAGTTGCACTATTCCAGAAACTTTCTCTACTTCCTTCCATTTCACTACTTTTAAACTCAACCATGTTCTATATTATAGTATTATTATGAAGCATTTTGGTTATAATATCAGAGAAAGGTGTTTCCCAGTTGGATTTTCATCATTTTATGGAATATGAACTAATGTATAAGTACATTATATAAGAGACTATTGCAAGATGTCATTCACAGGCAGGGCGAAATACCAGTCAATGACTATAGGCAATCTTCCTCAAAAATGGAGAAGGGCACAGAGAGGTGGCCTCATAGTAATGAGCTCTATTATTTCACATTGGGGAGTTCTGTTCATAGAGAATTACGAGAGTAGATTTTAACAGACTGACTACTGACAGTTGATTTGAGTGGGATGGCAGGACAAGACTGATACCTGTGCTCAGTAATCACAGCAGCTGTTTCTGAGAAAGTCTCCCTCCTGCCAGTGAGGAAACAATCCCTTACCAAGAGATTCAGAGCATAATTACTGAATGGAGTCTTTTCACAGCCCAGAGACCACACTAGACAATAACTTTTTCACTGCCAAATGGAATGAATGCAGGAAAGCAGGATGGAACAGCAAAGTCTCCAGGGACACTTCTCCTCTTTGTTTACAGATGGGGACATGACTAGTCTTCTGCACTACCCTTTTGTAGCCTGTGGTGTGCAAAACAGCTCACAAGGCAATTGAGAGAAGTAGCTGCTCATGAGGAGGAGGTGAACCTAGATATCTAAATTTAGATCCTCTGTATACCCTACCATATAAGCATTTTTAGATCATCCTAAAAGAAAATATTTCCTGCATTGAGTCTATTTCCTTTTGCTAATGTTTAGAGCCACTTTAATGATTAGATCCACTTTTGAAGTGAAAGAAAGTAGGATGATACTTCTTTCTTTTTTTTAAGATCCCTAGAAATCAGGAGTTTTCCAGATTTCTAGAGTTTCTACTAAAATACCTACCTGCAGTGGTTGTTGTGCCAACTCGAACAGTTAGAACAAATTATAACCAGTCAAGTTCTTTTATTACACCAAATCCTAAATTAGAATTTGGAGTCCTTAAGGTGACAAGTGTTTCATCTGGTATACTTTGTTACAGTCCTTGCTGGGGCATCTGAACACCTTAGTAGTTAAAGGGCAAATATATTTCTAAGTTTTTATTTGCATGTCAACTACAATGTATGAGTAAAGATTTTTAAAAGGTAGAGAGGAAAAAAAAAGTTCTGCTTACATAGTATTTATTTTCAGTCTAGTCTGTTGTTGTGGAAAACAAACAATTTTTAAGGGGTTTATATATTTTAGGGCAACATGGTTGAGGTCTTGATGTAGATAACTAGAGTGTGGATACTGGAGTTTTTTCTTTACAATGGGATGCAACAGTACACAGAGAAGAGGAAAGAGATTTGTGTGACAAATCCATCCCACAGTTCAGAGATCTTCCTTGAATTTCTTTAAAAAGAAGCAGACAAGACAGGATAGAGCATTGATGGATTGAAGAGTTCCTATGTAAGAGGGAGCTTTTCTAATCTTCAAGGATCAACCTGTCCACTACCAACTACTTATGATGACACAGCACGCACATCTTTAAAAAAATTCTATTTTTAGCACATAACAAAATGCTCAGTATAAATCTGGGTTTTATCTGCCCTATAGCATTAACATATTTTATACATTTTTATCCCCTCTGCATGTACCTGATGGCACCATCACTGAGAACACAGTAATCTTCCTTATAAACTTCCTTGCAGGCAGCAGTGATCCAGCAGTTTTTAATCCCGAATGATTTGTAAAACTACTGTAAAAGCACACGTGAGCAAGTCTGAACAGCTATTGAGAGCTTAAATTATCATCAGGCAATATGTACATATATTTTTTGAAAGTAAGTCAGTGAATGATTTACTTATCAGGTGTTAATGTAATAGTATATTTTCTTGGCAAACATAGGAACGATTTTGAACCAAGAGACAAGGAAGGAGAATTTGATAGACTGTCCTTTATACTTCTAATCAGAACAGTTGCCAGGATATTTTTATTTATCAAATGCATGAAAATTCTCCCAATATGTGAAATTTTTTTATTAAAACATGAAGAACCTATAGCTGCAAATCCATGCAGAAGAAATATAGTGCTTTCATAATTTGATTTGTCATAGTGCTAATTTTGTGCATAGATATGTAAATACTGCCTGTGACCCCTTCCTGTGTCTGGCCATGTGCCAGCTGTGCTCTCTCCTGTTCTGGTCACAGGGCGTGATTTTTCCTTTCTGGATCCTCCCTCTGCTCAGCCCTCTCTTCTGATTGGCTGGTTTTGAATGAACAAATCACTGAAGATCCCCTCTCTCCTCAATTTTGATGGTGTCCTAATCCCATAAGGAAACACACTGACTCTGGATTTTACTTTGAGTATGTGCAGCCATGACTAAGGCCAGGGAGAATAACAGTTGATATTACAATGATCCCGCTCAATGTTCCAATTCCTCAGGCAGTAGAACTTTAGTGGGACAAACCCCTGTGCTGAACATGAAGAAGGGTGAAACAGAAAGGATAAATCCATTTGCTTATGTTCCAGCAGGGCTGGTAGCAAACAATGACCAAAACACAAACAACTCACCTTCTAGGGCACAAATGGAAGCATGTGACATATGGCCTTGTGTGTGTGGACAGATGTGTATTTAGAGGGCCTAATATGGCCCCTAAAAAACCCCATGTGGAAGGTGTGTTTTACCCTGATCTACACACATGAGGATTTGGTGTGAAACATCTACCACCCATGAATCTGATTAAAATTACCCCAGTAGCCACAGATAGAGCAGGCAGATTTAATCCCCTCACTGTAAATTACACTATACTTTTCCAGGAGCTTCATGTCCTCCAAGTCTCTCTCTGTCAAAATATAGCTGGAAGTTGTCAGTAAGTTGAAACATCATTAGAGAAGGGAAGCCAGAAGATGGACAAACCGTAGGACTATGGATCTTACTTCCTTCAAACTCCCAGCTGAATTCCAGTTAGATCCAGACTTCAGAAACTTAATACTAACCAATTTCCTATAACACTGGTTAAAAGTCCAAACTATGTTTTCTGTAACCTGAAGATAAACATAGTGGTGGATATAACTGAAAGCAAGTTTTTGAGAAAGAGCTTTAAGCAACAAAATTTACAGACATCCTTAGTGACAAATCAATGGAAGCAGGTGGATATCTAAGCTTAACATTTAATCTGTTTTCACATAGCCAAAGCTGTAAATAGGAAAAATCTACAAGATGAATTGGTGAAACTAAAAAAAAGTACGCCCCCAAATTTTATGTAATTAAACTTTCAATATCTCATCTAAATTCCTGCCAAATTCAGGATCCATATGCACTGCTATAGAGTTAATTTGAATTTTGAATTTAAGGTGTTACTTCTTCACTGCTATATAGCATATTTGATAAAGACTGATTTATAGTTGAAGAGATGAAATGAGAAAGAACAGCAGAAAATGAGGAAACAGACTGGAAAAACAAAAGCCATAGAAAGAGGTTTAGCTCAGGTGCCTGTATAATTGAAGTTGGCCGCTGCACTGGCAGCTGCTCTGCCCATCAGAGAGTTAACTGCAGGTACCATGGCAGTGTCAGGCTTTTGCACCCTCATTTGGGTTTTCATTCACAAAATCTGCAGGGGGAAGTAAAGAATCAATGCCACTTTTTTCCCATCTTGTTGCCCACAAGATCATGTGAATGAAATATGCTAATGACATTAAATGGCTTGCCAGGCTGGATGACTGTAATCACTGCAATTTTGTTCTTACTCTCTCAGTGTTCAGCTAATATTTTCTCTGCTGCAACCTGCCCAGTCTCACATACCCTTAGTTACTAATAGAAGTCACTAATTTTAAATATACTAAGTAAATGTATTAGCGACTTTTGTAGGCCAACCAAAGGGAAAGAGAAGACTCCGTAGTTGCTTAGATATAGGTATTATAGTGGAAGAGCAAATAAAAACATGGATGCATGACCCAGCTGGTGAATCACACAGATATGGATAGATTCTGTCTACCTGGGATGATGTCCTCATTTACAATCAGTTATCTCTGTTGTGATGCTGTGATTCAAAGACACATTTAGGAAAGGCAAGAAGAAAGAGCACTGCTGGCACCAGTCAAGTGTAAATCACAATTCACAGAAGGCATTCTTTCTTTAAAACGCTATGTTATGTCTAGATATTTTCCTAAAATGAAAGAGAAGTTAGTAAATACCCTTGAAACTTACTTAAAAAGCCCTCATATATTAGGTCTAAGATACGAAATGTCTGGTTCCTGACAGAATTTATTTCCTACTTGGAACTAAGTAATTTTTATAATCCTGTTCCACCACACGAAATAAGCTGACCTGGTTTAGTAACTGACACACAGGTAAGGCTTTATCAACTCCATCTGTGTATATGCAAAAATACAAACAATAAAATCACTCTTTTTTAAAAACAAATGTCAAAACATGGATATTTGTGTGTTTCTATTTTCAGTTTCAATTAGTTTTATGAATATTTTAAGACTTGCTTTGACAGATAGAGCTAAGTATATTTAATTTTGCTGTGACTGCCGGACTTTGAACTTTGGGTCTTAAAAGACCAGAAATAACTAGCTGGGCATTCAAAATGAAAATCCTGTATGATGCAAGTAAATTTTAGTTTCTGTTTGAGATTAATTCTTTCAGTTGTCAAGTACCAGGCTCAAAAAATGAGTCACAGTATTTGGTGAAATATATAATGAAACGTTATCTGTCTAAATGAGAGCACACCCTGGGCAGTGATAGTCTTTGGTGTTTCAATGTCTCTTAAGCCTCAGAAACCTGAGTAAGGCTAGCCTGAGACCCCTGTTACTTATTTCATTTGGAACATGAATTCTTAAACCATAAGATGAAGCCCCTCTTTTGCCTGTATGGATGAGCCCCTCAGTGATGTACAGACACCTCCAGTGTTGCCCCAGCCACACCACACCAAGGGACTGGGAGAACCTGGGAGACCTTGGATGCAAAACACACCTTCTCCCTTATAAGAACAGGTGCTGATATTCTGTTTATTATCACTTTGACTCAGGAGGTTGGCTGGACAGCAAAGCCACTGAGGAGGGACAACTGGAGCTAGCGGTGTCCTTGTGCGCTATCACAGGTGCCTGGCTTGCTGAGCTGGAGGAAGAAGCACGCTGGTGTGACAGGATCCACTTATGCTGGCATTAGCTATGCTAAACCTGCCTGATAGATAGAAAACTGTCTTCAGAACAGATTTTAGGCACATTTCAGCAGCCCGGGTTTAATCCTCCTGACAGCATGCCTACTTAAATGCCATCTTTCTTTTCAGAAAATTTCACCCATCTTTTCTCAACAGCTTTTACCACAGGGTTCCTAGGGGTGTGAAGGGTGAGGAATTGTTAGCAAGAGGTCACATTCCTTTACTCAACAAGTTTGATGAAAGTCCTAGACTAAAGGTTAAATTATTAAATTTAAATTATTCAACTTCACAACTAGTGGGATTAGGTAATGCTATTCATGTGTTCTTAATGCTTAGCCAGACTCGAGGCCAATAGTAACTCCTAGCAGTTGTTACAGATGATTTGTCTTCTGAGAACATCCATCCGCTGCCAAACATTTTCCAGTTGTGAGGCACCAAATAAGGACTTTTTTTTTCTTTTAGCTGTAACATGCCATATAGCTAACAGTTTAGAGTTGTTTTTTGGGGGGTTCTGTTTTTGTTTGTGGGGGTTTTTTTGATTGATTTTTGTTTGTTAGTTATTTTTCTTTTTTGTTTTAATGGCTTGTATAATAACTCCAACAATTTCAGTAAGGCCCAGCATTTTCCTTCTCTCACAATCTCTGAATAAGCATCACTGCTGGTAGCCCACACCTCTCCTTTTCCATCCCTGCAGCAGCTTCCGATTTGTTCATCTTTGCTCTCTGCAGGGAAGGTACCTCAGCTGCCTTGCATTCATTCTTCATTCAGCAAAATGTGGAACAAATGTTCAGTGACAGCCTGTTGCACACCAGTTTAATAGTGCATAAAACACAGGCTACTGTGAGCAGCTTTTGGAAATTCAGCATTTTGTATTTAAAGCTATTCAGCTTTGTAGTAATGTGATGGTTCACTCTGCAGCTAGATTTCCACCGATGTGTGGCTTTATGTAAAGTAGTGTTAATGTATTTTTAAGACACTTGGACTTCCAGTAGAATCCTTTGTAAACTACTATGACATGTGTTCCAGATATTGTGAGAGGAGGGGTCAATAATGCAAATATCCCACTAACCTCAGCAGAGTACTTCATTTTCAATGTTCTCCAAAAAGTCAGTAAGAAATTTTTGAAGATACAAAAAAAATCACATCCAATTCAATCAATAATGGTATGTTTCTCTGTTGAATATGTATTTCTACCTAATGGAAAAGTCTTAAGTGCTGTTTAAGCACTTCCTTACCAGGCAATAAATCTTCTGACCACTAGTGAAGCTGTTTTGCTGTATTAAGGGGAGAGGAGTTTGTATTAGAGAGGAAAACTGCAACCAATTTTTCTAACTTGAAATGCAGACTTGGAGATATGTTGTCCCCAATTTCCTTTTTTCTTTGCAGTCTCTCCCTCTGCTCTTGGTTCATTTTCCCTTTTAGAACTCTAAGCAGACCCATTTTTTCAGATTTCCTTCTCCCCAACACAGGTCATGCTTCACTGTCAATTCCTTTCTCCTTATATTTCTATCCCCCCTGCCATACCCTGGGGGGTTATACACTTTCCCTTTGTAGCACCTGTTATGTGTGGCTGCATGGAGGAAATCTCTCCATCTCTTCTTGTGTGACTGGCAACTGTGTTCAGTGTGGTATGAAGAGGAGCAGAAGAACCTTTCCTATGAGGATCTCTGGCATCCCTGTGCCTGGGTTTCTGCCCTGGCTGCTGTAAGCAGGCTGTGGGAATCCCTATTTAGCCATGTGTTCTGCCTACTACATGAAAGACTCCATTTTTTCTTGGGGCTGAAGATGGCAGTGCAAACCTATTCGTATCCTTTCCTCCTAGAAGGCTGTACTTATTTTGTCTATCACAGGATAACTGCTTTCCCAGCAAACTTTGCTGAAGGCAAAATAATGGAGGCTCCTTTCACTGATTAAAGAGCATCTCTGGGGTTGCAGGAGAACTTACTGGGTCTTTCCAGTTGTCCTCCTTCCTGTTGCACAGGCTTCCCATTGGCAGCCAGCTCTTCTGAGCCCAGCCAGGAGATATTATTGTGAAAGAACAGAAGGGAAGTAGCTATAGAAGCCAAGAGCATGCTTTTACACGTAATACTGAGTTTTATAAAAGCATTTGGTGGTCAGGCATCATTCCCTGCCTACATTCAATCCCTGTGAAAGTTTTTAAGCATCTTTGAAGCAGCTCTTAGCAGAGCCTTCCTTTTCAAGTTGTACATTAAACATAAGAAATGATATTTGAAGAAATAGCTTTGTATGTGGTTAGTCTCTAAGACTAATCTTCTAAGAATAAGCCAATCAAATGCAAATCTATTTCCCAACACCATATAATATGTCATCTTAATATAGACATCTTTCCAGGCAGTATGATTTCCCTAACAGCAAAAAATAGAAAGCTGTCCTCATGGAGGGGATTGGCAATAGTACAGCACTGATGACATAATACTATTGCAACATAGTCAAGGAGCCTCCAGATTGTCACTTGCCACAAATTCTGATTGTTGTCTGCAGCTGGTAACAAAGCTAATAGTGCACCTCTGAAAAGTGTCCCACTTCAGTGGTTTGCCTCCATTTACCTCTGGCACATCAGCATTATTGTTAGAGGGGTGCAAGTTGTGCCATTGCAAGTCCTTTGTGAACATGAAGTAACTACACAGAACAAGAAGTCTCAGCTAAATTTTCATCCCTGCCTAGATTTTAGTGAGGCAAGGTGACAGATCTTTAAAGAGTCATCACCTGCTAAAGAAAACCAGAAAAACCCAAGTGACTCGTATCTGAATGTTCTTACCTTCCACCAGTACTGGAACTGGGAAGTGAACAACACGAAAGGGAAACATTTTCTGGGTATGAGCTTTCTTGCAGCAGTCAGTGAGAACAGCACTTTTGTTTCAGGTATAAAATATTGTAACTATAAAACTGAACCTGTTCACAGTTTTCTCTTCTTTTCCTCAACAAGGAAATAATAGTAGAAACACTGATTTTTGAGTATAGAAAATAATAGGAAACCTTCACAATTATCAGCTCTGTAACACTCTATGACATTAAAAAACACTTAATAAGAAATGTCAGCTTGATTTATGTAGTGAAAATACATTTAACATCTCAGAATAATGAAACCCAATTGCTCTACGCAAAATAACTGGTGGATCACTGGAGTTAATTTTCCTGAGAACTACTGAAGTACTGAACAACAGAATGAGAATTCAAATAGCAGTAATGTGCCAAAAGGATGATTTCATTCCCTATTTTATATATGCAAAAATGGAGCAACAAATCACCTCCACCAAGAAAACTGCTGCAGAGAATGAAGCAAGGAGTCTGTATTTTTACCTTTGTTCTTACAAGAAGAACAGTGGAAGGTTTGCAAAGTGCATTCTAGTCTGTCAAAAGCATTCAATGTTTGAGTCACCACAATGCCTGTGACCTGGAACGCCTACCACTTTTTTTCTGTGTTGATTAAACTTCATTAGAGGTGAAAGAACTGCGTGCTGTTGCAGGAGAGGGGAGGAGGCAACACTAACAGGCCACTGTCCAAGCAGATTTCCCAGAAATAGAGCAATTAATAAAGGGCCCTAGAAATGCTTTTCGTGCACTTCTATTTATGATGTCATGAGTGCAAAGTAAAAGCCTAATGAATCATAAAATGCAGCATTTTTATGATTATTTCTTCATGCCTAATCCAGATCTGTCTAAATAAACAAGGATAGTAATGTACAGGCAGCATTTGGATCTAGCTTACCCTCGACCAAGGTCACATACATAAAACAAATGGTTCTGTGAGGAGAGTTCACGAAGCCTGGTTTGCTATGGATTTTATCTGGGAGCTCAGTTCACTGGGAGCAAACTCTGTGTGCATTTTAAGTGAAGTTTTATCTGGATTTAGGATACTCATGACATAGTTCTACATGAGGAATCTTTTGTGTCTTGTAGGAGCTGAGTCCTTAGTAGAGGCACTCCCCCCTGTTAGGGGCACTCTAAAAGCCTCTCTCTCCCCTTGGTAATGAGGTCCTGATTTTCATGGATATATAAGAATATAAATTGTTTGGAGACTGCTGCTGCTTTCCAATTTGATTCAAATTTACTAGAGAGTTAAAAAGCTGCCACAGCAGGACAGACAGATACAAGACCACATCCAAATCACATGATTGTATAAGCCTGTTTCCTTAGAAAACCAGAGGAGGAATTCCCAGACCCACAGAAAGGAAATCACTAAGAAGGAAAAGAGCAATTTAAGCAAGATATTGACAATACCTAAAAAGCACTTCCTATTCCTATCCACAGATACACACATAAAAGAAAATTGAGGTAAATATTGTTCACAAATTAAAAACATCTTAATGGCACATTAGTTTTACTCATTTACCACATTAGTTTTATTTTTCCTTACAGTAAACATAACTGAGCTTCACTGAGCTACTACCAAAGGACATATGCTCCATCTAATACCGATAAAGCAATATAGTGCATCAAAGAAATGTTACCTACTGAATGACATTTCTTACTGTAGAAGCAAAAAGACATCAATATAATTAATTTCTAAGTTTTTTTCATAGACAACAAGTCAGGTACAAGTCTCTGTTCAGATAAATAGGAAAATGAGGAATTAATCCCTTGAAAGTTGGTTTTGGTTTTTTTTTTTTTGGTATCTTGTAAGCCATACAGTTTTGTTCTGCACAGCACTTTTCGCTAGAAACAGGATCAAAGCAAACTTCCAGAAAACACCTCCTTGGTTCTGCAGAAGCTCTGCTCTGGAAAATTGTCTCCTTTGTTTCCTTTCCTTTTCCCTCCCCATGAGCTATTTTCAGTGTTTCCACCAAGTTGTTAGTCATAACAAGTTACCAGACCTGGAGGGTGTTAGCTTTGCAATGAAGCCGAAACAAGTCATGGATGAGGTTCTCTCCTAATAGCTTTATCATATGAATGGCACAGAAATTGTAGCACCCAGGGCATACTGATGCAACTTATTTTGAACCGACAATTTGATCATATTTTATAAGAAATTATTTCTGACAAATAGTCCAAATGGGCCTCTCTCCCACAAGACAAATTTATGTTGTCCTAGAAACATTTGCACAGGTGAGACGGGACAGGGTTGTATGGCACAAGGAAGATACCTTTGCCCTAAACTGAGATTTCTATTACTAGTGATGGAATGACGGCAGCACTTTTAGCCCTCTCCCAGCCTTACACACACCTCCCATCCTCTCTTTTGTCTGTCCTCCCGGCTGTAACCCTTGCCCGGTTCCCTCCCCGCTTTTCTTCACCTCGCTCTGATCTCCCGCAGCGCGGGGCAATGCCAGAGCGGAGGCGGCAGGGAGCGGGCGCTGCCCGGAGCTGCCCGGTCTCCATCAGCCGTGCCGGAGCAGCAGCGCTGTGCAGGGGGATCGCAGCCACCGTGTGCCTGCAGAAAAGGGGGACACGGCCTTCGCATCTCTGCCGGATTCTGCAGGCTGGAAAGAGCTCACTGTAGTTTCCACTGAAGTGAGCTGAGGTGGGTGATGCTCAAGGTAAACAAATCTTCAGCTGGGGAACCCATCCATGACAACTTTCACAACTTTTTTCACTGCAGCTGCTGACATCACTGCCTGCACTGCACGAGCATCATTCACGGGTGCAGCCCTGCTCCAGGGCCTCAGTTCAGGAAGGCAGTGCTAATCTCCAGTGCTTAACAAAGAGGAGGTAGGGCATTTGTGAATACTTAGATTGGCAGGTAGATTAGATTTGATGCCATGAGAAGGGACTATAAACCCAAAGATTTTGTTAAATCTATCATCACTCAGAGGAGCAAATTACATAGTTTCCTTGCTTCTGAATTAGCTGCAGTCTCACTACTAAGTTTTAATCCTCAAAATTTGCTCCTTGCAATATATCTTGGTTAAATTAGTGTTTCTTGTGTTTAATGGAGTGCTCTTGCACAAGAAATACAGACATCGTCTAACAAACATACTTGGAGTCTTGTTTTTTCCTGGTGTGGGATAACAGGAGAATTTTTCTTACTTATTCAGATACACATAAATAGCTGGTTGGGAAGTTTGTGTACAGAGACAAGTTAGCAAAGTGCCAAGTTCCAGGAGTAGCCTAAGTGCTCGTAATGGAGGTAGCCTTTCTCACGACAATCATGCTTTGTCTTTTTAGCAGACAAGCTGTACCAGTTGCCACGTGGTTGTTTTTCTGATGGCCTCCTCTCCCAGGGCAACAAAATCCCCGGCAAGCAGCAGTGACTGCTACAATTGCTGAGAGCAGAAATAAATGCACATTCAGGACTGATCTACTAATAGCCTTTACTTTCCTTGCCTCAGCCCATTATCTGTGTTTTGCATCAGTTACACAGCAGCCCAGAAGTAACTAAACAATTCTGAAACCTGAGCAGCTGAAATAGTTTTAGTCCCTCCCCACCACCAAGGAGCTCAATCCACCTCTGGCAATTACACTGTGGTTTTTCCAGCATTTTCATTCAACTGAACACGTACGTTTTTCAAAATACACACACACTGGACTTGAAGTAACCCAGAAATAACAAGGAATTAATGCAGACGAGAACCTGAATGCTCTCATATACATGACATTTGTAAATTTCTTATCACTTTTGAATTGTTTTCTCATCTCTAAATGGCAGTTTGCCAGTGGCCTCTTCCTCCTGAACTTCTCCTTTGTGTATGCTAGATTCAGTACAAGCATCAGCACATGTTAATATTTCTATTTTTGCACCAAGCACCAGTTTGTAAAATGATAAATATGGCAGCACAAACTCAATTTAATAGAGGCTTACGATCAGAATCACATTTTTGCTGGTGAGATTTTGTTGAGATCTAAATGAAGCAAAACTCTTTGTCATGTGTAGCTTTGGGGAATCATGTGCACTAATTAGAAATGACCCCCTTTTTTTTTTCCTTGAGATATCAAATATAACTGCTCAGAAATCATCTTGTTTTCTTGCTAGAAGACAATACACTTGGGAGAGACATGATGCATTTTCCACCTCCCTACCTCCTCCCTGTTGGCTTTATCTCATGTTCACGTACAAATAATTGTTTACCATTATTCTACAACAAAACATCCAGATTTGGCACTTGGGTCTCCTTTAAGATGGCAGGATGCAAATCCACATACCTTTCAAAAGTAATAAAAAAGTCTTCTTCCTTTATAATTTATCATTTGAATACTTCCTGTACAAAGGACTTATTTCTAGCTCAAGATCCCACTCTGGAAAGATTTTCCTGCATTTTGCTGTTTCCATTCAGCCATAAGAAGGCAGGATTCAAATCCTTCCTTTACCAATTTCTTTTCCATCACTATACAGCAGCAGAACTCACAGTATAATCTGCATTGAGTGCTCTTCTTGATTCTGCCTTCAACGAGAGACATTTTAAGAAACGTGGAAGACTGTATAGTTTATACTGCTTCCTGTAATGGACCTAAGAGGATGTTTGACAAGAGAGATAATAAAAAGGCTGAGGAAGATTTCTGCAGGAATAGATCTTATTATAAGCATTTTAGCTTTGGATCCTCTGTTTCATTATAGTGTGATTACTAGCAGGGGTATATCACCAAAACTGGTCCAGTATGCAACTGTATTTTTGAACAGCAGAGCCTAACTTATAGTTGTAATAAATCAATGTTTCAGTTTTCATTTATTGCATTTTAAACCAGAGACACAGCAGGTAAGATGACAATAGTACTTCTTGCTGCTTTCACCAAGATTGTTAGGCAGGACTGATGGGCTCTTTAACTACTGTATGGTTGGCTCACTTTGGAAAGATCTGCCCAGGGAACAAACTCAAATCTAAAAAGGCATGTCTGATTTAAAGTCCAAACGTAGCCCCAAAAGTAGTACATACACAACTGTATACATAAAAATTAAAATAAATATGTATATATAAACATATACATATAGAAAGATAGTTAAAACAGCCTTGCAATCCCCTCTGCTCTTATTTAGCTGTCCTTATCAAAATTACTACAAGAGAACAGCTGGCATTTAGCATTATGAACAGCATAACTTTGGGCGCCTGCATTTGTCTTTATCAATTGTTTAAGAAATTGGACATGAAGAGGCTCTGTGACTTCCCCCACTATTAAGGGCTAGATAACCGTGAATAACAGCAGAAGAACGAGCAGAATTTATTTTACTGCCCCAACCATCTTGCTCAGCTTTGGTTCTCACTCCTCCTCACCTTTCAGACAGCCCCACCCATATCAGAGTTCCTACTTTTTCTTTCGAAGGAGATGTGAGGAAGGGACTGTTTTGGCTGATGTTGGGCAGGCAGACATATGATCTATGCAAGTTCTAGAGCAGAAATGCAAGAAAATATTTCTTACCACCAGCAAGACCTGTAACTTCACCGTTTTTCAGACAGAGAACAGCATAACTTTTGGACATGTCCCATATCCAGAATATATTCCACTGCCCTCTGCAGGAGTATCAAAGCATGCCTCAGCTACAGTGCCAGAACCTCTCTGTAAGCAGACACAGTCACACTGTTCCTTCTTACTAAAATTTGAAGTCTGGCAGTTGTGGCCCTGATTTCAAGGTAATGCCAGAAAGTTTTATCACTCCAGAGACCTGCAGGCACAGCAGCTCTAGAGAGAAATGTGGCCTTCAGTCAGTTAAGAGCTGCCATTCATAAAATCATTTATTTGCCAGGTATCTCAGATAATTACCTGCTGAGTGAGGAAATATCCTCTCTATGGAGCAAGGGCAGCTGTAGCACTGGAGAAGTGATGGGTTGAGATCACACTGAGAGTCTGCTACCAAAGCTTCTTTTCTAAGTTCCAGGACGTCACGATATTCCCTAGTAAGACCATTCTCCTTTCTTTTTCATCATAATTGGTCACTCTGATGAGCTTGGTTTATAGTCACTTCATGACTGGAAACTTCTGCTGACTTCAGTAGGAGTTAGGCCAATACAGTTTTTTTTTCAGAACTAAAGTCTGAAATGCACCTCAAAGTTAAAAATAAAGTTTTCAAACTAAACCAAATGAAAAAAAAAACCATAGCAGTGTCTCTGTTCGATGCAACCGGAAGGCTCACAAGGAGCCTTGAAACATACTTCAGTTATGATCTGGCTTGGCTTTGGGTCTTCACCTTAAAGGATATGTCGCCTGTTCATGCAATGAGGCTGTGTCCAAGTTCGGTACAGAATTTTCTGGTAGCATCAAGATTTTAGTTACCTTCCTAGAATCTGAAAACAGGGGGCTAAAATCTAAATTCTCACCTTTTCACTGTTTAGGGAACCTGAAAGTGCTGAACTTGCTGATAAATATTAAGAAGCTTTTCATTGTCGTCATGATAAGTAGGAAACAAAACTTTCACTGAGACTAAAAGTAGTGGAAGTAAAGCTCTAATTAATTTCAGGAGAGCACAGAGTCATGTCTGATAATTCTGCTACAGATTCAAAAGAGAAGAGACTGAAAAAGGATTTGACTCATCTGTCATTTATGCTGCCCTAATATACATAGGGTACAGAACTTTTTCTGAGAGCAAACTCAGACTAAAGAAGAATTCTCAAAGCTCATTATACGGTACTTGCAAATGAGTTGAAGTGCTAAGTCTTTGATTTCTGGAGTCGCCAAACACTGGCTCAAATCCCGACCCCCTAGCACACAGCCTACATAACTAGGACATACACTGAGGAAATCAACAAGAGGGAGATTTTTTTCCTTCATAAGAGTTTGAGGCAACAGTAGAGCCAATTGCACTTTTAACAGCTCTCAGAAACATCTTTTCTCCACTGCAATGGCAAACATACTGATGTATCTCAGTTCTCTAGAGTTTTCTTTCTCTGGCCCTGGGGAGACTCTAGTAGTTCCCTCCAGGCTGTATAGTGTGGGTGTCCCTGTACAACAGAGCCCGTGCCTGCATGGCTCTTCCTGGGTGTTCAGAATGACAGTCAGAGTTGGGAAGCTGTACAACATATTGCACCTATCTGCAAAGATTACCTTGTAGCAAAAATAAGACCATGAAATGTTAAAGAGTCCCCAAACTCTCAGCTCCCTGCTGCACTGCTGTCAGCCCAATCCCCGTTGCCATTTGTTACAACACTGTCCAGAAGGGCGGGAAGATTTCAACAGGGACTTATTCTCTAGCCAGGCTACGGAGTGTGCAAGTACCAGAGCTGTGTATCACAGGGTTAGTTTAGAGGCAGCCTTACGCAGCTTGAATTCTGAGGCGGAGTGTGGTGTGGGGTAAGCCAGCTAACATTGCCATTTCATTCTTACGACTACTGACAGGTGGGTGGGGAGGAGAGAGAAAAAGGAAACACTTTCTTACAAGTGCTTTTCCAAAGTAGTGTCATCTGAACACAGAGGATTTAGTCCTCTACTGACATAGACTGACATAAATCAATTGCCTTCAAGTACTGTAGCTGCATTAGATCTGGCCCAGAGCTACTTCAAGTCATCAGAAAATGTATTATTAGTTACTTTTGGCATCACTGGGACTCCTTCATTTCACTCCCAGGAGGCAAAAACTGATACAGAGTTACATGACTGAAAATATCCTCCATGTGGTTTACTTCTTTGTGGTCACTGAAAACTCAGTGTATGAGCTCTGTCTACCTAACATTATGAACTATTCAATAAGAAGTTTGCATACCTGTCACAACAGATGCAGTCAGAAGAGTTTTGGAATGAAAATGCAGAATGAAACATGGAAGTGCCATTGGAGGACGCTAAGTTTTTTTGGAAAGAGAGCACAGGAGAAGCAGCGACTGTGGTTTTTCTAGCACTGTTTTCCTTCACATAGCTACAGATGCCATGTATGAAGTTTTATCTTACATGGAACTGGAAGAGAAACTCTGCATCTGTACTGTCAGCATGACCCTGCAAATATGTGAGTACTCACACTGCCAGAGCAGATGAAGCCAGGCTAAGCTACTGACCCTCCATGACAAACTAGCTCTGCTACACTTCATCATGCCACGATGGAGTGCCTGGCACAGATTAGCAGGTTTTTTCTGGCATCCTTTACAATCTGGCACAGGTAGAAGGCAGAGTAAACGCTGAGTAACTAGAATTCGGAGGGTGTAATTATAACACAATACCGTTGCTTGCTTATGGCCAGTGTTGCCTGCAGGTAGCTGCATTATCATTACTTTGAGACTGTTGCAATGACTTTCCTTTGTGCACTGGAAGTCAATCACTCCCTGTACTGAAGGACAAGCCCTTTCCTCTCATATTTTTGCACATGGCCAAACAACTACATAAGAAAAAATGCATTAGAACAAGTTCACATCTATAATTTTATGCTTCGCTTGTTGACTAACTGAAAAGGCTGACTTCTAAAACAATGCAGAGATCACTATGATAATGTGGAGTTACTTATTCACATTACTTTTGTACCCAAAAGTTTCAGCCAAGAACAGTTGCAGTGCCCAAGGCCTTATGTGAGGGACTTAGCCAGCTGCCAGCTAAGTGTTATATCTCAGCGAGGGAGGCCTGGTTATCACGTGCAGCAGGTTCATGTGAGAGTGAATTCAACAGCCTGGGACCGTGTGTGGGTGCAGATGCACTAATGGACTGGTACAGCAGATGACTTCAAGATCATACAGGAAAAAGGTGTTTACAGGGAGGAAAAGGCAGAGTCCAGGGAGTCATCACAGCAGTGAAATGAGGTTTAATTACTTTGGCAAAGCTTGCATTTTAGATTGTTTCAGTTTACACTCATTTCCATAGCACATATAAAATAGAATGAGGTAGTTTTACGGTGCAGTCACAGCACGAGAAGATATGGAAAAATATTTAGTTTTCAGGGCTATGTCAAACTTAATTTTTAGTTGTCCATTTTCTTTTCATTTTCCACTGTGATCATTTTCATTCGTGTTTGCTCGTCTCCACAAGTTTGTACAGTATGCTAAGTGGAACATCTGCTTATCACTCATTTTTCTGCTCATTTATACAGGGCTCATTCAGTGTGATGGATGGGGTAAAAACAACAACAAAGAAAATAGATTTAGTTTATGGAAGGAATACACCCACCTGGGAACATCTCACTTTCCTAAGAATGGACTACTTTGGAATACACCACCTCAGCAGACAGCCAAGAACGCATCAGCAGAATAAACTACCTTCCTCACAGTTATCTGTTCTTGCTGGGATCTTGTATCAACACTTAAAGAATGAATGCCAGACATCACATGTAAATATTATTAAATGCTCTACATTTCTTATTTCTTTAGAAGTATTTTTAATTGATAGAAGTACTTCCAATTATTCATGTTTTTATTTTATGTTTATTGCAATACTTTACCTTGGCAGGAAAACAACTGTTATGTGCACATAAAAAAAAAGCTATTAGAAGCAATTTAGCCCCATGAGCATTTATCTAGGTATTTGTGTGGCCTCTGGCTATATGAATGTGCTCTTATGCAATAGGATTTAGTAATCTGCAAACAGATTTAACGAGTGCCAACCAAGAGCTCCCTAAGCAAACCTCCACACATGACAAATCAAATATACAATTCAAAAATAGAAACTCAGCATAAGGTTAGAGTTTTATAGGAACATTATTCCACTGTTTTGTTACATAAATCCCTGAAGAGTGAAGAAACAGAGGAAACTGCTTGGTAAACAGGCGTAAAAATTCTGTCCTGGAATAATTCAGTGACTCGAGAACTTATCTGAGACACCACATCCCTGGGTTCGCAACCTTACCATGTCCTATTCTGATAAGAGTTTTGAACTTGTTTCTCTTTGTCCAGGGGAAACCTCCTGATCGTTATCTATTTGCTGCTCTGCTTTTGTATTCTCATAGTGACAAGAATTTAAGGAAGACCAAGTCTCCATTAAAAGATGAGATGAGTCTGTTTTAGTAAATCAATGTTTTTGTTTGGAAAGATGATATATCCAAAAAACCCCCCGAATCCCAAATCCTTTATCAGTTCTACTTCCAGAGACGCTAAAGGACTTTGGAGCCAGGGTGTGCAGAGGGAGGCTCTGCTTCCCAAGGGACCCTGCACCTCCCTGCAGGTGGAGGTCCCTGCTTTGTAGAAAGCCCCTGAGGCTGGCCAAGGAGCTTTTGGGGTCCAGCTAAGAAATGATGGCAGGAGCAAGCCAAAGGGAAACCTCTTAGGAAGATCTCAACAGCAAAACAGTGTGAAATCAAGACAACTAATAAGAATCCATCTTAGTGGATATCTAAGATCTGAGGCACTGAAGAAGAGAAAAACATATCATTCTTTATTTACAGACTCAGGTTACTTGACATTCTGTGTTTTGAATTTAGGTTTGAGAGGCAGGGGTGGAGAGAAGGTAACGTTAGGACTATTTGATCCTTGCTCTGCTACAATAAAGTGATGAATAGCTGAGTGGCTGCTGTATGAAATTCGCTTTAGGCAGAGGAGAAACTGGAAAGCAATCAAAGTGAAACTGCCACATGTGCAGCAGCAGAACCTAAAGTATGAGCAATAGAGGAACAAGGGGGAAAATGAGCCTAAGTTGGGAGAACTTGGAATTATTGAAAATTGGAAAACTAGAGTCTTATCCTCAGGATTTTAAAATGAGAGCAAAAGAAAATGAGAAGTTATTTGAAATAGGAGAGAAATTGCAGCACCATGTCTGTTATATCTAAGAACTAAACAAGAAAAGCATGGAGAAGGAAAAGACAAGGTTTATATGTTTATTATATGTTTATATTATATTATATATTTTATTTATGTTTTTATATGTTTACACTCATGATAAAGCTATCTTAAAGAAAAAAGATGATCAAAACCTGATAAGAGTGCCCTGCAGTTCATATTCTGTGAATATCCTAAACCCTTGCATGACCTTTCATTCTGCTTTAGACTAAAGGTTGTCCCTGAGCTCCTGACTGCATTGAATTGGGTGTTGATCGCTTCACGTTGTTACCATAAAAATTACTTTCAACTTGACGTGAAAACAAACAAGACTGGCTTTTACTGCATTAGGAAATACTAGGATTGGTCTTGCAGTGATTCAGATATTGACAGGGAGAAATTTTATTCCATCCTACTCAGGGGACAGCTTGGGAAAAGAATATTAAAGTTTTTATGATCACTCTGATGAGTGCCACAATTTTAATACCACATTTTATTCACACAATAGGACCAAGAGAGTTTTAGTAAAAAAAATCACCAATTAATGTTGGAGTCAAAGCAGAGACTCCATAATCCACACAGTAGCATCCACTAGAAGTCTGGTGTTGGCTGCTGCAATTAACCTCCGCTGAATTGAAGGAGTCAGGCTGCTGTGTCAGTGCAGCCTTCTGCAAAAGCACAAGCTGGAGCTAAAGCAATGACATTTGTCCACATAGATGTTGACTATTAAGCTGAGAAAACATAACCCGGAATCATAGGAAGACTGAAGGCATCCAGAGTGACTGAAGCAATGCCACAGGAAGGATTGCACTCTGAAAGTGTGAGTGCTTGGAGCACTAAGTAGGTGTGCATCACACTTGTTCAGATTTATGATGGAAAATACATCTCTTTTTGGTACGTTTATTGTATGGCAAGCATAAAAGCACAGATATGGTTTATTATGGAATGATGCTGATGCAAGACAAATAATATCAAAACATTTTCTCCTAGAGAAAATTGCCACAATGTTTCCCACATTGCAAATCCTTGGATCTGAGCTCTAAAGCCTGTCTCTTGAAAATGAGAAAAATCCCCAGGAAGGTTTGTCCCAAGAGACATATCAGCATGGGAAGTTTTATCCCAAAGAGTTGCTTAAAGTTTTGTTATAATAAATTTTAACCGGTACCTTATAAATGCCATTTCCCCACTAATTCTTCATGGGCCAGTTTGCACAAGTCCAACACTTTCTTACTGTATCTCTACAACCCACAGAGAGTACCTCAATGACATTCCCATTTCTCCTATCACATCTGGTCTATGCCAGGTTATCAAAACTCCTGTAATATCATGGGATATAAAAAAAAGAAAGAACAAGATAAGTTGTTGTGACTAAAGAAATATGGACAATCCAAATCTATGACGAAGACTCTGAAGCAAATCCTTCCACAGCCAGTTTTCACTGCTTCAAATGAGCCATCCTTATGAAGATGGATCACTAGGTCTTACAAACCTGTTGAGGGGAACCTAAAAACATTTTTGCATCATGAGTAGCAACCTCCTTTCTGATTGCTACTCTGCCCCCTCTCTTCTTCCCTCCATATCTTCTTCCCTTCCCTTCCATTTTAGACATCTGCTCACCATGGTCTTCGCAGGAAAGTTTTCTTTCTACTTTTTTCTTTTACCGCACGCAAGCCTCATTTAAAAAGAGCACGGGTGAGGACATTCTTTCAGGAATCAGTGCCACATAGCAAACCACATTGTTCATCCTGAGGTAATGCTTGGAGGAGTGCCTTGTACAGCTGATGCCCCTGATGCAGATCCTCTCCATGTTCATCCAAGGAGATCAAGGAAACCATGAGAAATCTCATTTAGCTTTCAGAGGTGGATCAACTGTTATATCCTTTTTAAAATTAAATTTCTAAAAGGACTGAAGCAGACTACTTAATGCCCTAACAACCAAAGCACTGTGATCCATGGAAATCTCTTCAGCATTGCTCTGACTAGGTTCCTACACCCAGCTTATCAGCTGAGCACCTTCCAGCCAGCATTAGAAAACATAGCCAAGGTCTGTCACATGCTGTTTGTTCCAATCTCTGCTCCTCACTCTCACCCCCCACCCCCACTTCCCTTAGGCTTGTACAGCAGAGTCCCTTGCTTTGGTATTTTTCCCCGAGAACATACATCCTACTATATGTTTGTGCTATAGGTTGGAGGATGTGTGACTTGTTCTTGGGATGTTTTGTTGAAAGCTACAGCAATCTCTAGCTTGCAGGAGAAAGTTTCACTGTCTTGAAGATGATCCCAGGAAAGATTCATCTCCTTTCCAGGCTCGCACGTGAAAGTGCACTTACTGACCCACAGGTTTGGCTGACAACTCACCAGGACACCAATGCAGAGCAGTGGGCAATAGATTAATTGAGAGTGTAGGACTTTTTAGACAGAGCCTAAATCCCTGTCCAGTGCTACTATTGCTAAAAGTACTACAGGAGCAGCTGCTCTTGGTGAAGTCTCAGGAGGCCCCTCTGTGCCAGCTCTGCTGGTGCCCCCAGTGCTGTGAGACAGTGCCAGAGCTCAGTCAGGTGAGCTTCACAACAGAAGCAACACCCACACGGGGCAGTGCTTGGGGTAGCCAGTGCTGCTTGCAGCCCTCCTCACAGCTCCGTTGCTGCTGGAGCCCAGGGCAATGGTCATGCTGCGCCAGACTGCATCACAAGTGCAGAGAACAGTCAGCAACTGCCAAGTGTGTGTGGAGGAATTTGCTGTGCACTGTTGCACGAAACAAATATACACTTTGAGAACAAAATAAGGGTATCTGCATCTGTTCCCAACACAAGACATGACCCCCAAACAATTTTCCAAACGCTCAGAGGAACTACTAGGATTTTATGTGTTAAAAATGAGGGTCTGCAGGACCTTACAGAAGCATCAGCATGTAAAATGTGGGTGTGGCATGAGGACCACTCCTACCCTCCAAGAGCTGGTTTTGGAGAGATCTTCCTTTCTCTGCAGTACATTGAGGTATTTTGTTCACAACAGAACGCCCATTGTTGTACCAGATGACAAGGTTGAATAACTTCTCACCCGCAGAGGCTGCTAACCAAACTCTGTTACAGTTTAGTGCTGCTCTGGGAAAACCTGAGGCATTTTCTCTAGCACACTATTAAACAGAAGTTTCTCTCCCTGTTTCACTGCTGGCTGGGATGCAGGACCCTCCTGCTCATGCTTTTCTCTCCCAAAATGTTCTGCAGAGTCTAGCAGGGGTAGGACTTCAGTTTTTCTGCCTTGGGAAGCTAACACCAGCATACTTTGTCCACCCCCACAATGCTGAGACAAGGATTTTCAGCACAATAGCTAAAATCTATTTTGCTCCTCAACAACATACTTTCAGCACATTTTTCTTGCATTGAGCTAGGGAAGTTTTCACTTGTAAAGTGTTTCCAAGTCAAACTGATCTAGTTTCTCCCTCCCAAAGCCATCCATGATGTTCTTCTGCTTTACACACAAGCCCCACAGGGCACCAGCTCAAATCTGCTCTTCTAAGATACCCTTTAAGGCATCTTCCCACAGATGATTGAATCTGAACTCCAGATGCCTGCAGGCACAACCTGCAGCAGCAGACAATTAAAGTACAAGCAATACTGTATGGGTTTGAGTATGGACCTGCAGAATTTCCTGGCTTAAACCCAGAGCTCAGTAGGCCCTGTCAAAGATGAAAGCAGAGATTTATGCCCTCAGTGGTCAAAGCTGAGGATAGATTTAGAGACTGTTTAAAAAGTAAAAATTCAATTTCTGGTAGGGAAACAAGAGGAGGAATACCACCACTCTGTTGCCATGAAATGAGAACACCCCATAGGCACAGTCAATATGTGAGTACTTACATGAGACACAGCCCAGTAGGAATCAGTCCCATAATACCTCAGCTAAACCCTTTTCAGAAGGAAATCACCAATATCCTACAAGCCTCCAGGAGGTAAAACCAGTTGCACCAATAGATGCTCCCTTCCCTAGAGCCTCTGGGCAAGTTTACTTAAGAAGTAAAAGCAAAACAGATCCCCTTCCATCTTTTCCTCTGCTTCTGGCTATAATATTTCATGTGGAGCACAAGAGCTTCTTTGAAGTTTCTTCACCTGAAAGTCCAGAATGTGGGTCACGCTTCTGTGAAGTCTCATGAGGATTCCAAATCTGCAGCGAGCTCCTGCCAAGGGAGCTACCAAAAATGCCACGCAGAATGCAAGTTTGTGTGTAGCCCCATCTTCCCGTTTCTGCCACAGCCTCACCCTCCAGCCTCTGGCAAGACTCTGAATTTCCTTGTTTGCTTGTTCAGCTCCACCCTACATGTGCCTCCCCAGAAAGATGGCAGAGGGGCAGGCTTCGCAGCAGAAAATGACTTCTCTTCAAGGCACATGCTTAGCATGAGCCCTAGAGCATTAAAAGGAGACCCTCTTCCTCACACTTATTTCAGGAGCCAGTACTTTATAAACCCAAGGCTGTATTTAATGTGTTTTTCCTCTATCAAAACAACTCTAAAGCCATCTACTCCTTGTTACCAGTGCTGACAAGCTGAGGCACATGCAGGTGGTGCCTTCCACTGTAGGTGGAAGATCATGGGGACCTTTACTGCTTCAATAAAAGGAATTTTATTACAAGCTGCTCTTGCCTTTTTGTTCTCCTTTCAGCATACATGGCAATGTCATCTGATGCATTCACAATTAATTTCTGGAAAAGAGGTATCTTATTTTATTGCCTTGACACAGACACATTGCATTGCCATGAAGAAGACAGACGCATGGGATAAAATAAAAACAGCTTCCAGCACTGGTCTTCTACAGTCACTGATTTTATTTGGAACTCACTTCCATAGAGCTGCCTTCAGAGACACCAGCAAGAAGAGATCTCCACCCTGGAAGTGCATATGCTCTTCCTCCACAATGCTTGCTGGCCAGGCACTGAAATGTGGGTCCACAACTCCCATATCTGAGACTTGCCAGGAGAGCTGGCATGTGGGCAGAGCAGATGTAGCTGGTGGGAGAACAAAGTACATGAAAATAGGCTGTATTTTATTTGCTGAGAAGGAGGGGTGAGAAGAAGGCACTCAGGTCTTGCTTCCTGAGACCTTGTGCTCCCAGAGTGAAACTTGCTGCTTACACCAAGTGTAAACAACCTGTGGCTGTCATCTCACTCTGGTTCAGACTCTCAACCTCCTTTGCAACACATTAACCTGGAATAAGCAACGACACTCTTAGATGATCACTCTGGGTTAGACATTAAACGTCTCTATATGGCCAAGTCATATACAGAAGAGAGAACAAAAGACAGAAAAAGAGGAAGAGGGAAAGATTCCTGCAGAGGGAGATGGCATTGATCTACTAAAGGCTCCAGCCCAATTCGCTTTAGAGAGAAGTGCATCCCTCACTACAATGTTTACATCAGTACCTGCAGTGCTCCAGCTCATCTCTTGCCTCTTTAGAATCCATGTTAGAAGGTAAATACATGCACACAGGGCATTAAGGTGATCCCAGACAAAGGCAGTGTGTGTTAGGGCTGGATTCAGCCACACCACACCTGCCAGGGTGCCCACAGAGCCACACTCCTCACACGCCAGCATCAAAGGGGTGAGTCTAGACTCCCCTGCCCTAGGGTATGTGCAAGCTTGCCAAGGCCATGCCGAGACTGTTTAATCCTATTAAAGCATAAGCTGGAAGTACACGATACTCATTAAAAGAAAATAGCTTGCTTTGTTCCTGAGATCTAAACCCCGCAGCAGCAGACACTGTGGGATAACCCACCATTATTGATCTCTGCAGGCAGGGCTTGCCATTCCCAGCTCCACTGCCAGGAGAAATCCCACAGTCCTGCTCCTTGCTCACATATGAAAACACAGGTTTAGGATCCCTACTCAGGACAAGTGCCAGAGCTAGAGCACACATATTTCCAAAGGGAAATTGCAAATACAAGGGTCCACCTAATCCTTTAGGTGCTGCTTTACAGGCACACAGGGTCCATACAGAATCACAGCCAGTTTTCACTGTCCCCACAGTGCCCTTCCCACTGAAAAAGTACCAAGCAGACAAAATATTAGGTGGTTGTATAAGTCAACAAGTAAATATTTTAGGAATAGTAATTATTTAGCAAAAGGTAGGGAAAAAAATCTAGGTAGGTGGGCTGTGCAAACTCATCCAGATTTCTTAAAACACAGAAGGGGCAGGAATTCAATAGTACATGGAGCTTGTCTGCAGCATCCAGCTAAAGTGCAGGATTCAAGATTTCCAATGGTTTTAGCTGTTTCCAACATTTGATTTAATCTGTTAAACTTTTGAAACATGAAGAAGCTTTCCCCTTCCAAAACTGTTTATTTTTAAGATACTTGTGCTGCAGTGCAGCACACATTGTTGATTACATATCACCTTACTGAGGAAGTGATGAAATCAGTCTTGTTGTTTTTATTTATTCCACCTATAATGAGCTGAAACAATTCCTTCCAGTCTCATGCCATTCAGAAAGACAGACCTGTTTGTATCCAGGTAACCAGAGCTGGCACCACAGAGCTTGCTGCAGATGTGTGCCCAGGGACACATCTCCCCTGAGCTTGTGAAAGGGCCAAGGAAGGGGCAAACTCTCCTGAGGCAGTAACACACCTGACCCTATAGAAGCCAATACACTTGTCTGCCACATTCCGCAGAGAAGCCTGGTGGGGGTGTCCAGCTACTGGGCTGCTTTGTGGATACATAGAGCTGTGCAACCAAAAAAACCCCCAAAAACAAAGAGGAAAGGAAGCAGGACAACAGCAGCAAGGGGAAGACATACATATGCATGTAACCAAGAGTTAAATGCTTTTCATTCCTTCATGCATATTTCCCATCTTGTTTCTCTGCATGTCCAAATACTAGAGCATTTCCTCTCTGTCTTCTGATAACAGAAAGTCCATCCCACAGCAACAACCATAAAACATGTTATTTAAAGGCACTACCAGCTGATCCTGCTCCCATGCCCCTCAATCAACTGAGCGGTCATTCTTCCCTCCCCCTTGGTGCTTGCCTCAGCTAACTCTCTATTAGATCTTCACTAAGGGCATTAAATTCACTCTGATGCTGAAGAATCACCACAGATCTTTCCGTGCCCTCTGCATCCACTAACAATTTACATAAAGCAGGAATCCCCCATTCTCTTCACACAGAAATGTCTTTTAAGAAAAGTGATACCTTAAAAAACCCATGAATATAATTTTTTTACAACAATAAAAAACAAAGCAAAACAAAAAAATTACACAACACTCCCTTCACATAGACAACTGTGCGTAGTTTTTTTTTTCCCCCAGAGCCCATGTAATCAGTTATTTCTTGAGAAGGTGCTTTATATGCTCTCCAAAGCAGCATTCATACTATCCCACATATCCTGGCTGTTGCTATGGAAATCATTCCTCCGTAAGCTGATGTGCAAATGCAGGTCTCATTGCTGAGCAGAGAGGCTAAAGGTGTGCATGAGTCAAACTATTTGCTGTGCATTATCCCTCTGCAGCATTGCTGCTGCCAGGGGACAGGAAAGGAACAATTAGTGTCTGCACGCAGGGTGCCTGTAACATGGAACTGTGGAGAGTTAGCACTGCTGAATAGTCACAGGAAGGCTCTGGCTGCTACCTGCAGCCAAGCACGACTTAGTCATCCAGTCCATCTGCTCTGGGTGCCACGGAAGTAACAGGATGATGTTTTTAAACGTTTCAGGGGGAAGGTAAGTCACAATGTGCCACCATGGGTACAAGGCACACAGTCCCCTGTCCTGTCTAGGCCTGTGGTCCCTCAGAAAAGTCAGTGATAAAATTAGGCTTTTGGCAAAGACCTGCTGGTGGCTACAGAGAGGCAGAGACTGAAGAGCGCTGGAGATCCCTCTGACTCTGGTGAAGCAGCAAGACCAAAAAGGAAAAACGTCTACAAAAATCAAGCTTCTTCACATACGCTGTGTTTGGCAACTTGACTAAACATGGTTTTCCTGCTCCTGACTACCTATGAATAAGCATTAAGGCAGATACTGGAGTACTCCCAGTCAAAACACAGCTTGATGCCAGCAGGCACGTTTCAGCAACAACTGCTGCCCTCTCCCAGAGTAACAGAAACAGAGGAACCTGATGCTTCCAGGACTCAGCCCTTGACTATGAGTGCAGATGCAGCCCTTGGAGCAGAGGGCACATGGGGGCAGCTGCAGAGCTCCTCTGTGCCCCACTCCAGCCAAACACCAGCACTTCCCTGCATATGGGAGGCTGGGAACATTTCAACACAAGCATCCCACACCCCTTTCTTTCCCCCTTCCCTGGAATACTTGGCAGTAATTTTCATAGATATATTGCAACAAGTAGGAGATCTTAGGGCAGCCCCCATACCTCAGTGGTTTCTTAGTTCATCTCTTCTGCAGCCTGAGGTAAGGAACTGGGATCAAAGAGGGAACAAGGGGTGTAATTTACAGCAGGTTTTTAAGGAGGGAGAGGGTAGGAGTTTTTTTGCAAACGTTAGGTTGGCCATCTAAATAGTCAAGGGTTTTTTTTCTTTCAAATGAGGAACTAGAAGGCTGTAGCAGACAAAGGCTGATCCATCAAAAAAACAAACATGGGATTTTTTTTCCTTCATCCTCCGGAAGAAATTGCTCCTGTAGAAGAGCAACAAGTGGTCCATCACACAAACTTCAGGTTTCTATTCACATCTTACCTCCTTTCTCACTGCTCTACAGGAAGCAGGTGCTATATCCAACCTCTCCTCTGAATTATCTCCTGTCCTAGACATTAGGGAACTCTTAGAAGCCAAGCAAACAGCTTCAGTTACAGAATCACAGAAGCTGGTGAAATTTTTACACCACCTTTTTTTTTTGTCAGTCACCCTGGGGAAAGGTAGCTAGTTAAAGAACAGATTCCAAACACCGAAACAGAAGTCTAAACTTCTACACAACATCTCAGATCACAAAGGCAATAATCTCAAAGCACAGGTCCTGTGAGGCACATTATAAATGACAATTAAACACAGTAAACAGACTGCAGCATATCAACGTAAACAAAGCAAGCAGATCTCCCTTAACAGTAGCCCAAAATAAAGGTAGCACTTACCTGGGTTCAGGGCTAAAAAGGAGTCTGCTGTCACCTAAAGCTGCTCCACTCCTGCTTGTGTTCTCAGGGGAGATGCTCTGATCTCCTTTCCTCTCTTATGAGCTACCTGCCAGAAGGTCAGCTGGTCCCTGGTCCTTAGTAGAAACACCTGGTTCAGCACAGCTTGCTAGCAGAGCACAGGGGTGGCTGGGATTTAAAACGAAAGAACACAGTTAATGATTCTTTATAAAGATTGTTGTAATTTTAACTATCTGTGAGCTGTAATGGGCATCTTTCTGGTTAAAAACAGCTTACTTGATCCTAATACTCTAAATGCCTCCTAATACTCTAATAAACTCTTACACAATTTATTGAAAATACAATGATAAGCAAATAGAAGTGTTTCCAATTGCTTTAAGAAGATACGGTATGAATGTGAATAAATTATGTTAAATCGTACTATCATAGGGAAGTATCTTGTGATTTATAAGTTCCTACATTATGTAAATTAATGCCCCACAATTCTGCAGCCTGTGGATAGCTGTCTTTTGTGTTCTGATGTGAACACATACTATGCCTCAAAAGCTTCCAATTACGTGGGTGGGATTTGGAGAATACAAATGACATAAAAAACTAGAGGGGTTTATTTCAGGAACAGCTTAGTATGATAGAATATAGTATCAAGATTAGAGGTTATGAATTAGAGATTCACTTTCACTGTCTTGTTAGAAAAGCTGTAAAAGAAACACTGAAGGAATAGTAGAGATGTAGGAAAGAGCAAAGTATACATGTGCATTTCATACAATTCATCACTATTCCTCTTATTTTTAGTATAATGGTATTCATGGTGAATCATATTGTGACTGCAATTTTAAGAAATGTGATTTTGAATGGATTTGGTATGATCTGTTTATGACATTTGTAGGTGCAGAGACAATGCCACTGTCAGAGGGACTGGGAAGGATTCTTCTCCTGTACATGAAAGCCAAAACCTATATATTTAAATTCTGAACGTGTTCCAGAATTTGCTGATCATTAGGGTTATTTCTCCCTTCTCAGCTGCATTATTTCATGTAAACTGTTTACATCTTGGCAGTTCAGAGCATGAATTTGAGCTAAAATGCTCCTTAAAATATTTGATGCTCTTCTGTAACAGATGTGAATTTGGAAATCCTGATCAATGAAATGATAGATTGAATTTAATAGTTTCCCAAGACCATTCTCTTCAACAAAACCCAAGTCAAACTCAGAGACAAGATTCTTGCAAATGTTAAGAAACAGAATGTTTTCAGGGATTGCTTCATTATAAAGTGAAAGATTAAGTTAGTACATGTCAAGAGGAGGATGCACATCAGAGAAAGGGGAAGAGGCATTACTGACTCAAAGTTCTGCTAACTTTTAGTTTTCCTGTGGGATGGAAACTGTTTTTCTGCTTTGCTAGAGCAAAAGTTCTCTTAGCTATGGCAAAAAAAAAAAGGGCTTTTACCCCTCATTTCTCTGTAAGAATTCCACCTCAATTTATATGTGTGATGACAAAAGGAGACACAAAATACACGTCAGTGCCAAATCCTAGAATTAAACTGCAGGGGAGAAGGAGGGTTTGCCAGCAGGATTCTGTACATCATGCTGTGTAAGAGGCAAAGCCTAAGACATCCAAAGCTCCCAGCTCTGATTAACTCCCATAGGAGTGTAGTGACTCAGCACCAGGCAAGAGATTCCAGTGCATTTCAGGGTGAGGCCCTCTCCCTACATGATAGCAAATACTGCAGTGCTTCTTTAAACTGATTCCATACACATAAATATGCTGTAATAAATATCATCCCCAACACATCAGTCCAAAGTTGGTGCTCTCTTGGCTGAACATTATGCAACTTGGCTTCACTTGACCAGCAACACACCCTGAGGGTCAGATATATGGGGGATATTTTCATCTGACTAGACTGTTAGTGAAACCAAATACTATCCATCTTTCCCTGGCACTCCCCTTTGTTGCTGGATTTATTTTGTGATAACAGTTGTCCTGTAAACAAGGAAGACCTCATGTGGTTGTTTTTGTCATTTTAAAAATAATCCCAGAACCTGTTAAAGGATGATAGCATTTAATGCAATGTGTCCTGTCCTTCCACAGGAGAGGCACTGTGCTGTAATGTTTTTTTCTCTTACAAAGGAAAGAAAGCAAGTGATGTTTCCTTCTCTTCTGTCTCAGCCTTTGCCCCTGAGTTCAAATCTCTGTCTGTCAAATCAAGATTTACAGCTGGAAAAAGACAGATAATCACATATGATTATCAGATGCACCAATTCTACTGACTCAGGATGGCAATATGCAACCTACCACTTCAAGAGGAAACCTCTGGTTATTTGGCTGTTGAACAGAGACAAGCTGTTGTTGTGCATATGACAGAATTGTTCCAGGTATTTTCCTTAAGTCCAGTATATCCAGGATGTGTCTGAACAGGACATATAACCAGCTGTGTCAGGAGCAAAGTGCCCTGAAGGCACTGTAGCCCACACAGAGCTGGTGCAGTGTGTGTCCCTTCCAGCTCGGATGTGTGGGGTGCATTGCACTTCTGGTCAGTGGCCGGCACTGCACCCCTACACATTACAGTAGCTTCTCTGTGCTTTACATCTCCTCAGGCTGTTTGTGGCACCTCATTGTATCTTAACAAAAAGAAGATTTTCATAAGATTGCGAGATTCTGGGGGTTGGGAAATTGATTGATTCATGGAAACATTATTTCAGGTTAGTCCTACAGTGTAAATCAGTAGAAAGGCATGTTCTTCCCAGAATACTGGCTCAGGATTACTTGAAGCTCAGCTGGATGGAGCATGGTGCTAACAATGCCAGAGTTATGGTTCAACCCCTCTATTGGCCATTCATGTAAGAGTTGGAGCCAGTGATCCTTGTGGGCCCCTTCCAACTCAGAATATTCTGTGATTCTGAAGAAAGGCGTTTCAGAGCAATCCAGCAGAAACTTCACGTTGGTCGGCAGCAGTTCATCTGCCTCCATTCATCAACAGAATAAATCCTCCTCGTGTTTTCTCCTGATGATACCAAACACCCGCACAAAAGGCACATTGCCTTTGGAAGCACAAACTTGCAAGCACTCTGGAATGGGTTGTGTATGTCCCTTGTCCTGCTGTAACCTGGGATCGAACCTGATTTAAGTGCAATTCATAGACAGGGCTACTACAGTTACACTTTCTCTCATGCAGTGAGACACAGTGGCAGCAACTCAGTTCTGGTATATCTACAATGTTAGAAAACAGTAACTTGATACAAAGAAAGCATCAGCAGGGGTCTGAACTTACTGCTCAGTGACAGCAGTTTCTGGTCTAGGAGTGCAGCTCCAGATGATGTTAGGATGACACATCCCAACCACAGTGGAGAATACACGATTGTCCCCATATGACATGAAAGGTGACACTGTCCACAGCACACAATTTTAGCCATTAGACATTTGTTATGAATATCTAGCAGCTGCAACTGGGAATAATTTCTAGTGTGAAGGTCTTGCGGTCCCTGTGCAGACACAGTAGAAGGGGGAGTCAACAGCTGCTGAGGTTTAGTCCTCAGCCAAAACCCTGCAAACTTCTGTCTCTACATGTTTTCCCTGGACTTAGGGGCTCCACAAACCTGCAGCTCCAGAGGCTGCAGAGGTGGTGTTGCACTTGCTCTGATCAAGAAGTGTGTTTGTAGCTACACGTTCAGCTCCTTGGAGTGCCTGAGTTTGTCCACTTCTGACTGATGCTTCTGACAGTTACTTGGCTCCTCTTTCTCATGACTATTATGACTAATAATCCTGTCATTTCTTAAAAGATATGATTAGGATCTATTCCCTTTCATCCCTTGTGCTCAAGCCATCTTAATGGGAGGAAGTATACTAGAATTCTGCACTAGTTCAGCCTAGCAGAAATCTCACAGAAAACTGTTCTTGCAAGATGGGAAGAGATGGTTGTGGAAACTAATCTATGTTTAGAACAAGAGCACTTGGTGAAACTTCAGAGAAGCTTCGTTTTCTCTCCTGTGAGCAGGACTGGTATTACTAACTTGTTCTTGTCAGCTGGGAAGTCTTGTGGTTGAGTTTTTGTGTTTAGTTGACTTAGGAAAATACTGTCCTGAAAGAGAAGTGAAAAGTCTTGGCACAAATTGTGCACTTCAATATGGTCGAAGTGCACAATTGTGGTAATTCTGGTAATCTTATTGCATGTAGGGATGATTTCCATATGGATGCACTGCTTCATGTGGCAGTTCTACAAGAACTGTCTCACTGGCTGACAGCACACAGCTGGAAGGACACAAATGAGATAAATTTGCTGTGTGCTGGTCAAAGAGAGGGTGAAATTGTTGGTTTTCATCTTAAGAGAACTGAAGCAACAGGGGTCAAGTCTAGCACAACTATGGCACAACCTTCTGCGAAGATGCTGAAGGTAGCACCTATTTCATGGTTACTGGGTTTTCAAAAGGCAGACTAACCTGTGATTTTGGGATTTCTGTTTTTAACTGATGGTGCTCTTACATGGCAATGGAATAGGTCAAGAGCTTCTTCTGTAAGTTTCATCTGTTTCAGACACATTAGCTTCAGTCAACTGGGTTTTAGCTGCTTGAAGGTAAGAGCTGATTATTGGAGAAGCTTCAAACTCATCTATGACATCTCAGGAGACTATGGATTTTAGGCAATAGGCTTCAACTCATACAAGTTATGAACTGAAACCTATACTACCTGGAAAGAGAAATAGATATAATCTAAAATGCACAGGGAAAAATTTACTATTTCATCCCAAAACCTTTGAATTATTTGCTTGAATGAAATGTTGAAAGTATGAAAGTTTAAAATATTCATCTGTTCAAGTTTAGTATTTTTAGGCTTATGCTTAAAAAAAAATCTACAGGCACCACATGGACTGATTCCACCCATCTTTAACTTCATAATGTACATGGAGATAACACTCAGACCAAGAGCCTGCAAGTTTCCTGATTCTATTTCTGAGTCAGTATCTAATCCCCTCATCATTTCTGATGGCTAAGTAATTGCTACAGCCCACTCTACTTGGTTTTATTTTCAGTAATGGGTACTGTAGTCTCAGAGTGTATTAGATACCATATTCAGAAGTGTACACTTCACTGGAGGACTTCTGTGCCAAGTCAGTGGTTTTGGGACTGTCCATCAATGCAAAATGCCTTGTGTGTGTAAGGAGGAACAGCACTTCACTGCGAGTACAGAACAGCTATGGGATTGCTTCAAACTACTAAGGCCACTTACCTTGGCATTTACAGGTGGCAAAGGCAACATTTTACAGGTTCAAAACTTTCCATTTTAGATTTCTTTACATAAAAATGTCATAAGGATGCCAGTGAAACTCTATCACTCAGTGATAGAGTGCTGCTATATCTAGGAAAACTGCTACATGTCGCTGCCATTATTCCTAGACAGTAACAAACAAGAAAATGTTTGGTGTTCCCCCCCCCACCCCCCTTCTAAAGGCTCCATTATCATAGATAACTGAGATCTCCCTGAGTGGCAAATAATCATATTAATTAATGATCATGTGAAACAAAATACAAAGAAAACATACACTTCAAAGGACTATTCATTTGTATGTGACTGCCTCTGACCCTAATGGAGACAAATGGAAGATGCACATGTAAACAAAAGGGAGAACACGTTCACCGTGATGGACAGAAAAAGGCCAGCCTGGAAGAAAGTGGAATGCATAGAGGGATTTTAAGAAGGATTACAGATGCTGGTGGCAACGGCACTCAATAAATTATAGTTAGATCAAAGAAAAATAGAATGCTTTGATAAGAGATTAAAAAGTGCCCTTCTCAAATGTACAGCTGTAATTAAAATCAAATAAAATTATATTTTAACCCCATACTTAAGGCATTACTTTTATTCCCTAGTTTTATTTATAAATTACTTCTGGCACCCAAGGAAAAAGACAGCTTTTTCAATGTCTTCATTCTCTTATAACCAGCCACCAAATGAACATGCAATCATTGTTTTCATGCATGTATCAAAAGTCCTGATGAGGGCCATGGGCTTTGGGTGCAGGTGGTATAAATTTTAGAAAAAAATAGGTGACATACTGCAGCAAAAACATAAAGAGATAACGCAGACAGCAAGGCTGCTGCTTTTCTTGTGTTGATAGCTAAGTATTTACCAACCTGTAATAAAGAGAAAAGCAAAATTGGATTTGCTTTCATCTATGGTCTAGAATAATTTCTTGCCCAAGAACATAACGAGCATGTGCACTATTGCTTATGCAGCTCAGTTAAAAAAAGTAGTTCTTTAAAAAGTCAATAGAAAATTAAGCAGTAAAGTCAGAAGTTATTACAAATGCCAATATGCTTTCATCATGTTATACTAAGTGTAAAAGTTGCCCTCTTTTTTCTTTTTTTGTTAGCTTACAGCTTGCATGGGAAGATGCCTTATGACTGTTTCCTTTCAGCAGCAGGGAAGCAGGCACCCAACATGCATTCTTCAGTGACTGGGACCACAAAACTATTTGCAGCTGCTTGATGCTAAATTCAAGGCAATTCAAATCTCAGAATTTTAATGCTGCAGTTGTCTAGAAATTCTGTCCTTGGAAAAATCGCCTTCACATAACTATTCCTCATTTCTAAAAAATTGTTCAGACAGTAAAAGTCAAATCTGGCACCATGGCCTCATGTTTTTCATCTGGAAACTACTTCACCTACATGTTTTTCATCTGAAGGTTAAAATTTACCATTTTCCCCCACTAGTTTCTGGTTGTACAAATCATAAGTGGAAAGTCCTCTGCACTTGCGAAGTGCTTTTAGTAGCAGACTTGACTTTCTCAATCAACTGGTGCTGAGGGGTCTAATGTTTTACTCAGGATTAATTCATTTGGTTCGACAGGCTGGAGGTTTGCTTCACAGCACTGTGTTACTGTGAATGATGCTGTAATGCCTTGAGAGCTCATTCCACCGAACACTTATTGCTGATGAGAAGATGCTTTTGTCCTCTCATCAATAATTTATAGCTGACATAGAATGTGGTGCTCCTCCTACCTTAAAAATCGTTAGTGAAAAGAGCACAGTTCCCAGTCTCATCAGCACTAAGCTATACAAATTTCCAGAAAATCTCAGTCATGAAGCTGAGGGAAGTATGGATGCATAGTATTGGGATTAATTTCTTCAAGTTTTCCTAGAAGTGGTATTAGTATTACAGAGTCTGTGTATGAAGTCCCTGTGCTTGTGCTTCTGGGACAGAGGATGCACATGGCAGTAGCCCTCAAAAATCAAGTGACCATTGTTGGACATAGAATACAGCAGTAGTGATCTTAGTGCTAGGTAGATGCTCAAAATACATGACAGTGCTTTATTTTGGCTCTTTTTGGAATACATTTCTTCTCTTGCTCCTGAGAAACCCTATTAATTGACTGGCTTTTGATCGAAGCAACATCTCTTCTGTCTTCCATCTGTGCAGGTCTCTAGGTCACCTGCTAGGGATTCCTGACAGGAGGTGACAAATGTCATGTAAGTCTCAAGTGAATTTTTTTCCCCATGAAAGACGGAAAAATTTTTTACTGATTTCTGTGATCAAACACTAAATGAGGAAAGTCCAAAAGGAAATTGCAGGGACAACCACAAATTCACCTGTACCTGGCTCTAACCTCAGCAGTCTGGCATTCTGAGCTAGCACATGCAAACCTAAGAGTTCAGACTGTTACAGTGTGTTTTGCCTCTGACAAATAAGGCTTAAGTATATTGAAAAAGAAAAGGAAAAATCTTTTCCATACCTATTTGAGCTGGAATTCAGACAAAGTTGTAGTCAGTCAGAGATGCCCAACACTTCCTTGCTTCAGGAAAGCCAGGAGCCCAGAGGAATTTAGAGATACAATGTTTCAACATTTCTTTTCCGCTTTCTGCCAAAACTAAGAATTGCAGAGAGACTGTATGAAGAAAACAAAATAACTAGCCAGACTGTGCTATGTTTCACAAGCTGCAGTTTCTTGGCAAAACCCCTGGTGATTCCTCATTTCCTCCAAACTAGTTCTCTGACTCAGGCTGCTTAGTGGGAAAGCAATGCCTTTTCCCTTCCTCATCACACACCACCACATGAAAACACAAGGTTACTCAACAGAATTTACTGGCCACTCACTTGAAACAAAGACAACCCAGTGGTCTGAATCCAAGTGTCAGAGAAGGCGGTGGCCTCTTCATTGCCATTCAGAGAGGAACCTCTGGGAATGTATTCACTCCTGTGGTCACCTGGCCACAGCCCTTGGCCACCTGAAAAACTGGGCACTGACAAATGACAATGCCCTTCAGTATTTCAGTTTCTTAATTTTTTTCTTGTATCCATGAGAAAAAGTAAAGTATGTATTTTTTTTTATGCTTCTTCACCATGAAATTTAGTGTTTCATTTGGATTATTGCTGTTCTGCATCCTCTCTCCTGATGCCCTAGGGAGAGGAAAAAGAAGGATCTTCCTGCTCTTTCTATGATTTTAGAGTGAGAACAGCCTATGCCTACACTGTCTTTGCCACACAGATAGTCTAAAAAAACATGAAAAAAAGAAGCAGAGCTCATAGAAAATTTCTCACAGGAGATGTGAATTAGATATGGGCAGAGCTTCAGGAAGAACTGGCTGGTCCTGGTCACGGCCCAGTCACCTCTCTAGCTTCTTTGGATAACAACAGATTTTTTGGGGAAAAGGCCTACCCCATGGTCTCCTTACCCAGCTGGCGGTGGTGTGAAGATGCCTTTGCTGAGACAAAATAGCTATGAGGGAGATTTTTAGTGTTTTCCTTTGTGAAATAACAACTTACTAAAAATAGTGTCTGCAGATGAATTCATTGCAGTTTGCAGACCCAGAGAAACCAACTTAGATCATTCACTCCTCTTTCCTCCTTTTACATGCACTCCCTACACTTTCTGAACCTGAAATGAAACAGAATACAGAAACCCCATGCCAGTTTCATAACAGACTCCTGTAAAACTTCTGTGTTACAGAAGGGCACAAGGTTTTTCTCCAAATTCATTATATGACATAAATTTGTCTCTGATTATGAAATTTAAGATGAAAAGGTGCATTTGGGTTTTTTTGCTTGCCTTTTTTTTTGTTGTTTTACTTACTCTCTTCTCTAAAATTAAACCAAACTTATTTTTTAGTGTATGCTATATACCTATAATAAACCAACAAAAAAGAGAAAAATTATTTTCTTATCCTATTTGCTGTCACAGAAGTACTTATCCTCTAGCCCCAAGAGGATGACCAACATATGATGTAATGTAATGTCAAATTTGCATCAATGCTTTTCCACCCTCACTGGTATTTTTGGAATCAAAGGAGATATTTGTTAAACATAGCTTGAAGAACAATCCAATGATATCTTAACTGCCAATGAAACCTCGTGAAAGGGGAGAAATAGCTTTTCAGCAAATTTAATGTGAAGCAGATTTACGCATTCAGATTTTAATTGCAAAATGTTAAAAGCAAAAACAAAACCCAGAACAATAAACCCTTTCTCCCTGAAATAAGAACATAAAAGGGTTATTTTTTACAGGTAATAGTGATTTTAAAATTCTCCTCAAGCTGTTTCTAACATTATAGTGGATATGATTCCAATAAATGAGAAAGAGAGAGGCTGCCTGAGTGCACATCTTGTAACAGAGTTGTGACACACTACTGTTTTGCTAAGAGATTACAAAATCAATGTTTTACGAAAACATCCTTGTATTTTAAAGCAAAATCCATCCAATTCTTTATCACCTTGATTCCCCAAGCTCCCTTTTATTCACAAGAAGCAGGAATCTCCCTCAGGTAGAACATCCACTTGGGCTACATCCAAAGATCTCACAGGCCAGCTTCAGTGCCAGTGAAGCAGAGAAGCTCCTTTTCATTTTTTCTTAGCTCCCAAGATGTTTTGACTGGCTGAAAATGATGAAAGAGTTAACAACAGGCTGGCTGACCTGACTCAGTTCTGGGAAAACAGGGGGAAGAGTTAACCCAAGCTTTATCAAGAAAGAATCAGACATGTCACACAAAACGGATGCCAATCTGTGGGGCTAGATGCAAAGCAAATCTTTTTTTAAAAGTGTCTTTTTGCAGAATGAAAGGTCTGGTTGAGAGCAGCATTCATGTTAATGCAGTTTACTTGGGTCTTGCCAAAGGCATTTCATTTCATGGCCTATGTTGGTATGATTAAAAAGCATGCATTGCATGGAATTAAAAGGATGCACTTTGGAAGAACTAAAAGTTGGCTCACTGACAGATTGCAAAGTGGTGAGAGTAACGAGTGGAACTATTTCCAGCAGATTCCCACAAGGATCAGTTCCTGGTACAACATCGTTTAGTATTTTCATCACGTGTCCAAACAATGATGTAAAATCAGTCCCAAGATGGTTGGGGGCTGGAGCACTTACTGTGCTGGGAGAGCTGGACTTGTTCAGCCTGGAGAAGAAAGGTTTCAGGGAAAGTAAAAGCAACCTACGAGGAGGTTACAAAGAAAGAAAAGCCAGGCTCTTTACAGAGGTTTGTGGGAAGAGAATGAGACACCATGATCATAAATTGAAAGTGGGGAAGTTTCAACTATATAGAAGGAAAAAGAATTTGCCATGAGGATACTCAGAAATTGGATCGGGATGGCCAGAGAGGTTATGAAATCTCTTTCCTTGGAGGTTTTTAAGATCTGATTGGATGAATCCTGAAACAACTTCACCTGCATTCAATTTTGACCTTGTTTTGAGCAGAAACTAGATGACTTCCCAAAGTCTCCCCTTGGGAGGAATGTAATTTGGTTTATTCTGCTTGGAGAGCCATTTGGGAATCCTGTTGGATAACTACTTCAACGTGTGCTCTAATGTAAGGCTACAGGGAAAAGCAATGGCTGGATATTTTTTGGTCACTGCTGTCAAGAGCCCCACACAAAACGTGACACCTTTGCAGAGTGGAATTCCTAAAACAGAAGCAGCCAGTTGCAAGTGACCACCACTTCCTCAGGTACAGCCTGTGAAGTCTTGCACTGTTGCCCAATGGAGCTTTCCAGTGCCTCCTGAGCTGCTGCTTTTGCTATGTAGAGAAGGACAGCTAGGACCTGGATTTTGTCCTGTGCATGCTATGCAGCATTTCAGAGGGATGTTTCTGTCACCCAAAACTATAGCAGCCCTTACACTTACAGAGAAATAAAAGGCATCGAGCTACTGGGATGAGAGGGGCTTCTTAGGAGCTTTTAGGCAAAGTTATACCAAGATTCAATAACTAGAGGCTTTAAGTTAGACAATATGAAATTCTAAATAAAAATAAAGTTTTAAAATGCCACAACTTGTCCAGAGTGAAGATGAAGTCTCCCTTGTTGACATTCAAAAGTACTGGCCATACTTTACTGCAGAGCAAGTGGCCAGTGCTGGATCATGACTCAGGTGGCCAGGATTTGCAGGCAGGCACTCACTGTTCTCTACTTTAAGCACTTTTCCTTTCCTGCCTTTCCTGCCTGACTTGGAATTGTTCTGGAGTGTTTCCGAATGGTAGAAACCTTTAAAACAACTCCACACTTTCACAGAAAAGCCTTTTTGCAGTAGCTGAAGGAATGTACATCATCTGCCACACACAAATGTAGTCAGAGATTACATGAACAGCATCAGCACAGGTGTGCTGGAGCAGCAGGACCCTGACCTATATTGCTTGCTAGAAAGGCAAGCAGCCAAGAGATAAACACATCTGACCACAGATAACAACCCTTCTGATGCATTTTGCTGCACCTTCTTGTTAGCTGAGATCCATTAAGATGAATTATCTAGATTCATGTATAGAAGAAATGGCATTGTGATAAAGCTTACAGCCTCAGATACCTTCAAATACCTTGTTTTTAAATAGAAATCACAGTTGTATTTTTTTTCTGTTCTGTGGAATCCCCAATCCTTATGTAATTTGAAGAGGCTGTTTTTTAAAGCTTATCCTAAGTGATGCAACTATTGACTCATTGCTGGTTTGAGTTTGAGTTCCGACACCAGAGAACTGTGTTGGCCAGACCAGCAACCTGCTGGATTATTAATTCGTTGTTTCTTCAATGACAATCTGAAAAAATGGAATTGTAACCTCATCTTTTAATTCAATGATTTCTTACATTCTAATTTTGTATGTGACTAGCTTAATATTCCTAGGTAAAAAAGTTTTGTGGGATTTTTTTCCTCTGAGAAGACAATGTACTTCCCTTTAGTGGTTTTAGACACAAAAATACACATTGATAAGTAGTCTCTAATCAGATGATGTAGCAATTCCCTGATGACTTTAGAAAAAGCAGACAAACATGTATATTGCTATGTTGAAAAAGTTAGAACATGAGTGGTATAATTATCATATCATAGTTAACTCATTCCCAAATCAGTTAACTTTCTGACAAAAATATTGAAGAGTGTATGTTAGACAAATAAAAATGTTTCTTGCCTTTTATGGAAAACCAACAGCTAAAAAGAAAGAGGAGGAAATAAATGCATTTCTTGCAATTTGCAATTATATACTGCTCTGTTGCATGTGGATATATAAGGTGTGCTGGATGCTCACACATACTGCAAAATAAACAAGCCATTACACACCAACACATCACTAATCCAAGAGGAGTAACTGGTGGGTTACTACTTCTTCTGTGTACCTGGCTTATGAATTTATCTTTGACTGCACACACGTGGAACAGTTTGCTGGCTCAATAACCTCTTAGGTGCATAACCACTCCTCAGCAACTGATTTTTTCATACCTTTACTTACTTAGCAGTGGGAAAAGGACAACAGGCAGCCAGGCACAGTGGCATCCAAGGGCAGGATCTGTGGGTGCATAGACAGAGCCAAGGGCAGAGTGTTGGAAAATGTAAGATAGACGAGTAGAGCAGTGACACCATGAAAACATGATGGTCATGCACTTGACAGGAGGCAGCAATACCATTTGTATCACACATGATACGTTCACTCTACAATTAATCACTTAAAAAAAATTAATTACAAGCATTCTTTACTCTAGTCAAACAGTTCCATTTTGGTAGCAGGGAACAGGGTGTGCCACAGTTTTCTCCCTGTCATGCTGAGCCTACTGTCCTTCCGTGTTTTCTCTGTGGAGGATTTTTGTGACAATATCCAGTTGCCTCACACCTTGCAGATGATTGCTCTGCCCTTATCCTTCAGTGGAGTGGCAAGAGTTTTTCAGATGCCTGTTACATATCGCCCACTGACCATCTGCTATTGCCACCTTAACGAGAAATCACTTGATGAAAGGTGATTGAGTGGTTACTGTCCAGTACAAGGTTCCAAGCTCATTATACTACTTCCCCCTCCAATATAAAGCAATAGTGATAAGCCAAGAGTCTTAGCTGATACAAATCGGTGCATTTCTGCTATTTCAGTAGTGTTGCCTCTGTTTACATGACATTTAGCTTAAAAGCATTTACTGTTAGGTTAATTTAGATCCCAGCCTTTGGTTAAAGTGGGTTTCTGGGTGCCACTATTTTAAAATAGAAACTTGGGATAATCAAGGAATATTCTATTTTTTATTATTCTTTTAGTCATCATGGGTGGGATGCTTTAAAGATAAATAAGCAGTGGTGTTTCAGCAGCACTCGTGAGAACTTGGTTTCTGTTTCCCTCAGAGAACTGAGGTTTCCTGTAAAGCTACTCTGGCTCTGGATTTATGTACCATTTGCAGAGGAAGATCTATCCACTTAAAGCTTCCACTTTAGGTTTTGCCGAGTCAGTTTTATATACCAAGCTGTTAAAAAAAAAAAAAGAAAAAGAGGGAAACCAAAAAAAGGGAAAAGCAAGCGTCAAAAAAAAGAGTCTAGAGGAAGCTCACAGTTCCTTAAACAGTTTTTGTTCTAAAAGCAAACCTCTATATTTCTCTTTCTGCATCAGATCTCTGTTAAACCAGAAGCACTCTATGCAGTCATCCTGTTAGGATTGTGGATTTCAAGACAACCTCCCAGATAAAAGTCACAGACCTGAACAGATTAAGGTAAGCTGTTACAACACAAGAAAAAGCCAGCGCTGCCTCTTGTCATAAAGACATTTAGCAGGAGTACAAAACTGCAGTGAAAAAAAGCCCGGCAGTGTGCTTCAGAGCATACCACTAGGGGGGAATGATAGCGTTGCTGTACTTAAGTTTGAAAAAAAATGTTCTGAAAGGTTGTGTTGCTAGCACATACTCTATTTTCGTTCTGGGACTCATCCTCTAATGTCATATATATTCTGAGTGGTAAAGGAACCACGTGATGTCCAGCTTCATTTCAGGGAAAGGGAGGGCATAGGTATGATGGGCACTAGAAGACAAGTTTGGATGTACTCAGATTACTGGGGGATAGTTCAGAGGAGAGACACCTTGAAAGGTCAATGTCAAGAATGCAGCATGCTAATGATGCTAATGATATAAACAACACCCGAGATAGGTCTCGATTTGGTGAAGCACTTATGTACATGTTGTACTTGAAGCACCTGAGCTGCTGTATTCATTTCAGCCAGGTGACCTGCGTACCTCACCGGACAGGAGCTCCAGGCACTGCACAATCACAGAACTGATGTTTCCTGGCATTTATCCACACTCTTTGAATGCAAAGATTAGTGCATCTTCCTCTTATAAAACTGCCTTCTGCTGCTGATCATTCTCCTGATTCCAGACAACTCTGATTCATGGCATGAGAAAAGCTTTCCCAAGGGATTCAATAGCTCCTTTTCCCCCAAACACACACACCATCTGCATATATTTGTCTGTATCTCATCTTATCCTAAAAAATAAACAAATCACTTCTGGGCCCCTATCCTCTCATATCCAGAAGAAAAATATTGCCTGAGAAAACAGTATTAAGTTTTCCTTTTTTTTCCTTCCTTTTGCATAATAAGACATAATTTATTATTTGGCTTATAATCATTGACAAGGGTCCAGAAAAATGCAAATCTTACTGTTTTGATATCTTACACTGATTGTAACTTATCATGTCATAGGCCCTTTTAGCACCAGAGACATCATTCTGGTATAGTAATCCCTTCAGAGAATTCCTTCCAACAAATATAGAAGACTGTCATCATGATGAGAAAAAGCCTTTCCCCTAAAAGTGTTTATCATCCAAGAATAAATAGCAATGAAAATAATGGCTTTTTGAGACTTTAGAGGTAATTATCTATTTATCAGGAAGATATTGATATTAGGATTGTACATAGGCCACTTACCCTTTCCAGTGTCTTACAGTCATCTGAATGTCAATTAAAAAAAAGAAAGAAGAAGAAGATGAAGTTATAATGCTGTATCAACAGGCAGCTGTCCTAGTGGGCACTGGGAGCACAGAATGACTCGCATTGCTGAGCAGTGCAGTCACTGCCAGAGGAATGATGAGCTCACATTTCATTCCAATTCCCGTACTGGAGTGGTCAGACTGTGGGGCTCTCACCCTTGCTCGCCCAGCTGACGCCCCTTCGCTGCCTCGACACCAGATCTGGCTCGTTAACGTGTCTGGAATGAGCGTGAGCCACCTCTCAGCTGGCAAGCGCAAGGGGCATACTTGGATTCCCAGGTTGGAAGATTATCTCATTCAAGCACCGTTCTCCCGAAGATATATAAGTGCAGTGAGCGTGGTGGTCCCGGCAGAGCCCTGGGAGGTGCCAGCCATACAGGAGCACAGCCTTCAAACACCAGCAAATATGACCATGATGATGAAAGTAGAGGAACTGGTAGGTGCAACCTTCTTTCATTTACTCACAATTACTTTTCTTTCTAGACTGCCATTAGACCAGGCAGAGAAAGATGACCTTCGTGGATCATTACTTTAGCAGGTTACCAGCACTGCTGTGCTCTAGGTGCAAACCTTTATATACTGTTTGTTATATTTTTATATTTTCATTTTAACTTTTCCTTGGGAAAGGGTCTCACCGCAGATATATCTACACAGCTGTTTGGATTTGGCATCACAGCACAGTTCACCGGGAAAAGACCAACCAAAATGTAGCTATTTATTTGACTTTGTCCTTGATTTTAATTCATAACTTTTTAAAAGCCAGTAATCTTATGATCACACGGAGTAATTCCAATCTAATAAGAGACTGGGACAACATATTAATGCAGGGAAACAACGGTATTCTATAATACTAAATTAACAGCTTAATAATAGTATTGTTTTCCAATACAAAACTAACAGTTCTTACAGCCACTACTGTTTATGATGTAAAAGAATCTTTGAAAAATAATGTCTAGACCACAATTAATGGGACATTCCACTCCAGCATTCAGACTAAGAATGTCTCATCTGATTGAGAAACTGGGAAAACAGCAATGATTCAGTTAAACACTGCATTTATTTTCCCAGGTGGGTTTGTTAAGACACAACTGCCTAACTAGTTAATGCTGTCTTAAATTCTTTGGCAAGGTTCTGAGAGTTTCTTCTGGATTAGACTCTATAACAAACAAAATTTTACAAGATGATCAAACAGAAAGGCAGTCTAGGCCACATGAACCACTCTTAAAATACACATCTGCCTCTACTAAATTTAACAAGTTATCCCTTTGTACACACCTAGTTGGGCATCAGAAATACTTCTGAAAACTTTTGAAAGCTGTGCTGCTGCACAGCACCACATAGCTTGTGCCATTCTACTATAAATGGGACTTTGGCACTGACAGTGATGGATAAAACCAGCCTTGAAATCACTCAGCAACCTGATTTAACTGCATGGGAGATGTGCCCCAGCCAGTTGCATCCCCAGCTAACCCAGGCACAGGCAGAATGGTCTGCCCTGGCTGTCACACGCTCCGAGAGAGGGCAGGAATGGGGTGCCATCAGCCCTACACAATCCGTGTTCCCAGGTGGTGGCTACTGCAGTCATGAATCTGCTGATTATATTATATCATATCACGTTTGCACTTACAGGTGACTGGGAAGAAGGTGGATGATAAAGAGACTGGCAGCTTCCTCCCTGAGGACTTCAAAAATGGAGAGTATGAAGCTGCTGTAAGATTAGAGAAGCAGGAGGACCTAAAGACAGTCCCTGAGCACTCACTGACCCGAGGTGATCTGGCTTATGAGAAGGAGAAAAAAATAGAAGCAGAGGTAGGCTCTTGGGTTTTCTGCTCGGATTTTTATCGTGTGTGCATTTCCTGCTGCAGTCCTTGAAGTTCTGCCTCTCTCTAAGTTAGAAATACATGCATGGTGAGCTAGAAAAACCCTTAGGAGACCACCACAAAAGGAGGTTGGTCTAAAGTCCACTGAAGACCATGGAGACCTCCTCACCTCTGTAGCCGGTGTGTGCAGGCAGTAAGACTGTGATGCAGGACCTAAAACACCCCCTACACTGCCTGACTGAAACCAGGAGGGCTCCTGCTGCCCAAGGGTCACCTGCTGCTGGCTGTCAGTGAGGGGGGAGCAGTCAGAGCCAGTGAGACACCTTCAGCTTGCACACCTAGCGACTGCTACCAAAAATAACTAACCCGTGAAAGATGTAAGAGTGCATTTCTGAAGCCAGAAGCCTTAATTACCATGAAAATGTTCTTTTTATGAAAACACGGCATTATGCTTACTAGCACATTTGGGAAGAACACTTACAAATGAAACTCATACTGGTCTACAGAAAAGTACCAATTTCTATTCCTGGAGCATGACAGTTCTCCCTAGATCCTTAAGAACTGATGCTTTTTCCCCAAAAACCACAGTAGCTATAATATCTTTAATTTCTTTTTGTGAATAAGATATCAACCGGCCTAAAAATTTAAAGTGATTTGGAAATGATAAAGTTTAGCAGGGGGAATAAGACTTTGTTCTAAAAAGTGAAGAGTGAGAAAGTCAGTCTCAGAAACATTAGAATAAAAACTAGTTCTTAAACTTCAGCACAGACATCATTTCTTGCTACAGAGGTTTTTTGAGTTCCTTCAAAGCAGGTTCCTAAGAACTTTGTGGGTTTCCAGTTGATTCACAGTCAGCGTAATTATTTTCCATTAGGCCCATGATCTGCAGATCAAACAAATGCAGAGACCAATAAAAAGAAGAGGTGGAAATAACCTGAATAGGAATTCAGTTGACAAAACTGTATACCATATGACAGGGTGTCCCCAGTGTATTCACCCTTAATCACACCATGGGACAGCATCTGTCATCTGTGTTCACCCTGAGTTAGCCCTTGTTTGTGAATCTCCCTTCTGAAGTCAAGGACATCTCATGGGATCTCAATTCAGGCAACACATTTGCAGTGCCCTACAATGACTTCATACCCAGATGCTTTTTACAAGCAGGTCTGGAGAAGTCTTAAACATTTATTGAACTGCCCCATCAAGGACATTGAGGACATTCTTTGTGGCTCCCCAAAACGTAATAACACTTGCGGACTGAAATGCTAAGATCATTCTAAACCTTGTTCTTCTCTTGAGGGTATGTTTTTAAGCAAAGAGAATTAAGTTCCAATAATTTAGGGACTGCTTCATTTAAAAAGAAGTGATTAAAGAAAATCCACTAAAGAAAGTCAGCTGAAACTGCAGGAGCTTTTCCAGCTCTCAGAAGCTGCACATGAGATTTTTTAAATTGTTGTGCCAGAAGAGACTGCAGTCCTCCTCTGACTCCTGGTCTAAATTAATGTCACAACATATGGCTCAAGAAGAAGTTAGGAAGAGGCCTAACGGTATATGAAAAACTACAGATGAGGTAGAATTTCTCACATAGTTAGCAACTTCTTGTAATGGCCAATTAGCCCTATCTGCAAAAAAAAAAACCCAAAACCAATCTATTTCAAAGTTCATCCAGTCTTAATTGAATTCAGCTGAATAGTATCCCATTGCTGTCCTGCCACCTTGAAAGGGAGAGGTGGTCGCACAGCTCAACTTGCTGCCTTCCCTGATTTGTTTCAGCTGAAGAAGAAGAAATTAGAGGCCAGGTCAAAACTTGAAAACTTGGAGGATCTTGAAAAAATTATTCAGCTGAAGAAGAAGAAAAAATGCAGGAAAGTGAAAGTGCCTGTTTTAAAGAAACCTGAACCAGAAGTTATTGTAAGTTACTTAAAAGTACCTTATTCTGGAAAAGCATTAATGGGGGTTCGTGCCACACACATTTATGTTCTCTATCTTCTTTCCTTCAGACAGGACCTGTGGATATTCCTACATTCTTCAAAGCTGCACTGGAGAACAAGTTGCCAGTAATTGAAAAATACCTGTCAGACAAAGGGGATCCAAATGTCTGTGATAAGGTACAGTCTTCTTCCTAATGCAAAGCCTGCTACAGAAGAGAGCAAAAACAACTTTTACCATGAGGTTTTGTAGATTTCAGCCTCATGCGAGGAAAAAAGGGGTGGGGGGAAGTAAATAAATGCTAGAAGTTTTGTACATCAAATTTTCTAATGGCCACTGAGAACCTTCAAAGTCATATTACCTCAAAAGGGTCTTTATATTTAAAAGAAAGCTGTTGGTGAAATCAGGAGAACCTGATTTTCCATAACAGGTGATCTTCCAATGCTACGGAGAAAGAGATAAGAAATTTGTCTGCAGGACAACAGAAATAAGTGGCTGCCCTCATACTCCATAATGCATAAGCTGCACTTGCAGAACACAGTGTAGCATGTTGGATGGGGAACTCAGCAGGCATCATTCTAAATCTGGATACTTCTCATAAACCATACCGCAGATACTTCTCCCACCTTTAAAATGCTGGGTAGGCAGCTCTCGGCTATCAGGTTGCTATTAAAATTTGGCAGATTTCAGGTCTCAAAAGTATTAGCTCTTTAAAAGGAATCAGCACGGAGTATGTATCTGCCATCATCTTAGGGAGGGCGGGAGAATAGATTTAAAGATATCTTTGTGCCATATGTAATATCTAACTTTGACTATTCCAATTGCCAGTACAAACGCACTGCGCTGCACAGGGCATGCTCTGAAGGACATCTAGAGGTGGTGAAAACGTTGGTGGAAGCTGGAGCCCAGCTTGAACAGAAAGACATGGTATGCACATCCACTCACACCTCTTTTCAAAAACTGCTCATTGTTTTATATGTGCCAGGAGAACCATTTATAGAAGTGCTTCTTATAGAGGAGGAGTACTAAAAGGCCTTGCAACATCTTTTAAGCTTGTCCTTAAAATAACATTGTTGAGAAGAGGTTTCAGGAGGGAGTGTCTGCATCCCCGTGCCAAAACGGTTGTTGGAAAACACAGGGAGTGCTGGCGAGCAGAGTGCCACAAACAAGAAAGGCTAGGGAAGGGTAAGAGAGCTGAGGTCAGGCTCCCACTTCAGCCTGCCGGCAGGTGCTGAGACAGCGCTGTCCCACGCAGGTATCCAGAGGCAGCACATTCGCCACCAGGATTTCAAGGCTGTGCTCGGGAGAGCCCCCTGCTCCTCTGGAATAGCAGCCACAAGGGTTCCTGAGCATCAACAGCTTCTGCAGCTGTTTCTTTGCTTCTCCGCTCTTTGTCCCTTTGCTGAACAGTTGGCACCGGCCAGCCTCGCTCCCCCTCGCTTAACCCGGCACTGCTCACGGAGGGCGAGAAAGAGGAGGAATGACAGGCACAGCGGGACCAAGGGACAGTCCGCTCTTTCCAGCACAGCTCAGGGCAGAGATGCTGAATCTTGTAGAGGAAAGGGGTTTTAATTCACTTTGAGGACTTGCATAACTTGGGGGTTTGTTTGTTCTTTAAAGAGAACTATTCTTTCCCTTGAACTTCATTTTCTGCGCATTTTAGAACTCAAAAGGCATTGAATAAAAAACATTAACAAGCACATACCAGCCACGTACCTGGTTAAAGATAACTTCTAAGCTCACAGAACAGACAAAACACATCCTCTTGCACAGCAGCGTTGCCAAGATCTCTGTCTTTAGGAGCAATATGCAATGAACGCGAAGAGTGAGAAATTCACAGTACTGCAGAAATTAGGGCAAACTAAGAAAAGCTGTTACTAGAAACAATTTTTTTTTACTAGAAACAATTTTTTTTACTAGAAACTGTGATCACTGTGTGATCACAGTGAAGTGCTCTAGGTTAAATTGCATAAAAAATTAATTTGGATTAATTTAGAAATTTGATAAAAATAGTGGGTTTTTTATATAATGATGTATTAAAATAGTTTTAATTTCTTTTTCCTGTTAAAGCTTCATTCTACAGCTCTGCACTGGGCATGTCGGGGTGGGAATCTGGATGTTCTGAAATTCTTACTGGACAAAGGGATAAACATAAACGCAAGAGACAAGGTACGTGCTTCTGGAACTCTGCAGCTTTTTAAATTGGAGTTGAAAAGCTGACCCTTACTCCCAGTAGATAATTTTTGGCAGCTGTTTTTGAAGCAGTTTTTACCTGTTCCGTGCCACTGACCATTTCCTCCCCTGACCCCACAGCTGCTCAGCACGCCCCTGCACGTGGCTGTGCGAACAGGTCGCTATGACTGCGGGGAGCACCTCATTGCCTGCGAGGCAGATCTCAACGCCAGGGACAGGGTAAGGACCAGCACCTCTCACCTGCCAGCCCCAGGCAGCACCGCGCTGCTGTCTGCCCCAGAGCTCCCCTGGCTGTGAGAACCCCTGTGCAGTGGGGCTGGCTGGCAGTGCTCCCTTGGCCTGTGAGAACCCCTGTGCAGTGGGGCTGGCTGGCTGGCAGTGCTCCCTTGGCCTGTGAGAACCCCTNCCCCTGTGCAGTGGGGCTGGCAGGCAGTGCTCCCCTGGCTGTGAGAACCCCTGTGCAGTGGGGCTGGCTGGCACCGCTGGCCCCGCAGCACTGACGATGTGCTCCATGACTCTAGGAAGGAGACACACCAATGCACGACGCCGTGAGGCTGAACCGCTACAAAATCATCAGGCTTCTGATTCTGCACGGAGCAGATCTGACTCTAAAGAACTGCGTAAGTAATAGCACAAAATCAAAGTGATTTTAAAATGCTTTAAAATAATTTTCTTACCAGAGCAGTTCCATAGGTTTCAAGACCGGGAGAGACTATTGTGAACAGACTTAATTGGATCACTTCAGAGCTAATTAAAGCAGAGCTGAGACAGGGAAAGTGTAACTTAGGGGAGGTCAGGGAAAAGAGGAAAACCCAGTACCTCTTTTAAAACCAGAACCCACTATCTGCTACTTAGACAACATCACACCTTTCTATGATTTAATTACTCATATCATGTATTGAAAAGATATAATAGACAGACACTTACTCTGCACAACTCCTGGGCTTCAACCACCACTGAGACAACAAAGATCTTAGCTTGTAAGAGAAATCTCCTTTTTGTAAAGCCCACAGCTGAGGGCCAGCCCCAGCACTACACCTGGAGGACTGGCTGTTAACCTTACTGCTGGGCAACAAATCCCTGTGGCTGAGCAGAGAGGAGCCCTACACCTGGCTGTGCTCAGAGCCACTGCAGCAGCAGCGTTGCTGGAGCTCTGTGACCACTTGTTAAAAGATAGCACTTGACAGACCTTTTCTCCCAAGCCCAAACCTAGCAGCAGTAGCACGGGTTTTACCATTGTCAGTCAATGTTTTTGATTGACAATCAGTCAAAATCCCAGAGGACAAGGAAGAAAACAGTCACTGGAGCACTCTGTACTCCCTACTCTCCGCCCACCTCCCTGAAGCGTGGCCACCCCCAGCATTATCTCTCATCAGGGTGCGACAGTGACGGAAGGTACAGCCCCAAAGGCCAGAGACTTGCTCTCTCAGACTTTGTCTGCACACAGAAGTTGGTCCTACTTAATTCCTGTGCTTCATACCCTAATTAAACTCTTATCTGAATTCTGCATAAAATGGAAGAGTGTCTTACTGAGATTGCACTTAAATATATTTCTAATCACTTGAAACTAGAACAAAAGAAACACCTGCACGTTCAGCTGGTCACAGCATTTGCCTAGACCCACTGAAACCCAGGGAGTTTTCATCATGGGTCTGACCAGGACTGGGACTAGATCTGTAGAGCAAAAGTACTCTGACCTCAGGGGTGCAAGAGGAAGTCTAGGCCTGTGTGTGCAGAAGGGATTCACATCACGCAGATGCACTGAACAGGCATTTAGGAAAAAACAAGGACTTGGCCATCACTGGATAAAATTAAATATTCCTGTTTCTTTTAACCAGGAAGGGAAAACCCCTATGGATCTTGTTCTTCAGTGGCAGAATGGCACCAAAGAGATATTCAACAGCCTGAAAGACAATTCCAAAAAGAGTGCCCATCTAGGCAAATTCTGAAGAGAGAAACCAGACCACACTCTTTTTGCTGCTTTGAAATGCTTCCCACGAACCTGGATGAAAATGTCCTTGAACATCTATTGAAAATATTTATGGCACTGGATTATTTGAGGTGCCTTCATTGAAAACTGCAAAAAACCTGCAAAGAAATTATTTTAAAAGACAGGTTGAGTGTTAAAATTCCACTAGCTCTAAAACAGCTTTATTTATTTCTATTTATTATTTATTTATTTTAAAGTAATATTTAATGATTCTCAGTATTATTTAAGCTTTTTTTTTAATAGATGCAATTACTTTAAATGCAATCTTTGCCAGCAACGTAAATCCTTTTGTCTTAAATGGTGGGCAGCATTTTCAACTATATTAGCAACTTTCCTCAAGACTTCCAATAGCTCTAAATAATGAATACTTGCAACTGTTGCCTTGTCTCACTACTAAAATAACCTATGAATTGAGTGGTGGTATGTGGAAGAGCAATGGAAGGTGTATACTGAGGTGCCAAGTGGATTTATTGAAGTAGTTCAGTAATGGTGTTTACTCAGGGTTTGGCAATTTTGGTTGATAATGAGCTCAAGGACAGAGCTCCAACCACCATGTACCCCTTTGGACTGAAGGATTTCGATATAATGTTGTGAAGGTGAGAGGAGATGGTATCAGGGAAGTGAATTTTTTTAAAACTAGTCTACTACAAAGTATGGTGATAGAAGAATGCAAAATCAGATAATGTATATTTGTAAATTTGTACTGCTTTTTCTGTACATTTTGAACTGATCCATTTCAGATTAAATAAACAGAGTGGTTCTTTTTACTTGCTGGAGTGGATGATGGAGTGATGAGCATGCACAAGGTGATTCTGTCTCTCTTCAAAGGAAGTTCACATCGTGTCTGCTGTAAAATTCTTAAAAATTTAAAAAACGTCTCAGCTGCCAAGAGCAGCCATCCCTTGGAGCTACCTCCCTGCCACTGTTAGATAAACCCCATTTCTCACTTATTTTGTTAAATGGAGGCCCATGTGAAAGCAGAAAGACAGTATTTTGAGTAGCTAGTAAAACAAAGTCATAATTGTATTACCGAGTTTGATTTAAAAAATATTACTTCTTGGTTAATCACTACTATGTGGAGCATGAGACAGCTCCAGCTATCAAAGCCAAGGGAGATGCCAAGTCCTGTTAGGAAAGGCAGACACTTCTCCCTTTGCTTTAGCAGAAGCAGGACAACCTTTGCTGCTGCCAGCCAAGGCATCATGTCCCATTTCATAGAATCACAGAACAGTTTGGGCTGGAAGGGACCTTTAAAGCTCATCTATTCCAGCCCCTCTGCATTGAGGGGGGACATTTTCAACAAGACCAGGTTGCTCAGAGCCCTGTCCCACCTGCCCTTAAACGTTTCCAGGGATAGGACATCTAGCACCTCTCTGGGCAACCTGTGCTACTGTTTCACCAGCCTCATTGTAAAAGACTTCTTTCTTGTCTCCAAACTAAATCCAGCCTTTTTTAGTTTAAACCCATTACCTCTTGCCCTATCATGACAAGCTGTGATAAAATTCTGGTGAAATCTTTCTCATCAGCCCCCTTTAAATACTGAAAGGCCCCAGTAAGGTGGTGCTGGAGCCTTCTATTCTCCAGGCTGAACAACCCCAGCTCTCTCAGCACTTCCACACAGAAGTGCTCCATCCTTCTTACCATCTTTGTGGCCCTCTCTGGACACACTCCAACAGCTCCATGTTCTTCCTGTGCTGAAGGCCCCAGAGCTGGACACAGCACTCCAGGTGGCAGAGAGCAGAGTAGAGGGGTATTTAGATGCTGCATTCAGTTAAACTCCTAATCATCCATTGGGTGGCCTAACAGACAAATATGCCAGAGGGCTGTCAACACTCCTTCACCAACTCATGTCAGCTGCCTTTATAGTCTGGCCAAAGCAATGTCCTGGGCAATATCCTGAGGTGGAGTCAGAAGTGGGCAGCAAAGAATCGTTGTTCCTGCAGTGACAATTTTGGAGTGAATTTACACAAAATCCAGAGGAGCAAGCAAAAGAACCACCTATTCTGTCTGCAGGCAGCTCTCCTAGACTGAGGCCAACAGCTTCAGACAGATGAGACCTTTTCTCACACAAGCACCATAACTCATGAGTGTCACCTTGCCAGCCATAGGCCTAATTTGTGAACACATCCTTCTCCATAAAAATTACGGCACACCTCCACTTGCTGCCCTTCACTGCAAGCCACAACTTCCCTGCTTGTTTCTGCACAATTACCTGGACACTGGGAGCAAGCCTTGCAGGAAATAGATATGACATCAGTGCTGGCTAACTCAGTCTGTTTATCACCTAACCGAGCAGCAGTTCAGTCATTCAGGCACCCAAGGAGCCATAGCAATGTGCTTCAGGAAACTGGGGGAGAAGAAACTTTTCAATCAGCTCCTGAAGCACTATATCTAACAAAGGGCAAAGATTCAGAGTTTAATTCTTTAAAGTCTAACAAGTAGCAAGAAGGACCTCAAGCATTCAAAGCCTCCTTCCATATGTTAGTTACCAAACAACTTCTGTCATGCCCAAGGTAGGTTATTCTCTGGCCAAGGCAAGATTAACGTGTCATTCAGAAAATGGCACCAAACACATTTTGCTTCTTCTCTGGTTAGAGCATCATTTTAGAGTAAGTCCATAAATGACAAACTACTTTACGTATATATACATATACATACACACATATATATTAAGAATCTCCCCAATACCTATAATAAAATGGACTCAAGTCACAAAGTCAACAAATAATAACATACAGGAAACATATTTCATATTTGTTGAATGAAGGAAAAGCTGTTGTGACTTACACCAGCATTATACAGAACTGTGAAATTTATGAGAACTTCATCTATTCTGTTCAGTCCAGTTACCAAGAGCTCAGAAATGACCCACTGCAGGACTTCTGCAGTATATTTTACATGTTACAACTTCTGCTTCTCAACTTGCTGCCAGGCACCAATGGAGAACTGGAACACTCACAGTAAACCTGGCTCTGCAGTATCTCAGTACAGTAGCTTACGCGATTTTTATATTCATTTAATGAAAAGAAAACTTCAGTCAACATTTGGAAGAGCTCTGAAAATGCTCTGCTGATTATATCTCTGTTTGATTGATTTTCTGGCAGCCAGATTAGGTTTACTGAGGCATTAAAAGGAAGGAAAACGGAAAAGCAAGATGCAGCAAAATGAACACGTACACAGACAACAATTCTAGAGCAGGATGTAAAGAAGGAAATGGTGCAGTAAAGATGATGTGAGCGGAGGCTGCTCAGGCTTAGGTGAGACAGCTTCTACACTGCAACTGCAACATCCCCTGCTGAGCACACATTCAGTGTAACCTTGGGCTCTTCCTTCCCACCTCTGGCAACCACCTAATGGTACTGTTTGGTTTTAAATGCTGAGGACACAGATGGCCTTTTGGATATATATCTGGCAGGTCATGTCAGTCACTCCTGCTGTAACCCGAATCTGAGATATCTCCTGGCAACTGACAAATCCTGGGATCTTCATTATACCCATTGATCACAAAACTGAATAGGAAGCAATTTTTTTTTTTACTATACTATTATTCTTCTTCACAGGCCACTTGAAGGTAAACTTCATCTACTGGCTTACAGTTGTACAGAGATGCGTTTAAAACTTGAGAAACCAGAAGAGCTAGACTATGAAGGCATGTGTTCTTAGACATGTTTTTAATAAAAAAGGAATGCATGCGTACAAGTGAAAATTTCCATGTTGGAAATGTTCTGCTGAGTTTGCATTAACTCCAGAAGACCTAAGGCAAGGTGAAGAGTCAGTCTCCCAACCTTGGCCAGAACTCTTGGCCAGCATGACCTTTCAGATGTGGTGAATACCATCCAGAAGTCTCATTCACACAGCTTTCCTCACTTGAATGCCAGAAGAATAATTCTTCAGCAGGCTAAGCAAGGTAGTAAGGGAAAAATTAGGTTGGCTGGAGGTTGGAGGAAGACTCAACACTGGGTAAAGAAGAGATGGAGGCTCCTGCTGACAGCTGGTTCAGTCCTTAAGCTTGAGTCTTAGCTTTTTTGCAGGCTGGCACTGCTGTTTCCTCCTCCTCAACCTTGCGAGGTTTCTTCACCGTGTACACTACACCACAGGCACTCTTTCGAGTTTCTGGAATATACAAGCAGAAGCTGTAGTACCAGTACCTCAAATACTCAAATAAAATGCATTTAAGGCATACTCAGTTCAGGTGTCCATGTCCCAAAGCCCAGGTGGACATGTTGAGCAACCAGCCAGTCAGCACACACAGCAGGGAAGCAACCTGCATGGGCAGGAGCTCAGGATTCACTGCATTACAGAGTGGAGGAACTACCGGGGGAAATACAATGGTGGGTTTAGAATTTTAGCAAACCAAGGAAAACCAAGGTCTGCAGGGGTTGAGGAGCTGCAAAGACATAAAACCACAGGAAACCAGGCTTAGTCAGTTCAATAATCACAGAAGGATACATTCCTGAAGCACTGTCAAAAGCATTTCTGAGCCAAACACACTGTTCTTAAAAAAATACTAAAAAATGCATTCACATACCCCAGGATTCTTAGACTATGTGGGCACAACGGTAGTGGCAGAGGATCCCCTATATACTAAGGAAGTGACTTCACGGTATTCAAGAACTTTATTTACCGAACTCTCAACATTATCATGAAATACTGGTGTGTGATGTTACCAAATCCTCACATTTGTCAAATAACCTACTGAGCCAAATCCAATTTTGTAATTACTGCTGGGAAGCTTCTCTGCAAAATTTGAGTTAGAAGAGATTCCCTACAAATACTCTATTAGCAAATAGGCTCTTCAAGAACCTTGCTGGAATATATTGACTTATTCTGGGCTAGTATCCTCTCTGGGACAAGGGAAATGACACCTGCTATTCAATTTCACCTGCTATTTAATTTCATAAGACAGATGACAGGCTTGAGAAATCCCACATAAATTTGACAAAAATTCCTTCAACACATCACGCCATCTCTGTGTAGATGAGCAGCAGGCTGGAGAAGAACCTGTTGATTCTGCCATGAGTTTGAAATTATCCACACTGTAGAGTGAGTCAGAAATAATCCACATACTAAAGCATCAAAAAGGGAAATGACTAAGGGTGCTTCTGCACACATGCTGCAAAAAGGCAAATGCAAAACACATGCATACTCATTTTTTTGAAGTCAATCACTTAGTTTCTGTCAGTGTCACCAAGATCAGCATTCAAACCTTTCTGAAATGGGATAGTTTCACTATGAAGCACAGCAGGCAGGTCCCTATTTTGGTTCAACCATTTATGACTCATTAATGTGGTTGAGCGAGTCCTCCTGCAGAGACAGCACCATCAGTTCAGCCACTGATTTGCCAACATGGCACCAAGGGAAAATAAAACACCCTTGCCTCACAAGCTCCTTGTCACGATCCGCTAACACGAGCTAACACGAGCGGGGGTCGGACCGTCTCTTACACTCCTCTTCATGCATTGGACAAAGAAGCTAAAACCTCAATCTGACTTGCTCTGTAAGGTCTCAGACCTTTCGGAGAATAAGCATCAACAAGAACTTAGCTTAACAAATGCACATGTTACTTAGAGGAGCTTACAAGTGCTTACCTCCATGCAGCATGGTGGCTCTGCAGTTGGTGGACACTGCTGCCTTTGCTTCACTTTCCGACAGGCCAAACAGCAAACCTCTGTCACTGCTGCTCAGGATCAAAACACACAGGAAGCAACAAACAGAACAGGGAAGTGTCTCTGCACGATAGGTTTGCTTACTCTACAAATAACTGGGAATTAGCAAAGCTGTAACTCAAAGTGACATTTTGCATAAGGTTACCCAGAGGCAGAGAAATGAGGCACCCAATTCTCCTGGCTGCAGTTCCCCAGCAGCCCTCCTGCAAAGCTCCCGGCAATGTTGCTTCTTTCCAGACAAGAAGCTGTACTTTTGAAAATAAAAGCCTGTCAATGCAGGAACATTTTAGATATGCATAATCAAGCAAAAAAAAATTACCTCACAGAAAATTTCGGTTTTGGGAAAAGGGCACTGTCTGATACAAAAGCATTATGCTGAAGTTTCCAGCCACCTTTAGCAGGGATGACACCACATTAGCTATGTTAATTTGGGTTGAGCCTGACTGCTCGTTTTAAGAGGGAAGAAAACGTTGCGCATAAAATCCTTCCAGGCCACACAGCCTCCCACACGGTTCTCATGACTCAGAGCATGCTCCTTCCCTTCGAGGGACAGGCCAGATACGTGCTTCTGGGGTGGGGAGAGTAATAAAAATGCATCTGAATTCCTAAAAGAAGGGAAGAAAAGACACCCTCCTTTGTTTCTAAAACACAACCACTTATTTAATGTTACATGTGTAACTAAGGACTGGAAAATTCAGAACAGAAGTAGTAACTGCTCAGATAGGAACTTCTAATCTTACATAAATACAATTTTATAGCTTCTGCTACCAAAAATGTGGCACTGTGGCGATGCTAAGTAATAATTTCTTCTTTGGTTCATAGTGCCCATAGATTTTTATGGGTTTTTTTAATTTCTCCATTTACACCCACACAACAATAATGCATATCACAACAAAACATTCTGGTAGCTGAACACAAACATTATTAGTTACAGTGACTTCTCATGCCACCCCATGACCAAGATCTGTTGCTCCTTCCACACACACTCAGAGCTCTGATTCATTGAACTGGCCACCAACAAGTACCACTGTATAAAGTCCAAGGGCTGTAAAGGATGAAAAGAATTTCAAAACCACTTTAAACTTCCCAGTGTTACTACTAACTGCTGCCTTTGACTTTGGGAAAGGATACAGATTAGCCACATCGTAAGGACCTCGGAGTTCTAGAGGCTAAAATAAAACAAAAGAAGTTTGGATATGTGAATGCCCCCGCTGTCAGGCTGACAGTGTGAGCAGGCAGGGCAAGGCTATTCGATAGGCAAGATTAAATGCTATGTAATAGCAAGCTATTGAAGATACTAGGAAATCAAGCAAATACCACTATTTTGGCAGAGTCTCCCTCTGTGTGAAAACTGTCATGGAAAATACCACAGCAGCAGCAAAAATATCCTCCCAAAACCAACAAAACAAAACAACCAACCAAAAAAATCCCAAAACCCACAATACAATTCTTTGGTAATGGCAACCATATTTAGACTTACAATTTTTGTATGTTTAATGCGTAATTAAAGCTGTATTTTCAGCCACAGATAAATCTTCAAATTGTTCTGACTTAAAAAAAAAAAAATCTGGGACCTACCCTTTCAGCTGCACTAGATATAACAATGTTCTGGAAAACAAAAGAGAACAAACATTCATCTGTCAGACAGCATCAAGAAATTAAAAAAAAAAAACAGCAAGAAGCAAGGACTTTATGAGGATTAGCTAAGTTCAGGCTCAGAGTCCAATTAAACATGAGAGTATCTGATGCCCTTAGACGAAGTGAATTCTATCAGAGTGGGAATCTTAATTTGGGGACACGATTAAACTCAATTATTGCCCTGTCCCCTACCCAGACAGCGGCACAGGCACAAGCCCTCCCTTGCAATTACAAACCTCTCACAGCCAGATAGGAGATGATAAGTATAGCGCCTTTTAGAGGGACAGGCTAAGCAGCACAAGTGTCAAGAGCGATGGCATTAAGCAAGCACCTATCAGCCTGTATCTCTCATAGTGGACTTCAAAGCACCCTCAAAGGTAAAGAAAAACATGCAGAGCTGCAGGCACTGTGTTAAGAAGTGTCTCCTGTATTTACACCAGCTGAAAGAGGCCCCACACAAACAACAACTCACCCTGAGCTGTAACAGAAATGGATATAGGAGTCCATGATTGCCATGAAGCAGCTTACAGATAGTGCCTTGAGACAGTTTGGTGCTCCCAAAGTCTAAGCGTATACTGTTGCAGTACAACTCAATGCTAAGCATTCACGATGGCCTTGACCATACTCACACTGGTTCGGGAAATGCATCTACACCTACGCAGTGGCTGCCACTTTGTGCCACACATTCGTTTCCCTCACAACTGGCACCTCTTTGAAAATCATCAGGCAGAGAAATCCTTCTCCCTTCTCTCCCAAAAGGTTTCTGCAGAACAGGTATATGACTACACAGCAGCTGGCAGATCCCACAGCTCAGCTGCCAGAGCTCTTCTGATGCTAAGCTCCAAGGATGCTCACCTAGGTGGAGCCTGTTTTGCTCAGATGGTAACTCTGCAGCAGCAAAATCTCCTTGCACCTTTTATGATACTGAATAAAAGGCTTTGGGAATTCCTACTTGAGCGGGTGCGAATGAGAATTGTGCTGAGGCAGAGACAGACTTTCCCTCTCTGACATCAGTACTACCAACACATCACACCATGTCAGGTTTCAAGGTGGGGCTTTAGATCCCTTCCCCACATTGCTCTGCTTCTCCTGCCACCTCCCCAGCACAAGGAGCTGGGCAGGCACTGGAAGAAAATGCCTTGTGTGCAGCTGGAACTCAACATCTGAAAAACCTACATGAAAATGTATGTTCATACTGTGCCCAACGTGTCCTCGTGTGCTGAGGAGGAGAGGATGGGACAGATGACTCTGCCTTACCATAAGGAAAGCCAGAAGCAGAAGCAATATATACATCAAAGTGACTTACACAGCACACATCCTGATGGAGCCTAGGACATTTTTGTTTTCTGAATAGTTCACCTTTAAAACAACTACACTTTGTGGATCCCAAAGGTGTGTTTGAGCCTTAGTGGTGCTGACTGCAGGAGTTTACTGGGAAAATTCAAGTCTCCTGCTCTGCACTGTAGCAACTAATGACTGTCACCCAGGCTCAGAGAAGCTCCCAGAGCAGATGCATGAGACATCTCAAACCAGCACGGGATTGTGGATCACTGCTGGGCACTGGAGATATGCTCTGCCTGGCTCAAAGACAACTGGCTTCCAATAGGGGACAGGTAAGATGGAGGAAGGAGACAAGAGCAGACAAGAAAGGCACTGCTAGCGAGTGAAGGAGAGGCAGGCAAAGGCAAATCCAAGGCAAGAGCTAAAGGGAAAAACTCAAAGGCAAAACACTATCTCCCCAGGTAAAGCAGACAGCAGCTGTTCAGTACACTGCTCCAGGCAGCCTCCAATTCAGTTACCAAAACACAGGAGGTGAGGGACTGTGGCTATACACACCTTCTGTCTGGCAAGCCAGGGGAGTTTCTCCTTCATTCCCTGCACATTTCAATGTTTTAAAGACACTGCTCGATGCCAGCTCTGAGAACACCAGTAAATTTCTGAAAGTTTCTCTGCCCTGCTATAATAGAGGAGGAATAAAAGAATCCAAAAGCTATTACAGGTTCAGCAACTACATGTTACAGAAGGTGAAAGTTGCATGCCAGGTGCCAATGCAAGCAGCCTATGGACCAGACATCCCATGTCTCATTTAAACAAGGGCCTTTACCTCACTGACAGAGGCAAACTCTCAGTAAGGGCTAATAACCGTCTCTGCTGGTCCACAACCTACTGAGTCTGAAGGCAAAGAACAATGACAAGCTAGCAGTCCTCTTCCAGTGCCCAGCAACAACTTGCCATGTGCAGATCCAGCTGATTTACCTTGCAGGCACAGATGAAACACTAGACTGACAGATGCAGAATGGAAGGGCACGGTGCACAGACTGAGCCCCTGAACATCTCCCTTGCCCTGCCTGTGACACCAACTCAACTGGTGCTCTCCAGTTCCTCAACAACCATGTGAGAAGCACATCTTGAACTGCACAGAGGAAAGAGGAGCAACATCAAACAGGGAATCCAAAAGGAAAGGGGTCTGGTGTGTATAGAAGTCATGTCCAAGTCAGTATTTCATGTCAGTAACTGCCAGAGCTGGACTTCTCAGGAGAGGCTGTGCAAATACTTACTTCTTCTGTAGCACCAAGGAAATTAATGTTTGACCCACCTTGCTGTCCTAGAAAAGTTGCCATGCTTGCAGAGAACTGATGTAACGATCTACTTTTAATTTACCTTCCAAGCTCTACATTCCACTTCATATTTTCCAAATCCAGCTGCCATTCAGATGCCAAATCCAGCTTCTCTGGACTAGCTACGTGTGGCAGAGGCCATTTACAATACAGAAGGTGGAGCTACAATTTCTGTTAACTTTGATATGTATTATGATATGACCCCCATTAAAAAGCATGGCCTGACAGGACACAACATAACCGACAGCTTAACCTGGTAGCCTGGGAGGAGGTAAGTTATGAAAGCAATGGGTTACAGGCATATCAAAGTTACTTCTTCCTTGGGTTTCAGTAGCATGGAAGAATGCAGTTCATCTGACTGCAGCAAAGCCTTGGCTGACAGCCAGCTAGCTGTTGGGTCTATTTTGGACACAGGGAATCTACTAACCTTTTAACAAAACAAGGTTTCTACTTCTTTTTCTGATTGTTTCCTAGCCCCCATATTCAAAGTATACGGTCAAAAGAGCTTTTGGTCAATCAGAAATATAAAATGGAGAATTTTAAACACATGGATTTCAGTTCTCGTGCAAACCTTAGCTGTCTGGCACTTGAATCCCCCTCCACCCCCTCCCACCTTTGTTTTGGGAATTGCATACCATAACAACACATGGGTTATTCTGGAAAAAGAATCTAACAGCTTGACAGCTTAAGAAGAAAGCATGCAGTGGTGCAAGACTGGAAGTATCTGGAGCTAGAAGGATTGTGTCCTTGTGTTAGCAGGCCAAGATTTAACCACAGCTTCAGATGCCCCAGCATCAAACTCATTTAAAGTGGCTCAGTCTGTACAACCGCAGAAGAATTTGAACTGAATTAATTACCTTGTTTTCACTTTGAGAGCTTACCTTTCCTTTGCAGATCTGCATCAGGCTGATGGCATTTGAAATTGTGTATCTTCTCATTGTGGAGTCTTTGATGGCGGGCGTGTAAAGAAGTTCAAAGTAAATGCCTCGATCTATTGCCTTCACATGAAAGAGAGTGATCACAAATCAAAAGGAGAGAAGCCTAACAATCTAACAACTGCTGTCTATTATTGATGTAGCTTATTCTCAGTTTAACTGTGTCACATACAAAAAAAATAAGGCAGAATTGTTCCAGTAAGAGCACAGCATAGCATGAAAGGAGAGTGGGGGAAGGCTTCACTGTACACGTGTACATAAATCTTGGAATGACAGATAAATCAGGTTTAACAAACAAATACCAGCCACTTATTTGTTGTAACTGGCTATTACTAATATATACACACTATCACAGAGTCCAGGAGACTGCTGTCTTGAAACTGCTGGTTATCTGCTGTCTTGAAACTTTGAGGACCCTACTCCTCTAGTCCCACATGCTGCTGTAAGAACAATCACCACTTCCCTCAGTACCCATGTCTTGCAGACGAAGAATTTCTCCTTGCACAAAAGCAGCGATGAGGACCCCTTCTTCTCCTGTCTCACAGTGTACTCTGGTGTTTGTGACAATGTTAAATAACACTGAGTCACAGAAGAGGTTTCAAATACTAATACTTATTATATTTTCAGCTGCTTTGACATCCTTTGCTATCTGTCGAAGTGCCTCACCAAAAGCCTAGTATTCTTGTTTTTGCAAACACAGAAAGGTTAAGCAACTGGCACACAGTGTGCTAGTGATAAAGACACAATGTAAAGCCAGGAGTTCTTTGTTCCATGGCAATCCTACATATGCCTGAAATGATACTCTTATGTTTACACGAATATTATTAAAATATGTTGCAATCGTAATACTGTAAGAGAGCTCAGTAACTGAATACAGCTGGAATGAATCCAGCTCCCACCCATGCATGACCTCTGCATGCAAGCACAACAGAAGCTACACATGCATCAAATGTTTTACACAGAAGTGGCCTGATACCTGCAAACAAGAGAAGCCTGAATTTATCAAAACCAAACAGGTGATGGCAATACACCAATTTCCAGTCAAGGTGATTTTTAACCTCATCCCTACCACTTCAGCTGCCTGCCAATCTGTCTGGCATCATAACAACCAAAACTGGCTGCCCCAGGATTCACAAACCAGTCCAACGGACTGCCTCGAAGCTGGGAGCGTGGAAGATGAGAAGTAGCTTGCAAGGAAAACATCTCCCAACACAGGGCTCTAAGAGCCACACAGCTCCTTACCTGGGTCACTGCTGGAGTTTTAGGCAGCTAATGTACTTTCATACAGCGTTTCATACAAAATTGTTATTCCAAGTGGAATACTGAAATCCTCAATTTATAATAAACTCCAATGTATTATTTTTATTCTGTCTCAGAATTAATTCTAGTTAATTTTGAATTTTTATTCTAGGTCAAACTTTCTAAGAAAAGGAAGTAGGATTACTAGCCAATTCCAAATTTAAATTTTTAAGTACTAAGGACTACATCAGCCAAGAATGCCCATGTAGAACAAACCTTTACAGATATTCAGAAGAGTAAACAAGTTCCCCTAAGAACATGTTCAGATTAAGTTTTCTGGCAAACTACCAACAGCAGGCAGAACTATATTTGATCCACACTGATAGCCATCTTGGGTCCCACAGCACATATTTAGCAATGCCACATTTGGTTCATTTACCAAGACATTCTTTTGTCCAAATAGGGATTCAATACAGTCATCTTTCAAGTAACCAGCACAACATCCTCCTCCCAAATCAACACTGCCATTCACATTTCCTGTCTTTTAAATCAAAGGGCTGTTTATCTATTCTGACACAGCTGTACCATTTCTGGTTTGGGAAGCAGCTTAGTCAGCAATCACACCATATCTCCCTGCTTAGCAGCGCAGTGGCCTTAAGGCTCTGTTTCTATTCCTTGGGAACACCACTTCTGCCTTCTTAAGTGGGGGGCAGGAGAAGAAAAAGAAAGAACATACATCACTTGTGTATTAAATGCTGCAGTGGAGGCCCTGAAGTGAAGGACATTTGAAACAACACTATGTTATGCAAGAAAATAAAAGAACCACTTGGATAGGAATGGTGGGAGGAAAGCGGTAGGGAATTCGACTCAAATTCTGTATTTCATGTCAGTCTAACAGCAAGAAAACAATTTAGATGTAAATTTACCATATTCACAGGGGGCCTTCGGAAGTAGAATGGCAGCTTTTCTGTCACATTTATGCAGACCAGATCCACATCTAGTGTTGTGCAAGCAATCTACAGCAAAGAAATAGGAACAGATTATCAGATATGCCAAAAAATGCATAACCAACTTAAGGTGCACTAGTAGTCTCCTTCATTTCTTAATGCAACAAATGTCTCTCCAGGCTGAGTTCAGTTTTAAAATTAAGAGGTACTATGCCTTGCAGGTATGCCAATAAAACAGCAGGGCTACAGATGCACAGCTTGAGCATTTGAGACCTAAAACCCAAGTCTTTCCTTTCTTACAGAACTAATTTTCCAATAAAATAATGACCAACCCCAAAGCAATACTTACTTCTTTGTTTTTATCTGACAGAGGACATGCAGAAGCATTGGCTTTTGACAAAAGAACTGACAGGTAATAAAGGCCAACCCCAGTTTACAAAGGGAAGAGTCCAGGAACTGCCCCTTGTCCCATCATGCTCTGCTTCCAGTGCAGCACCTGTTTGTTTTCAGGATTAATTACTTTTACCAGAAGTAATGGAGAAAAGAATGAAAGAAAAGTAAAATGTTAGACAGTGACTGGTGGTGCTGCGTGCCCAATACTGGAGACCAATCCCCAGAGCCCCCCTTTCCTGGCTGGGTGGAGAATGCGCAGCTCATCCGGACAGCCACACCTCTGGCAGAGTCTGGAAACAGCACTGAAGGCTACAGTTTAAAAGTTTAGCTTTGAATTCACACCAGAATTTACAGGTGTGTAAGAGATGGAGTGAATGAACAAGGGGCAGAGGTGCCTCACACTGAGATACAGGGAAAATTAAGGGCACCTAAAAGGGAGTCCTTAATTTACATTAATCTCATGCACACAAGGTAGGAATTATACATGCCTACTCTGTAAGGATGATTACAAAGGGCCAGACTAATGTCTGTAAGCAGTGTTGTAACAAAGAAGATAAGATAGGCTGAAGAAGTTGAAAAGGAATTTTCTGTGTGTAGGGGAATTCTCCGCAGTAAGAAACCTGCCAGCGACTGCTCCAAATACACCTGGGCCAGGTGCCAACCAATCATCACTCCTCCTACTGGCATAAAAGCAGAAGGAACTTCAGGGGTAGGGGCTGCTCTAACACAAGGCACAATACTGCTTGGCAAACTGGTCTTCTACCAGTTTGTTCATGTGGAATTTGGATGGAGATAAGAGCAGAGGCCCAGCTTTAGGAACGTTTCTTAGCTGTTGATAGCACTCTCTCCTAGACAAGAGAGCCACAGTACACATGCAGGCAAACAACAAGGTTTTTGGAGTTAAAATGTCTCTGCCAGGACATTCAGACCAAACTTTTTCTTCATGCCCTACCTTTATCTTTTCCTCCATTAGGTAGGACATAGGTGGAATCTATGGCATAGAATTAGACTTGCATGAGGAAGTTCAGCCTTACTACAGTCAGTTTCCCTTCTTCTCTTATATTAGGTACAAACTACTACACAGAGGTGATTTATGGGAACATGCACAGAACAAATAGCTCTGAATCATGCCCTAGAAAATACATCAGTGAGGTCATAAAAAATTCAGTAAGAGATAATACTAGAATTTAAGGAAAGCAAGAATAGACATCAGACACATGCAAGTTGCCCTGTGTGATAAGAAATCAAGCCTCCCTAAGCAGCTCCAGAAACACTGGAAAACTCTTCTCCATTTTGCAAATTAAGCACAGTGGAAGAGGGAGTGACTCCAAAGCCAGGATATCTACAGGATTCCAGTGACATGAACATTTCAGAAAATACCACCAAGGAAAAACAAACTGAGAGTCATACTTGCCCGTGAGGATTTCCTGCACTGTATGAAAAATTGGAGAGCAGATTTCTCCAAGAACTCTAATGTTCAACCTAGCTTTGGTTCCCAGACAAGTCAGACGTGCAGGAAAGTTAAGGTTACCCCGCCTGCTGAAAAGACCTGAAATGCAACAACTACATCCAGAAAATGACATGTAGCAGTTGCACAGCCCAGCACCTGCCTGGGAGCACTGCGGGCAAGAGCCCCATCTGCTGGGAAATTCCAGCCAGCCATTAATAAATACATCTGCCACTATCTGGATGCTCTGAAGCTTGGCAAATGTTTTAGGAATAAACATTGAAATTTGACTTTGCACTACATCTTCAGACTTACATATGTAAGTTTTTTTAGATACTGGTGATGTGCTAATTGCTTAAGAACTGCAGACAAAGCTAACTAATACCATTAGTTACAAACAGTCATTTTGCTTTTAGAAAGCAAAATTTTTGAAAAGCAGCAGGTACAGACCCTATTACCTGCATGGAGTGGGCATTCCAGTTCCAGGCCAAATCAATCTTTTTGGGAGACTTGAAAAGGGAGTCCATTCTACAATTGGCAAACACGGCTTCCTCATCCCTTCGAGGATATAAATTATTTGGAGAATTTGAGCATGTCTTTCAGTACGTATCACTGTCACACTCAGCCACAAAAGAGCTTCCCTGGTTTGTGGCAAAAGGGCACAGACTAGTTTTGGGCCATGCTAAAATTGGAGTACATCGCCAGTGGTCATGTAATTTTTTTCACAAAAACATGAAAAAATCCTGTTCTATGGAGAAAACACAAGTGCCAAATTGTTAGTGAGAAAGATGATGCTCTTGAGGTAATGTTGAGTTACCAAAGGCCAATAGGAAGTTAATTTGTCATGCAAGACCCACTCCTGAAGGCTTTATCCTTAACAGTGAAACATGTGTAAGAGCCAAACTGTATGTGCTGAAACTCCCTGTGTAATGTCCCTTGCTCCAGATTCCCTGTGTGATACTTCTACAAAACTGACCCAGCTTTCCACAGAGTCAGACATTCTAAAACCTCTAAACAAAAGACAACCATACAAACCTGCCCTGAATGTGAAAATGTAAGGATGAAGTCTTTTACCTCATGCAGTTTGCAAGAAACACACTTGGGTTCCATCCCCAGCTCAAACTGCTGCCAGCATGGAAGCAATGAAGATAATCTCACTGACAATCCTGCTTCTTTCCTCACACCCTGTCCATCACCTGCCAGAGTGTCAGCTTAACCAGGCACTGCCTGCCTGGCCTGCCCAGAGCACAGCCACCCGCTCTGCGCTGGCACAACTCTCTGCGTGGCTGAGTGCTGAATCACACAGGGAAAGCGGATCTGCCTGAAGTATAACTTGGCAAAAATTCTGGTTACTGCTCAGCCAAAAGCAGGCTCCTCAAAGCAAACTGCCATGCAGCTAAGCAAGCAAGCAGCCTCAGCAGCAGGGCAGACAGGGACCTGCAGAAATGAGTGGCTGTTTATGCCACTTTAAACACCGCCACAGCTGGACGTCCAACTGCAGCAGGAGTCATGATATGGCTGAAAATAAAAAAATAATAACCCTTAAGTGAGAGAACACCCTTTTCCCAAAAAATAACACAGCACACCTCTGCTGATTACCTAGTTCCAGGTGCTTATTTAAACACATGATAAACTAATTGAGCTCACTTGGGAAGTGAGATTTTATACTATTGCCAAGTGGAAAGAGGTGGAGAGTGACCCTCAAAAATATTTTAAACCATTTGCCTCTGTCACACCCCCAAGAGTCCTAAAATCTAGCAAAGGAAATAAAATTCAGAAATTAGTTTCATTTAGCTGTAACTGTTATAATTAATGCTTGAATTCTGCTGAAAAATTCTTTAAAGTTCATGTTCTTCTACAGCCTCTTGCTTTGTACTTTACTTGGACAAGTCTTGAAATAGGAGGGGAAATACTATAGAAAAACAAAACAGAAGAATACAATTTTAATGTGGCAAAGCAGGTACTCAGCAGTACTAGAAAGTGGCTTTAACTTATCTTAAAAAAACAAACACCAGACTCAGTTTTAAACTGAGAAGTTCTCTTTGAAAGTAAATTCTTCAAAGAAACTCACCTTTCTTTTTTGCTGTCCATGTCCCTCCTTCACACTGCTTTAAGCTGCATGCCTGCCTGCTGCCTGCCAAGGCTAATAGAGATTGGACACTTCCACCTACTCACCCAATTCAGACTCAATGTTATGACTTACGAGCTTACAACAGGTCAGACATTACAATTTTGGGTTTTGTAAGAAAAATTTTGACAAAAACATGACTTGCTTCAAGGTGCTCCACTTGATCACAACACTGACATCAGCATTGTTATCAAGTATTTGAGAACAATTTAAATAAAAATATGAAGGAAATGGAGGTGAACATCTATCAGGTAACTCACAGAACCACATCAGTTCCACTTTAAAAATCTTCCCTAGCATTCCAGAGCCCAGGAACAATTAGTTCTAAGAGAAGATCACAAGCGCATTTTAGGGAAGTTGTCAAGAGTTTGAGAAGTTAAAGCTCAAGACAGAAGTTTTCTACATGATGATAGTACACATATATCAGGGGAAAAAAAAAGGATGTTTTCTCTCCTCATTAGAGTACAAGGCACACAAAGCCAACCACAGTGCAGGGGCACACAAGTCCATTCATCAAGTAGACTAGGTGAATGTTTCAGACTTTAACCTGTCACCTCAAGGCTTTGCAGCCTCCTGCAAAGGCTCCCAACCCCCTCAGCCTATTTACTGACCAGGCAGTAATGCTTAATTAGCTCCATGAGGTCTTTGTCAAATGCAAAACAAAATCAAAACAAAGCATATACTTAAATTAGCACAAGGCACTAAAGGTTACTGAATGAGCATTACTGATGAAATGATTGTACTTACATGGAACAGTTTCTCAGTTTTTGGAAATACTGCTATGATGTCATATAACCTTATATTTGCGGATGTTGATCTCTACAAAAGGAGCAAATAATTAGTACCTTGAATTCTGGCAGATGTCAAAGCTATGCACAATGATTAGAACCAAAACAATGAGAAGAAAAATCCTTTTTTCCTGTCAAGTACTAAAACAAAGCCAATAATCATCCAACTAAACAGCAGATTTCTACAGTGAAGTCATTCATTCTCAGTTTGAGGCTTGTCCCACCCATCTACCAGGACACTTACACCTTTTGCTTCGAACCTGTAGCACTAAAACATAACCAGAGACAAGGCTTGCTCATGGTCTTCTAGTTTATGCACAGAAGCCCAGAAATCGAGGAACAGAACAGTTGTTCCATATTGACAAATGATCAACAGAAGCTATATCCAGTCTTGTAAGTCTGCATCACCTCATGATCACATTATTTGTTATAGATGCAATCTGAGAAATCACTGCTGAGTGCCCTATAAAATCCAGGAAGTTCTCCCCATAGAATTTCCAAAGTTTCATTCAGAAAAGGAAATAAAAGTTGCAAAATTGATTGCTAAGTATACTTACCAAGAGATTACAGTGGGAAGGATCAGAAACAACAAGTGTTAGCCGAGTCAAGACTTTAATTCTTTTAGATGTCCCCTACAGAAAAAGAAATAATACAAAAAACTTTTAAAAACCCAAAGCAAAAATTCGTAGTGATTTCCACCCAGTCTGCTATAAAAAGAAAATGGTATCATGCTTACAGTCCTGCTATACTAATTTTCTAAAGTCTGTAGCTACACTTCCCTAATTTATATTATCTCTTCGATATTATACCTGGCCTTACAAAGAATGACTTACTGTGTTTCTCTGAGGAAGCATGAATAGAAAGGAAAAAGAAGAACTAAAGAAAAACAATTATGCAGAAAAACTGAGTATGTTTTACTACTGCTATGATTTCCCAGGCAGGCCACAACAGCAAGGAAGAGCAGTTCTTGAATTAATCAATGTCAGTGACCCGAAACACAGTCTTGTACTTCTTTACATCCAAAATTCGCTCCATCAAAACCACAAAGTTATTCCCAAAACTTCAATTTCAAGAATTGTACTGTAATTATTCAACCACAAGCAGATTCAAAATTCACACAAAGCAATTTCTTTAATAATTTCTAAAATAATGAATAGAGTCTACCCTGATGTGAGTGTACCATTCTTCCAATGCTTGGTGTTTTAACCATGAAATAATGGACAAATTTCTCTTTTTTGATTACCACCTAATAAACAAAATCACATACACAAACATGCAAAGGTAAAAATAGGTAACTCATAATAACAATATTTTTATAGAATGTAATCAGACATACTTGTACAATAGGTAAAGATGGAAACAACTCTGAAGGGGATACTGGCTTGATGATTTCCTTGAAAGAGAACAGAACAAAGTTACGAAAAATATCATGGGTTAGGTTTACATGTATACAAAAACTGTGTTCCAATCTTAAGAAGAAGTTAGTTAACAAAAATAGTTAACAACACTATTTTTGTGGGACAGTACATGAACCATATTAAAAATTAATCCCAGGGTAGTTCTACTGAATTATAAGATGGGAGTTTTGTTACAAATAGAGAGATTTGTACTGGTGTCTAGATGTGCGTTCTGCAGCTAAAACTATCTGGGAACATGCAATAACGCAGCAGGTTTACTAAAGGAAACACAGTAAGAACAAATAACCCCAAGAAAAATTACCTGTTTCTTTTCTTTAAAATCGATGACATGATTAAGTGCAACTGCAGAATACCCCACTGAAAAACAGTAAGAATATTTTGTCCAGTAAAAAAAAAGGAAACAAATCCAATAAGAAAACTTGCTATTTAAATGTCTTAAAATTAATAATCACGTGCATATTTAGATTTCACAATATATTTTAAGAAGACAGGTTCACCCAAAAAGTGCTCTAAAATAGGGAAAAAAAAAAATCTGTTCAGCTTTTAACACAGCCCAGGCCTGACAACTCTTACTCAAGAGCTTCATGAACACGAATACTTCGGCTTGGGGTCCCCAAAGGTCTGGCCTAGTTTGGCCCTGTTTATGACTTTATTTATGGAAAACTGCTAAATATATTCAGGACAGTTGCTAAAAGTGCAGACAACGCAGAGCTGGGAGAGATACAGCTATCGGAGAAGGCAAGGCGAACATTCAAAACGATGCCGACTAAACGGAGGAGAAGGTGCGTTTAAAGGGCTCTGAGGAAGACGACAGACTTGCCGGGAGCATTTAAACCACCCGCCCCAAACGCTGGACAGGCAGCACGTGGCTGTACAACACTTCAAGAAAAGATCCGGGCCGTACCAAACTGCAGGCGGAAAAACTCGCCCACCTTGGGAAAAACACAACTGTTACGCTGGGCTACGCGGGCAGAGACAGAGCTGCAAGGCTCATCAGGAGCTTCCCCTGCGACCCAGCCCCGGGCAGACCCAGCCCGGGGCACTTGGCTTGCAGGAAGCTGCGGGATGAGCGGGGAGAGCCGAGAGGCGCCGGGGGAAAGGCGCCCGCGGCGGGGCGGGTGGCGAGGGTCGGCCTGCCCGGAGGGAAGGCTCATCCCGGGGAGTCCGGCTGTGCCTCCCGAGCCAGGGGAGCCGCCGCTCGCGTCCCGCTGCCCTCCTGGCCGGGGNNGGGGCGGTGCTCCATGCGGCCGCCGGTGCCTCCGCACCGCGCTGCGGCGGCCGGGGAAAGCCTGCGGGGTGGTTGCTCCGGTCTCGGGCGGGGCCTCTGAGGAAGATCCCCCGTGGTTGTCAGGCCACGCGCCCCGGGCTCCGAGGGACATCCCCCGCGAGTCAGGGCATCCCCCGCTCTGCCGCTCTCCGCAGCCGCCGGCCGAGGCTCGGCGAGCCCCTCTGAGCCGCCGGGTGCCCACCAGGTGGAGCGGTAGTCCTGCTCCAGCGGCGTGTTTGTCCTCTGTTTAACTCGTTCGGCTCCGTCTGAAGGTTCCCGATAAAAATCAGGCCCAGTCTTTTCTATTTATATAGTTTTATAGTTATTCTCTTTCCTACAAAGCCCCGAGCTGCCATGTCAAAGATATCTCCTGGCACCGAAAAGGTCTCGCAGACCAATAACCAGATACAAGTTGACTGTGTAGCACTGCTACAAAAAGTACAAATATTGTTCTAACGCTGATAAATAGCACAGAATATGTAAAATAAAAATGAAAATTCTCAGTAGGTGGTTTTTTGGTGACTTAGAGCAGCTGCTGAAGACAGTAGGTCTGCAACTCCTGTCCAACTTCAGGTGGCCAGGCCAGGGGGTCCTTCACTTTTTCTATCTTCAAACTGGGCTGAATGCTCACCAGGGGCAGTCTGTGGGGTAACTGGAGTCCCGAATTCTTAACGAGGCGAAAATGCTTCTAACCAAGGCCAAGGCTGCTGCCAAACCCTGAAACGTCCCTCCTTACAGGGATGCAGCTTGTGCCAGCTGTACGCAAGGGACTGGTGGGGATCTGTGGCTCATTTCTGTCAAAGAGACCACTTGGTTAACGAAGTATGGCTGAGAAACAACAGTGCCTTCTTGGCATGTTTCTGGGCTTGCTATTTGATGAGTTACAAATACCTGAGATGGTGGTAGCAGAGAAGCTACTTGTGGGCTGCAGACACTGACTAGGAGTTGAAGCAGCTTTGAAGGTCAGTAGAAAACTGCTGTCACATCTGTGTGGAAGGAAAAAAACCACATCACTCTGAAAGGGGTAAAAACCTCCAGCTGGTAAACCACCTTTGTTCATACTACATCTATGGCAGCATTTTTTTCTTGACAATATTAGGTCAAGATATTTCAGAAAAGGAGCTCTGTTTTAGTCCATCTGCATCTGTAAGGTGCTTGCCTGTTACATCAGATCAGCCAATACTGCTTCTCTGCCAGCCATTTGAATAAGCAGCACAGTCTGAATGGTATTGCCAAGGTTTTTCTTCGATGTGTGTGAAAATGAGAGAACTCGAGATATTATTCCAGGTTTTCTTTGGCTCAGTGTGTGATGTAACTTGATTTGTCTTAATGAATGTAAAAACCAATCCAGAAGCATGAATGGCCCTACTGCAGCAGTGTTCAGAGATACCAAAGAGGATTTAGCAGCCTTTGTGTTTGGTGATATACAAGCAAGAGAAACCTTTCCTTGAGGTGCTTAGAATGGAGGAGATTTAAACAGATCTTCATGCAGAAGGCCTGCAGAACCCTATTTGCTGTAATGGTGTAAGAATCTGAGTATGAAGCACTTTTAGCATCAGGTATCAAGAATCATGTACTCAGAGCAGTGCACAGCCTTATTTCCTATGTTATTATTTAGATATTACTGCCTTTATTTGTGCCAGCCCCAGTGGTCAGCTTAGAACTTCCTTATGGTCCTCATTGTTAAGCTGCAAGCTTCTAACATGCTCTGTTTCACTGCTGTCCTGAAGTTCTTGGTGAAAACAGATCTCCTCACTCCAAGTGTTTCTTTCTCAATACACGTAGACATCAAGGCATTTCAGTAAATTTTTACTGCAGAAACCGTAACAGTTCTTCCAATAGGTTTTCAATGGGCAGCCCATGGTAGCAACTGTTAGGATTTTTTGCTTTAGTTCTGCATTTGGCACTTTTAGGGAGCTAAGAGATTATTTAGTACTGTTTGCCTTGGCAACTCAGTGACATGAATGTCACAGTCACTTTTATCATAACCTCATAACCTCAATGAGTTCCTTTGTAAAGGTACAGATGGAATTTTCAGAGTTGGGAGCTCTCATTTTGAGTGATACAGAATTTTAAGCATAAATGCCATCTTAATTGTTCCTTTTCTTTTCAGATGCCAGCTTGCTGTTGTTAGTATTTGCTGGTTCCAAAAAAAGGGAAGACATAATTTCATATTTAAGTTGCACAGATGCAAGTATTAATTTTGACAATGATAAGAAATGCCAAATATGGGGATAGTTACCTCTCCGTTTTACTGCCACAGAGTGATGACGATTTGTCTTCACAAAGACAAGAAAAGGCAGAAAAGAAAAGTGCAGCTGCAACATATTTGCTAGAAGTTTGACAAGAGTGTTATTTGCTAAACAGTACATGCTGGGAATAAAAATTGAGGTTTCAGTAATACCTCTAGCCAGTCTCTGGTAAAATATTCTAAATGTTTTGACAACGTATTTCCCCAAGGCAGAAGAAATATATACATATACTTTATTTATTGTTCCCAACAGTAGCTCCTCACCAATCCTATATTGGTTTCTAAGAAAAAAAGAATGAAAAGGAAAGAAAAGAAAAAAAAATACGACAGGCAAATGAAAACAACAGTTCAAGGAGATAAGCTGTCTCAGGCAAGGAAGGACAAAAAAGGGATGATAAGAAAGATAAAAAGAACAAGAAAAAATTCTGATCTGTTTATTTATTGCTTTGCATACTCATGTTACCTTTCTGCCATGTATACAGTATTGAATGGTTTAAAAAGGGGAATCTAGCAGTGCCTTCAACTTTTTAAGCTAAGATGAGCAGGGCTATTGTTTTCTAGAGACAGCTGTGTGAGGGAGGGTGTTACCATGCTGGGCTGTCAGCATTTTCTCCTCTGCTGCTGAAGCTCTTGCACTGCATTCCTTGACCCATTTCAGTCAGGATCCTCCAAGTTAGCACAGACCTGCTGTCTGCAAGCATTAAGTCCTGTAGGGAGGGATGAAGGATCCAGGATTTAGTGTGAGGTTTTTCAACACAAACGCTTTGATAGATACAGTCTGGCCTCACTAAATCAACATGTGCTTGGGAAACTATATTTCCTTGGCTAGCCCTGATGACCTGTCTTACCTTATCTCTCTAACATGAAGGTAAATAATTGATACCAATACCCACTGCTATGTAACACATTTAGTATGAATAACAAATGCTGAAGATGTTATGTAATTAGCAATATTTCTGGAGGAGTGAAAAAAATTAAACTATGGAGTTAACTATTTTGGGACAGGAAAAAATATGAAAGTTAAAAGTTCTCTCACATTTTTCCTTTTTTTAATCTGAAACTTTTCTATATAATAACAATAAAATACCAAAGGTGAGATTTGCAAATAAAGTACATTTTCAAACATTAACAAAATAGTTTAACTTCAATAAGTGCAGAAAGAATGAGGGATAAAGGACTTAGCATTGAATTGGACGTATATGGAAATATTAAGAGGCTTTTATGCACAAAGAGCCTAAATTACTCAAAGAATAGAATTTTACTAAGCCCAGCCAGAAAAATTATTTGATTATATTTATTGAAGCCTAGTGGAAGGTGAAAAAGTAATTTCTTGGGGAGAGAACAAATGTCAACTTGTTAATCTTGACACCTAACTGGACATTTGTTTCACTTCTATATGCTGTCTGGAGCAACATGTTAGAATTTTTAAATAGGATCACTGAAAAAAAAAGTGGGACGTACCCTTAGAAAGATCGAATCCTACCTTCATGTATTGTTGTTTTAAGCACCTAGAACAGGTGATGTCTTATGGAATGATGGATTCTGAGTCCTTTCCCAGACACTGGCCATGTTAAACCCTCTAAACCCTCAAGGAAAGCACCTCACTAGATTCAGCCCAGCCCGGGAAATTGGAAGTTATTTTAGGTGTGTCCTAGTAAAAAGCTTTCAAGGAACATGTTTTAGAGAGGTGTCAGCTGCTTTGTCTTGCCAAGGTTTTTCACATCTTCTCTGCAGTAGTACATAAATCCCTTTCTATAATGGTACAGAAATTGATTTAAATTGCTTTGTTTCTTCAAAGGTAAGATTACAACAACAAATACAGAGAGTGGTAACATGGCCTTTGAGAAGGAAAGAAATCAGGTGATTAACTTCTAACGAACTGTAAGGGAGTTTAAGATACAGAACTAAAGACAAAGTTCAATCCTACTTTTGGTTTGGAATGGGTAGGAGTATACACAAATGATCCTGCATGTCATCCACGGAGAACATTTAGAGAGTCACATCCCAGAAGTGTATTGAAAAGCTGTCAAGAAGAATGACTGATTTAATGAACTATGTTAACACATTTGCAGGAAGCACCAGATTATAATTTTCTCTGCCTTAGTGACATTTTAAGCAACCGAAAAATTGCTTTTACTGGGAGTATTGAATTGTACAACTTTATCAGCTTTTGTAATAAGAATCTATTTTGAATAAAACTTACTAAGTTCCTAACTCCTTAGCTGTACTTCAGACACTATTTTTAAAAAATGTACTCAACCAATAAGGAAACATTCTCCTCTCTCCAAGTTTTGCCTTAATGTTTAGACTTAGATATATCCTTGCCATTCCTAAAGACTTTTTTCTTCCTAGTATTTGCTTAACTGAGGAAGACAAAGGACTTGATTTATCACCTGGTGGGGTAACTCACCTGAAGCTCAAGGCTTATGAACACATTTTGGGTGGTTAAACAGAGATTTTAATTTTGTGATTTTATTGCTTTTGTTGTGATTGGACACAATAAGGCAACTAACAGAGTGTAGGAAAATATTGACTGAACAGGAGAACACCTTCAACATGGTAATGGTCAAGGAGCTGCCCAACAAGATTTCATCCTTATCATTGCTTATTTTATTATCTTAGTCAAATCAAGATGTGGGGGTGGAAGGAAAGGGCAGCAACTGAACTACCAAACCCTGCTGCATTTCTGACCACAGGAAGCTCTGCCTGTGCTCAATTTGTGTCAGGCATATCTGAGCCCAACCCCTCAGTCTCACATACTCAAACGTACATGTGGGCCAGTGCAGAGTCATGCATGTTGGAAAGCCCGTCTTCCAACAGAAAGAAGATGGAGAAAACAGAAGATGCTGACAGAATGGAAGGTTTCATTAAAACCGAGACATTCTGTGAGTCAAGTATGGAAGCCTCAGTTGCTATGGATTTGTGTTTCACTAGTCCATGTGACTGTCAGTTAAGGGTTTTGGGGTTTTTTTCCCAATAGCTGGGTACTTAGTAGGTCTGTCTTCAAAGCAGATTTTTAAGTCTGTGTAATGTGCGATCATCCTGCAGCTNCAGAAGAAATATATACATATACTTTATTTATTGTTCCCAACAGTATCTCCTCACCAATCCTATATTGGTTTCTAAGAATAAAAGAATGAAAAGGAAAGAAAAGAAAAAAAAATACGACAGGCAAATGAAAACAACAGTTCAAGGAGATAAGCTGTCTCAGGCAAGGAAGGACAAAAAAGGGATGATAAGAAAGATAAAAAGAACAAGAAAAAATTCTGATCTGTTTATTTATTGCTTTGCATACTCATGTTACCTTTCTGCCATGTATACAGTATTGAATGGTTTAAAAAGGGGAATCTAGCAGTGCCTTCAACTTTTTAAGCTAAGATGAGCAGGGCTATTGTTTTCTAGAGACAGCTGTGTGAGGGAGGGTGTTACCATGCTGGGCTGTCAGCATTTTCTCCTCTGCTGCTGAAGCTCTTGCACTGCATTCCTTGACCCATTTCAGTCAGGATCCTCCAAGTTAGCACAGACCTGCTGTCTGCAAGCATTAAGTCCTGTAGGGAGGGATGAAGGATCCAGGATTTAGTGTGAGGTTTTTCAACACAAACGCTTTGATAGATACAGTCTGGCCTCACTAAATCAACATGTGCTTGGGAAACTATATTTCCTTGGCTAGCCCTGATGACCTGTCTTACCTTATCTCTCTAACATGAAGGTAAATAATTGATACCAATACCCACTGCTATGTAACACATTTAGTATGAATAACAAATGCTGAAGATGTTATGTAATTAGCAATATTTCTGGAGGAGTGAAAAAAATTAAACTATGGAGTTAACTATTTTGGGACAGGAAAAAATATGAAAGTTAAAAGTTCTCTCACATTTTTCCTTTTTTTAATCTGAAACTTTTCTATATAATAACAATAAAATACCAAAGGTGAGATTTGCAAATAAAGTACATTTTCAAACATTAACAAAATAGTTTAACTTCAATAAGTGCAGAAAGAATGAGGGATAAAGGACTTAGCATTGAATTGGACGTATATGGAAATATTAAGAGGCTTTTATGCACAAAGAGCCTAAATTACTCAAAGAATAGAATTTTACTAAGCCCAGCCAGAAAAATTATTTGATTATATTTATTGAAGCCTAGTGGAAGGTGAAAAAGTAATTTCTTGGGGAGAGAACAAATGTCAACTTGTTAATCTTGACACCTAACTGGACATTTGTTTCACTTCTATATGCTGTCTGGAGCAACATGTTAGAATTTTTAAATAGGATCACTGAAAAAAAAAGTGGGACGTACCCTTAGAAAGATCGAATCCTACCTTCATGTATTGTTGTTTTAAGCACCTAGAACAGGTGATGTCTTATGGAATGATGGATTCTGAGTCCTTTCCCAGACACTGGCCATGTTAAACCCTCTAAACCCTCAAGGAAAGCACCTCACTAGATTCAGCCCAGCCCGGGAAATTGGAAGTTATTTTAGGTGTGTCCTAGTAAAAAGCTTTCAAGGAACATGTTTTAGAGAGGTGTCAGCTGCTTTGTCTTGCCAAGGTTTTTCACATCTTCTCTGCAGTAGTACATAAATCCCTTTCTATAATGGTACAGAAATTGATTTAAATTGCTTTGTTTCTTCAAAGGTAAGATTACAACAACAAATACAGAGAGTGGTAACATGGCCTTTGAGAAGGAAAGAAATCAGGTGATTAACTTCTAACGAACTGTAAGGGAGTTTAAGATACAGAACAAAAGACAAAGTTCAATCCTACTTTTGGTTTGGAATGGGTAGGAGTATACACAAATGATCCTGCATGTCATCCACGGAGAACATTTAGAGAGTCACATCCCAGAAGTGTATTGAAAAGCTGTCAAGAAGAATGACTGATTTAATGAACTATGTTAACACATTTGCAGGAAGCACCAGATTATAATTTTCTCTGCCTTAGTGACATTTTAAGCAACCGAAAAATTGCTTTTACTGGGAGTATTGAATTGTACAACTTTATCAGCTTTTGTAATAAGAATCTATTTTGAATAAAACTTACTAAGTTCCTAACTCCTTAGCTGTACTTCAGACACTATTTTTAAAAAATGTACTCAACCAATAAGGAAACATTCTCCTCTCTCCAAGTTTTGCCTTAATGTTTAGACTTAGATATATCCTTGCCATTCCTAAAGACTTTTTTCTTCCTAGTATTTGCTTAACTGAGGAAGACAAAGGACTTGATTTATCACCTGGTGGGGTAACTCACCTGAAGCTCAAGGCTTATGAACACATTTTGGGTGGTTAAACAGAGATTTTAATTTTGTGATTTTATTGCTTTTGTTGTGATTGGACACAATAAGGCAACTAACAGAGTGTAGGAAAATATTGACTGAACAGGAGAACACCTTCAACATGGTAATGGTCAAGGAGCTGCCCAACAAGATTTCATCCTTATCATTGCTTATTTTATTATCTTAGTCAAATCAAGATGTGGGGGTGGAAGGAAAGGGCAGCAACTGAACTACCAAACCCTGCTGCATTTCTGACCACAGGAAGCTCTGCCTGTGCTCAATTTGTGTCAGGCATATCTGAGCCCAACCCCTCAGTCTCACATACTCAAACGTACATGTGGGCCAGTGCAGAGTCATGCATGTTGGAAAGCCCGTCTTCCAACAGAAAGAAGATGGAGAAAACAGAAGATGCTGACAGAATGGAAGGTTTCATTAAAACCGAGACATTCTGTGAGTCAAGTATGGAAGCCTCAGTTGCTATGGATTTGTGTTTCACTAGTCCATGTGACTGTCAGTTAAGGGTTTTGGGGTTTTTTTCCCAATAGCTGGGTACTTAGTAGGTCTGTCTTCAAAGCAGATTTTTAAGTCTGTGTAATGTGCGATCATCCTGCAGCTTTTCTTACTACCGAGCCACACAAACAGTTCTTCCCTGTCTAGGGCATACTTAAAACTTTCTATATTGTTACAAGATCTTCCCACATTCAAATGTCATGGTCCATGGTTATTGATACGTCTGGGCTCAATGCTTTTAATTTCCTTCTCTAGTTCAGCTGGCTTCTGTCATGTTGAAAATATGAGGGACACTCAGGAGCAGGTGTTTCTTGTTTTTAGTCCTTACTGTCTGGCATGTTCCTATACCAAGGGGTGTGATCTTCTGCTGACATCCCATGGGTAACTCACAATTCGAACAGTTAGTTTTCACCCCACTTGGAGGCAAGAATAGGACTTACAGAACTGAGGAAGCTAGTGAGTCCCAGAAACTGGCTTGCATCTGAGAGTCCAGGGTCTAGTCTTGTCCATCTAAGAGTACAAGAAAAGCTGGTAATTCAAGCAATGGGAGTTTGTTGGTTTTAGCTTTACTAGAGGAATTACACGTGGAACACTGAGTAAATTCAAAATTAGAGTATAAAAATGTTAATAAAAAAGAAAATATAGGTGATGGTATTCACATCAACTTAATATGAAGGAGAATCTGCAATCTTAGACACACAGAGAAGTGGTTCAGTGCTGACCTTGTTGGAGACAGATCTTAAAAGAGCGGCCACTATAATCCCCAAGCAGCAGCCAAGGTCCTGCCGGCCCGAATCCTTCTGCACGGACGTGCCGCAGGGCTTCCGAAGCAGCCGATGCGGGCACAGGGCTGTGCCGGAGCCGCCAAACCGAGAGGCTCGTACCCCGCTCCGGCCGGGGCAGCTCAGCCTGCGGGCTCCTCTGCGCCAGCCGCGGCCACCCGCCCGCAGCTTCCCGGGTGCGACCTGTGTACGTATATACATATATACGNCGCCCTCAACGGCAGCCACCTCTACGGTAACCTCCGGCCCCTGGTGCTGGAGGACCCGCGGGCGCTGGGCGGCGGCAGGATGATCGCCGGCTCCTGGCCCCCGCGCAGCCTGGCGAAGCTCGGCCCGTCGCCCCCCCCGTCCGCGCTGCCCCCGGCGAGCCCCCTCCCCGCCAACGCCTCCCAGCGCGGNGCTTCCCGGGTGCGACCTGTGTACGTATATACATATATACGTGTATACATATATACGTATATACATATATACATATGCACATACGTACGTGGGGTTCCCAGAGCGCCCCTCGCTTGGGGCGGCCGCGAAAGAAAAGCCGGAGGAGGAACCGGCGTCCCGGACTGCGGGGAAGGGGCTTACCCCCACCTGCAGCTCAGAGGGCAGGAGGCAGAGGGAGGCGGAGCGGTTCCCATCCCGTCGCCTGTCGCCTT
>VZTG01003880.1:1286171-1450092 GCA_013397845.1 Melanocharis versteri
TCTGCTTCGTGAAGAAGCTGCGGCAGCCCTCCAACTATCTCATCGTCTCGCTGGCCCTGGCCGATCTCTCGGTGGCCCTGGCCGTCATGCCCTTCGTCAGCGTCACCGACCTTATCGGTGGCGAGTGGATCTTCGGGCGCCTCTTCTGCAACGTCTTCATCGCCATGGATGTCATGTGCTGCACGGCCTCCATCATGACCCTCTGCGTGATAAGTATCGACAGGTGAGAGAGCCCGGCGCCCCGAGGCTTGCCNCGGCGCCCCGGGCTTGCCCTGGCCTCCCGCCGCCCCGGGGGACCGGCCCCGCGCCGCTGCCCGCAGCCCCGGGCACACAGGACGGCCGCCGGCCCCTGGCGCGGGGGACCCGCCGGGAGCGGTCCCACCAGCGGTCTCCTGCCTCCTCCTCCTCCGGGTCCCTTGGAAATGAGCCGTGCTCAGAGCAGGGAGCGAGGCGAGTGCCAGCCCGCAGCCCCTCTGTTCGAAGGAGCCCGCCGGAGCAGGGTGAGCTGCCGCCCGTATGCCAGCCCAGGTGCCTGGTTATCCCTCTGGGTAACCTCCTTGCTGTCACTCGGGAGCCGAGGTGTCAAAGCAAAACCGGACCTAAACTGTCAACGTTTACCATGTTCTATACAAGTAATAGGGCATTTCCAGCTGCTTTAAAATTTGGAACATATGTCTTTAAACTGCTTTATACCACAGGTAGATTTGAGCTGATTAATTTAAAGCTGGTGACAGTGTAACCTCACTGGGTTCAGTGGAGTTTTACCAGACCAGAGAAGGTAAAGAAATTATAGTTTACTAAGGTTTTATCTTTATTCTAGGACAATCCCAGAATAGCTCGATTTCATTTTTGACAAATAGTGTTTTGTTTGAAGGAAAAATTACTTTCAAACGTTTGCTTTTTAAAAACTTTCACCTGCTGAAAGTGATGCTCATTGACATTTAGCTTCTTCCAAAAGATACAGTCATTGGGGCAACAAGGAGGTGTGTATACACTGCAGAAGAGTATCTTAGGTGTTCAGTTCTGACGTAAAAACCATACCTAAGAGCCCACACTTGCCTGTGTCATAGTCCTCTGCAGAGGAAGACTAACAGATTCCTTTATTCCATGCAGGTCCTATTTTAAAGTAAGTTGCAGCCTGTAGCTTCCCTTTTCCACAGCCTGAATTCTATGTCAAGAATTTTAACAGCCAGAAGGTAACTTTTCATTGCAACTCCACACAATTAGCTGAAATTAAGAGCTTCGTAACTAGATTGTAGAAGTAGTTTACCAAGTCCAATGTCCAACAGCAGCCGTGATTGTTTACTTCAGAAAGTTTTCAGAAAAGCTCTGCATTAGGTTTCTGCAAACCAACAGTCTTTCAAAAGAGTTTCCTACAGTAAATGGAGGTTGTTTTGTACCAGGGAGCATCACAGTTTGTATTAATTTCAAAACTTTAGTTTCTGTACAAGCATACTCTGCTTCAGTGCTCTTTATTTCGTGACTTCTATATTGGCCAGCAGTTATCTGAGTGCTGCAAAGCGTCTTGTAGCAATGAAATCCACATACAGACTTCGACAGTATCAAAGGGTTTGTGTTTTTGGTAGGAGTTTTTTGGTGTTGTTTTTTTTTTTTAATTCCTGTTACATTGACATTTGCTTAATTTTAATTTTTCTAAGTTAAATTTTTAACTTAATTCCAGTATTGTAAGAGAATATGAATAGGCTTATCTACCTTCCCAATGTTATTCTCTGCTTTTCTATACTATTTGTAAGATAGGTGATTTCATTTTTACAATTTCTCCCCATAAAGTATTTCTGTTCTTTGATTGTTCTTATGTCCATCTCTGAGCTCTCCACCTCCATTTCTACTAAACTTTTGCAAACAGGTTAACATCATTAAGCTTTCTTAAGGATGTGTGATGATTCACACTGTAGCACTGGGTTTTTACTCTTTTCCATTTCTTATTTTAACGTTTGAGGTCACTGCTGTGTGCTGAACAGGGGCTTTGACTGAACTGGTCACACTGATGACTGCACCTCTTGTTGTCTTCTTTCAGTTCTCCCTCCACTTCTTTCAGTTCTCCCTCTCCCTGCAATACTAACAAGAGATATACCTCTGTACTGAGAAAGAATATAACCTCTTGTAAATGACTGATTTTCACTAGCTAGTGCTGATTTAAACTAGAACTATTCTCTTTGTGTTCTCACTTTTATCACGGAATGTTTATTGAACACCGTCTCTTCATAATTCATTATACTCTTGTCTATTACCTACTTGAAATTAAAATTCTGTGACTTATGGTGCTTAACCTCTGTCACCCAAATCCATTATATAGTTAAGATAGTAGATATCATTAATAAAAGGAGACAGCCAGCAATTCATTAACAAAATGTCTCTACTACTTGGCAATAAAGAATTAAAAAATCTCCATGATTTGTAATCCTATTTTAAAATAATTAATCTTATATTGCTGTAACCCTGCTAAGCCAGGCCAAAGATTAGTTTTGGATATTAAAAAATCTTTGAATAGTACATATGTACAAAATATGCAAACCAGGGAGGCATTATGAAAATCAAATGTGAATGATGAAATGTTGCCAGTATAGCATTGATGGTAATAGTGCTGTCTTATCAGCAGTTGTTCTTACACATATGTATTTAGGAAACCCTTGAATGATCACTGAGGAAAATTTACCTCTGAAAACACAGACCTCCAGTTTGAGTTTTGTTTGTGGTACAGGAGCTGCAAGTTACAATGTATATAGTGCATTAGAGGGTCGGACCGTTTTCACGAGGTCCATTTTTCAAGAGTTTGGTGAAAACACTTCCATGTTTTCTGTTATGTAGGAGGAGAAGATTACCAATGATACCTCCCTTACCAGCCTTACTATCTCAGGGCAACTAATACAGGACCAGGAAATTTCGATCAGAAATTCCAGAAGCAGAGAAGGTGAATGAAACTCACCATCCTTCAAGTTGGTCACAATACTCAGAGGCATTTAGATGTAATTAAATCTTGTAGATCCTGAGGTCACGTGGGAGAAATTTGTTTAGGAAGAAGGGTTAAGACGGGACAAAGAAACATTTTAAAAATATAATTAGGAATTGCACTGTCACCTGGCTCTTTAGGGAACTCAGGAAACCTTTGTTGTGATCCAGTAACATCTCCCTTGAAGAAAAAGATGAGGCTGTTGCAGGCAGTGCAGAGAGAGCAAATAAACTGACTGTTTTAAAATTTGTTAAATCTCCAGGTTCTTCCTGAAGCAGATATGAGAATCAGGTAAATAGTTGAAAGAATATTACTATTGAATTAATCTTAAAAAACCAAGTTTGTTACAAACTGTTAGGCAGGGTTTGTAAGGAGAAATAATACCTTTTATTAAACAAACAATTAAGATAGTAGAACAGAGACTTTGAGGAGCTACCAAGCAGGATAAAAAGAGTAAATTGAAAAGGCTTTTTGATGTGTTTCCCTTGCACAAATATGTGCTACTCAGCTTATGCCACTGAGAGCCCTGAAATGCCAGCAGCTGGCAAGCCTATTGCTCACAGAGAGATTTTGCTGCACAGCCCTTAGTGGTGGATGTGTTTTTTAGCTGCATCTATCAGTTGGAAAGCTCTGAAAGAAGCATATTAGCATGGGGTATACAAATGGGCTGGTTTCATTCTGTTGGAAAACCTTGTATTTTTTTCCTAGTTAGACACACCGAGCACTTCTTGTACTTTTTAATTTGCTTCTATTCTGAGTTGTGTAAATGATAAGGGTGCAAAGTAGATATTAGTGTGCTATTATGGGGATATCTAACTTTGCACAGGGTGGACAAGGAAGCGCCTAGGTTGAAAAGGTAGTTTGATTATTCACAAAGATCTAAATTTGTGGAGATCATGAGATAATGTCATTGAAGTTACCAAGATTTGGACTATTGTGCCTTTCTTCAGATAGTATCTTCCCTTTTGTTTCACAACATAAAAACCTTCACAGATCTTTATCAGGGTAACCTGACATGAACAAATTTTTTAGGCATATCTATCTTATTTAAGTCCCCACTTTGAAAGAAGGCTATCTGCTTACAGACACGTCTGTCAGAACTAAAACAGATATGGTGGAGCAACAAGAGTATTTCTGCCTTTTCAAGTGTCGTAAGGATTAAGCAGGCAAGACAGCTTGATACTCAGTCAATATTACCTTTGCTGTTATCTCCATCTGTGATATGAAGAGTAGCTCTGTAGAAAGGTAGGAGCTACAGAGACTTTTGCAGGATAATTGGGCCTCAGTGAACAGTGGTCTTTAAGCATTTCCTATTGGTCTGTTTGGATTTTTTTTTTTTTTTTTTGCTCCAAAGGCTCCACTTTTCTGGTTCTGAATTAAATAGATTATATCACTTCAAAATTCCTTTACATTTTTTACATATAAGAGTGAGAAAACGTTACAAGTGAATTATGAGGGGTGGATACAAACCACATCTTAGTGGGGAATGAACAAATAATGGGAATTAATTGTATTTGAACTGGTGGTGTTTTCATGCTGATTCATCATGCTTTTCTGACTCAAGATAGATACAGAAATGCTGTTTTGGAGAGTATCCACAGGATAACTGCATAAGTAGCAATTTTTAACTCAATTTAAAAATAGTTCTTTGGCTTAGAAAGTGATAAAGAAACATATCTACTCAGATACAGTTGAAGAATTATAACACTTTCCCCCCACCCACACAAGTAATGAAACACTTTTTTGGGAACTTTTCCAATCTGTATCTTGGCCAACAATTCACGAGTATTCCAGGCTTCCATTAAATTGATGAGGATTTAGAATTTCTATGCAAATAAGTGGGCCTTTTTGTTGATCCCGAGATTTTTATGCACAAGGATCAGCTCTCTCTCCCTGCCTGTGTTGCCACGCTCCAAGTATGAGTACTTACGCTTCTCCTTAGAATGTGTCAGTCCCAAAAGTTCACTCGCTTCTTGAGTCCTCATTCCATGTCTGGGAAATGTGCAGACCTCAAATTTCCTCAGAGGAAGAACTTGAAACAAAATTTAAATAAAGACTGAAACACTTTCAATAGAATCCAGGTGTTTAAATTCTACCTACGTCCCAAGCTGATAATATGACCTGAAAACTGTTAGCAATTTGCTAAACCTAATGGTACCTAGTAGTCCTGTGTGGCTTCCTATTTGGTATGAAGACTTTTTCTGCCTCACTGCCACGGGTGGAAAAGGCAGCAGTCTGTTCTGCCAACTCTGCTCATAATTCACAAAATCCATGTAGAATATATATGCAGAAATAGCTATGAAAAAAATCCTCTGTGTAATATATTTTGGATCTAGAATGAACATAGGCAGCCACTAGTAGTGCCGCTCATGAGATTTTGTTAATATATGTATATTTACACAGAAATAGCTGAGAAATGGGGAAAAACCTAAAAGGAACTACAGGAAAAGTGTGTGATGAAGTTATTGCACTTAAGGTCTGTATTGCAGAAGAAAGTTTTGAGATCACTATGGCAGCTGATTGCTAACAGCCACCTTCACAAGAGCCATTTTTTTCATTGTTTAGCCTGATAAACAACAGTCCTCTTTCTGAGCCTGTAAATAACTTGTCTAGCTTATGAAAGACACAGACAGCATTGATAAACTAAACTAAAGTGAAAAAGAACAGATTTGGTCTTACACCTTTCCATGTAGTTTTTCTAATGTAGTCTATTTAAAGAATGTTCCTTAAGCTGATGTAGTTTCTTTTTTGCAGAGAATTTATTGCTGAACACTTATGCAATCTCCATTTCATTATTTATGTTGAAAAAAGGTACAATATAAATTTTTGGTCCAAAATTCAGAGATGAAGAAGTTCAATTGGAAGTTGGATGCATTAAGTAGTATAAGGCAGTGCAATGCATATCTGTCATTGAGAACCCACTCCAAAGGAGTAAATTAATCTGGGAGGATTTGTTGCATTAACACGATCCCATTTCTTTAGGTACCTTTCTGTGATCCTTGGGTGTCTTTTCCTGTGTCATATAGGCAGCCTGAAAGAGGTGCAGTTACTTACAGAGTAACCAGGTCTTAGCCACAGGTATTGTTTTATTATGCCTTAGCAGAGACATTATGCTTCATAAACACACTGCCAGATGCACAATAAGTACGTGGGAATTAACAAATAAAAGACATTTTGTAAAACAGATGGACTATTTTGTGAAAACTTAACACAAGAAGAAACCCTGGAGTTTTAACATAAAAATGAGTGGAAATTTTGTCCTTTTGCAGAGAAAAAAGGCATAAGATCTGAAGTTTGCTGGGTGTGTCTTGTGTCTGCACAGTAGAGGCTGACAAAGTTGGGGAAGCTAGAAGATGTTATACGAAAGAAATCTGTGGACTGATTATTCTTTTGCTGTTCTACACTGGATGCGTTTATGCAGTGTTACTGAAAGGGAGTCACAAAGTGGGGATATGCGAGATAACCTAGAGGTGGCAGTGCAAAGGCGACTGCAATTGGTAATTTTTCAAGGTGTGTGAATGGGGAATTATAGTTCAGTGAGTAGCAGGAGATTTGAGATTAAACCACATTTACCTGAATGCCTTTTCTTGAAACTGGATGTTGCATTTCCCCCCCCACATTTGAAACTATCTTCTGTTTGCTCCTACCAGGGTTTAACACTGGATGAGTTTTCAGAAGTGATTTTGGGGTCTCTAATTCTTGGGGGTTCATCCAGACATTTCAAAGGAGCCTGATAAGTCAGAGGTAAGGGAACATTAATTCACATTTCTGCCAAGCAGGGTTCTCTGGAGACATTTAAAGAGTGATTTCTTTCCTATCAAGGTCACAAAAATAGTTTCTGTAAGTAAGGTTGGATTTGCTTCATAACAAAAATGCAATTCTAGAAACAATCCTCTTAGTTTCTGAAGGGAGCTTTCAAAAATACATCCTAATATAAATCACAAAAATGCAAATGCATATCATACTGGCATGATGTATAGTGTAACCTGATTACACTGGTATCAAAATATATTTTACTAGTGCTTTTCTTGAACGGAATGAGTATCATAGAATCAAAGCTTTTGTAGTTTTGTACATGAAACAAGATTACTATATCAGTAGTAGCATGCTCACACAAGGGTCTAGAAGAACATAAATTAATCAGGGAATGTTTTCACTTTCCTGAAATAATTTCTCCGAAAATTATTTCTAAAACTCCCTGAAAATTATATCAAGTATCTTATTCCTTTTAAAAAAACCTACAGTATTATTTTTGCTATTGTTGTTGAGTTTGAAATATTTAATTGGAAATATGTGGCAAATTTTGAAAATTTCTTCATCTGCAGCTGATATATACATATGGCACTGTCTGTCAGCTACAAACACCTCTTTTGTTTTCCTCTCAATATATAACACACAGATCTAGTCCTTCCTCTGTGGACCAGAAAGTCTGAAGAAAGCTGGCCATTGTAGGTCTTGTATGAAAATAAAGAGCTTGAGAAATAGTTGAGTGTGCTGAGGTGCAGCTGTCATAGAAGAAAGACTGGGGAGCAAAACCACAAGTTCTGATATCTGCATGTCCAAAGCACAGGTGTCATGAAGCAGTGCTCACTGCAGTTTTGTTCTAATGGTCACTGCTGTCTGTAAGATGAGGATAATTTCTTTCACCTGGAAAACTTACAAGTTTTAGTTTTGCTTGTTGTACTGGATAGCCAACTATTTCTAAAGGATTGAATAGTATAATTCTTCCTATATAGACTGAAAAGAGGCAAGAAACAGCTGAAATTTTTTGAACAAACTCTTTCTGCAAATTTTCAATTTCAAAAGATCCCAGGATTAAATATGTCATAGTGATTTTTTTTTATTCTGTTTGAACTAACATACCAAAATTAAAGAGTGGACATCACTGATTTTCTTTTCGTACCTTGCTGTTGATCCAAGGCTTTGTATAGAAATCTAGATTATCTGATACATCTGGGTGGTTCTGTACATAGTAGCATGTATGCAAATCTGGTAGTGATTCTCTTCTAACAATAAACATGGCTTTTGGGTAATGTGCAGACAAGAATGATTTCTCTAGTACTGCAGAACAGAGATGTGCATGGAAATCAAATCAGTATTGAGTATATTCTTTCTGTCTATCTTGGCCTTTGCTATCAAATGGGAGCTAGCACACGACACCACTGAAGGGGGTTTACTTCATCACTGATAGCTATTTCACTGCTAATTGGTCATAATTGTTTAAAAAACAAACCAAAACACAAAGGCAAGAGGGATATTACAAAAATAACTTTTTTAAATCAAGGAAAACTGAAGTGAAGTCTATTCTTAGAGGTACATTGTGTCCTGAAGAGAAAATTGGCAGCAGAATTTTTTTCCTGAGATATATCAAGGAAATGGGTGGGGTTTTGGTACAGTTAAACACCTAAACCCAAGTTTTTTAGCTTGTAGAAGTTTGAAGTATAACCACAAAGAAAGTTGATAATCCAACAAAAATCCATTTTTGTATACAGTTCTTATGTCTCTTAAGGAGATTGTGGGAAGTGGAGGCAGAGCCATATAAAAGGTAACATTTTTCTCACACTGGAAATTATTTGTCCTGCATAGTGTGGCAGGTTGAGGGGCAAGAAGCAGCTTGCCACATACTAATAATGGTGGAAAAACTGATCAGGGACCAAGGGAGAATGGACAGAGCTTGTTGTATCTCAAACATTCACCAAGTTGGGTAAAATCAGAACTGGCAGTGAAGGCTTGCCGCAAGAACACTATTTTCGTGGCAGACTTAGTTACAAACTTTAAATTTTTTATTTTTGGCTGAAAACTCTCCAGTCTTTTGGGAAGAGGCTTTAATTGGAGATCCAGGCAAACACATCATGAGGTCTTTTCCCAATAACCTGGCGTGGAGCTGTGCCACCTTCACTGCCACTGAATAATACTGAGGCCCTTGGTGGCATTCAAATCATAATTTCTTGTCAACCATACAAGTATCTGTAATCAGAAGTATGGTCTATTACTGCTGCAAGTGAAATTGAGCCACCAGTAAAGAGCTTTAAGTACCTTATTTATGAAATGTTTGCTTTTCATGAGATGTGTTGGAGACTGGGGGCAATGTATTTCAACACATGGTTTGCAGTTCTCTAGAGAGGGACACAAAAGGTAACTACAAAAATTCCAAGTCTGTGGCAGTAGCGTCTGTTCACTAGAGGACTGTTCTCATGTGAGAAAATACAGGAATTTTTTAAATCAAAGTAAAGAATAATGCTCTAGAAGATTTACTTTAATAACAGGTGTTCAGAAATTGTCAAGAGGTATAAATATTAGAAGGTAGAAATGAAAGACATAAGTACAGATAACAGAAGTATATGCTATTATCTAAACTTATTGTAGAATTTGCGACGTAACTGTCACCATGAATATAAACCATGAAAAGATGTTGCAATTGTCATGAAATATTTCAGATATACAGTACCATTTGCCAGGATAATTTTCTGTGAGCAGTTCTCCATGTGGGTTGTTAAATTTTGTTTATTTGCTGCAGAAGTTGACATTTAGCAAATAGTTGAAATATTAAATCCCTGAACAAAGAATTTGTTGTCTGGCCACAAATTACTTCGAAATATTTATACCCATGACCTAAAACAGCTGCTGACAAGATGCAAAGCTTTCCTTTAATAGTCTAATAAGATGTTTTGATGCTGAAAGTGGTACAGCTTTGGCTCAAAAGACTTAACTTTTGTATTGTTATGTACTGCAGTTTCCTTTTTACCCTAAGTATCTGCATTTGAAGACCCACTTCTTATCACAAGCAGTTTTAGCAACAATACTGATTGTTATGTCTCAAGAGTGTATTGTCCCCTATTAAAAAGCTATTTTTGCAAAATTAATATGGTCATTAACAGAACACAATATTAATTTTTTAAAAAGACAACTGAAAATAAAATAGCATAGTGGACCATTTGTCTATGAATTAAACAACACAAGAAGGAGCTTAATGTTTCCAAAGCCTGTTATTTAACACAAAGCTTCTGCACTGCTGCTGAACTGTTGAAATAAAGGGAGGATCTTGTCAAATTTCTCGAACACCTGCAACTTGCAGTGAGCTACCTGAGATGTCTATAGGCCAGCTGTGGTGATTCAGCCCACACTGATGCCAAAGTTCTGCTCCTAAATTCAAATGAATGTTTGAAGTTTTCAGCCTGGCAGCGAAAGCTGTTATCATTGGAAGCTGTAGCCACAGCAGTAAACATTAGGTATTTTACTTTTTATCCACACAAGAGTTGATGCCCCCGTATCTCAGAAGAACCTTAGAGTTGCTGATGGAAAAAAACAAAGGAAAGACATACTCACTGAAAGGTGGGAAGAAGGGTTTCTTTCTGCTGATCCCACTTGTTCCACTGCTTTCATGTATGGTGTAGCATCTGTAAAATGAAACTAAAAGAGAGTTCTGGGATCCTCGATGATTTGGAGGAGGAGATTATCTATCATCACCTGTGTTTCTGTTTAAGCATAAATGTATAATGCTAAATTCTGAGGAACATGAAAAGGTGTTATGAAGGTATTGTGACCACACAATCACACACTAAGCTGGAAAAATGGTTATTTGTGAACAATCAATAGCTGAATATGTCCTCAAATTTTGTCAGTCTATACAGAAAGCCCAGGGGAAGAGAGTCAGAAACTCCTTTCTTGATGAGAAAAAAGCAAGAGGTTCATTTTGTAGATTGGATGTACTATATTTTCATGCCTGTGAATTTGGTGGTAGCAGTTTGTGTTGAAATGTGTTCTATATTTTAAAAATATTTTGTGTTGCAGATTTTGCATGATTTTAAAAAGAAAGAAAAATATGAAGGATGTTACTGAGAGAAAGCATACAGTGTAGAGGAAATTTGTTGTGGGCAGGCCTATTTTCAACTAGATAAAGAGGACACTCTCTCCTGGCTAATCTTTTCCTAGGTTTCCTCTCTAGTGATCTCTAGGCTTACTTGCAGCTACCTTTACAAAAGAAGACCTGGTGACATCTTAAATGGGAAGTATGGACTTCTGGATTTGGGTTAAATGTTACTGATGCAGCAAGGTGAAAAAAGCCACCCATGTGGAACCACAGCCTGGCAGGTCTGAGCAGGATCCAGGAGGTCCAAAGTTCATTGGAGTGGAGGATTTCCTAGCTAGAAAGAAATAGTGTCCATTTAGCCATTACTTTCTTCATTCCCAAGGCTGCTGGCAAAAATGAATAAATTAAATACTGAGGTTGGGAAAGGGTGAACGTAGAGTTTTACCCACTGCAATTTGGGTTTTGCTGCAGTTACTTCTCGTCACTAAATATTTCTCTCCTTCAACCTTCTCTTTCCGTTAGAGGGCACCTTGGGCTCTGTATTTAAGGATTCTGAGTGACTGCAAAGGGAAGAAATATTTATAAAGTAATATAAAATTCCTGAAAATTTTCTGCTTCCAGTTTACATAGGAGAGCTCAACCAGACCAATTTATTTATTGCTACTAAATTCCAAAACACTTAATGAGACATTTTGTGAGGAAAATGACAGCAGGCAGGAGAATTACATGTGAAGGGAGAACTTGCGACTGGGTGTTTAAGCATGCTGTAAGTGAATATGTTAGTTAAAATAAGTGCTAAGGAAATAAATGACATATGGTTTAGAAATGTGGTAGCTACAGTAAACCTTACATTCATTGGCAATGGAGATGATGAGACATGATAACCTCATTCTGTACCACATACTGAGCAGAAAATATTTAGGTATAATATCAAGAAATGACAAAAAACCAGCTGTTTATATAAATTACTGGGAAGGAATCACCTTATTATCTAGTGATAAGTCACTGAACCAGAAATTTCTGCTGGAAAGGACTGTGAACAGCAGTTTTCTAAAAGATGCTTGAATTGTAGACTCACGATTTGATCTAACCTCCTGCCTTCCTTCCTTGATAGCTTCCCCTCATGCTGTGCTCTCCCCAGCCCACAGCCTCTGCTTCCAAAACTGTTTATGATTTTTTCCTGTGTTAAGACTTATTCATACTAGGAAGAGATAAATGATTTTACTACTGTAGGAAAAGCAACTCCAGTGTGCATCTTTAAAAAACAACTAGATAAACACTATACAAGATGCTTTGCATATCCCAAAGCTTTTGAAAGAATATTCTTAATTAAACCTGCTTTAGACTTGGATTTTCCTGTGTATCTAACACAGTTTATTGATATACTTTGTTTTTTGTCTGGTCAAGCTTGGGCAAACAAGTAAAGCTTGAGGTCAACATTTATAATTTTCACATATCTGATCCAGTGGAACACAGCAAAATTTTTGTGTGATTTTTAAAAAATTCGGATCTGCCTTCAGGCCAAAACAGCTATGGACAAAGCGAAAAATGTCCGAGTAGGTTACGTCTGTACTGAGATTCACCCATAATGACTGTACAGGTGTTCCTTAGGGCTCTTTCAAAATTACTGTCATGAAGAAGCAAAGAGGAGAATTTGGACCTGGTCTTTCCAGCATTTTTTCTGTCTCTGCAGAGAAAGGAAAAGAAAGAAGGGGGAGGAGGGAAGAAGTATTCTAGAGGGGGCTGCTCTTTAAGTGCTTTGTCTGGAAATATTATGTTTAAACTGGTTGTATTCAAGGAAGGAAGAGAAGGGACATAAATATCAGCACATTGAAATAGCTATTCCCTGAGGATACTTTGTTTTAATATAGCGGTATTATCAGTTCAGTGGGCTATGATTTTTCATTTCATTCATCACTTACACTATAGAAGTTTCTGAAATGTTTAATTTAATTGTACTGAAGACATCAGTCATGATTTTCTAGTTAAGTTGTGGGAGGCTTTCATTTTGAAACACTATTATAACTTTCAAAATAATTCCTTTTAAGCTGATGTTTAGTGTCAATCCAAGAGTGACTCATGTAGTGAAGTTGGAGAAAATCATCTTAGCCATTTCTGCTTTATGGTAGTCTGATGACTGACTAAAAAAGACAAGAAAGTTTTTCATAGCTCTGAAATCGAGCCTTCACACATTCTTTGACAATACCCCTGGGTATGAGGGACAAGAGGATTGAGATGGGGAGAACCCGAAAGGAAAATGAGAATTTTCCAGTTTCTATCTGCAAAACATATTATTTTCCATTTTTGTTTTTGTTTGTTCAGAAACAGCCTCTGTTGAAAAGAGCAGGGATTTCATCTGAGCTGGTGCTTCAAGAAACCACACCTTTAAAGGGGAGAATAAGTCTTCTGTAACAGTATTAAGCAATATTTCAAGTCAAGTCAAGCCTCATTCTTCCTCAGTAGCTTTCAGACTGTGTGCATTCATGCTCAAGGTCTCTGCTGCTCCTCAAGCTCACTGGCAGCACCACCTCCCTCCAGTCATGCCACATCATTTACTCAGGTTCATTTTCCCCTTTCAGAATTACCCAGTTCTCCTCTAATATACAAAAGGCCATATGAAATAAAACCTCTTTCCTAGCTTTTTCCAACATCTTTTTCTGCATGTTCAATTGCTAATGAACATTGCATCACAATTAGACAGAAATAAACAAGAATCTGATTCCTCTTTAATTCTTTTTCTAGAAAAGAGTTTTTCCTTAGTCTCCCAGAGAGTATCGAAGGTTAAATATCTTCTCTTCCCTCTCAAGAAGAGACCAGGCACGTTGTAATAACTTAATAAAATGAAATACTGCATCATACACATAAAGATGAAAATGAATGTAAAAAACCATGTAATTAGATACTCAGTTAGGTATAACTGTTGACATGACACAAATGGACTGCATTTGTTTCTGTGGGTCTACAGTATTTTGGGATAATAAAAAGGGTCTCAATGTGGAATAAGTTGAAATGTGAATTTTAATAGAAATAGGGTTTTCTGATATAAATCCCCTTATTGAATATAGCAACAAACCACCATCTTTGAAGATGTTTTGGTTTTCCTTTTCCTTCTTGATTGATAAAATGACTTAACAACTACTGTGAATGATATCATAGGGCATGAAGCTGTATTCACAAGCTTCTGCACTTGTGAAGCAGTGTGTATACTATGATAAATTTCATGAAGAATTTTTCAGTAAATTAGATATTTCTTTAAAAGCCTGAGGAGTCTTTCTCTAGGGAATATTCCTAAAATGTTACTAGTATGTGTTGCAAGTTATACTTTATTCTATATTTTGATTAACATAACTTTTTATGTAGAAAACAAAAAAAAGAAAAATTTAGGAAAAAACATTTTGATTCTCTTCTCACTACTTCCAATAAATAAATAGATCTGTGTTAAATAAAGCAGCTTGGAAATCTGGGAGGGGGTGTGTGTGGGGGAAAAGGCAGAAGTGGGTAGTATGTCCCTGACACAGTTATGTATTTTCTTCTAGAAAAGCATGAAATTATTTTTTATTTTCCCTCAACCTTCCACATTGTTGAACAGTGTAAAGAAAAATGATTCTTCCCAAGTGCAACTTGCCCGGATTTGGAGAGCTTTTGAAGTGTTACAGATTATCTATCAAGAAGTAGGGTGAAAAGCACTTTTGAGCTCTGTATATAATTAATCCTATTGCACTCAGTAAGCAAACCACACTTGTATACAGGAAACGGGTGATGACGAAATCCATGAAGTTGGAGTTCAGACATTTTGAAAAAAATTGAAACTACTAAGTCTTCCATTACAGAATGCAACTTAATTCTAAATAATTTGTGTCCAAAACGTTTCAGTTTTCAAATGTATCTGGTTTCTAGGAGGCTGGTGAGGGATTAAACGGGCTGAAATCCACCTCCCTCCTTATATCTCATACCTTAATGTCTCTGGTGATGGTAGAAAAAGGAAAATATACAGATACTATTTTCTTCAAAGAGAGTTGATAAAAGCATTTAGTCTATAATTCAGAATATTTATAAGGGTAATTGCAAAATATTGGGTAGGAAATACATATTATCTAACACTCAGTCTGTATTGCAAGGTAAACATCAGTAGCTATCTGTTGGGACCTTTCCTTCCAAGCAATGTATAGTTTGCAGTGGAAAATGAAAGGCTACTGAACTGGTTTGTCAAGAAGCTGAGAACAAGATGTGACAGGTGATAAATGCTTTGACAGTTATGCAGGGTGAAAATGAAAGGCAAAAGGTGAGGGCTGGTGAAAGAAATTTGCCAAGGTCTGAGAATAAAGAGCAATATGGTTTCAGAATTACAAGTGAGGTAATAGAAACTGAATGGAAAGATGATGCACATATTCTGGCAATTCAGTTGTTATGTGTTTCTTAGAATAAGAACAGAATGCATCCCCCTAGCTATGGGATGGATGTTTAAAATTAGTAGGCAAAAATGAAGAAGGAAAAATACAGAACTAACAGAGGAAGAGAAATACGACAACAAGAAAGTGAAATAAAAATGAGTGAAATTAAAGTATAAAAAATTATCTAAAATAAATAAGAAAAATATGAAGCTGTAAAGTTATACAATATGAGAGGAAGAAAGCCCAGGAAAGCACAGAGAAACTAAAAGAAATGTAAGAGAGGAGAAAGCAACCTTCTACTATGCAAATTACATTCCTTTAGAATGAAGATATTTAATTTTGATTGACTTAATCCTCCCCCACTACCAGGAAAGCCTACACTTCTTGAGTTCATCAAAAATAACCCCCTACAATGATTTTTGAGAAAAAGAAAAATCAAGTCAGAACATTTACTATGTAGAATAAATTCAATATGTACCCACTATAGCATTGGAAATGAAAGTCATCCTATTATAAAGAGAATTTAAGAAAATACATTTAATTAAGAACAAAAAGGGGAAGAATGTAAAGTGTTAACCTTAATGAAAGCAAAACAGGTATTTAATTCTCATTCTTCCAAATATCAAAATTAACACAGCACCATTTCAATGAAAGGAATAATATTGAAATTTTATGAAATGTGACAAATAAGCATCTAGAAGAATAGATATCAAAACATACTTTTAAGATCTTTAATATTTGTTCATCCACCATCAGATGAGAAGGATGAAGCAAAACTTTCTAGGATTTCTAGCAATTGAGATGTGGAAGCCGGTCACTGTTCTAAGACTTTTATAAACTGTGTACTAATTCACAGCATAGGAAAGATGCAACATTTAACTAGATAGAGCATAGAACTAGTCGAAGTCTTTTTCTCTCCAATGAGTAGTGTTTTGATTTTGTTAGTTCTGCTGTCTCATTCTACCATTCATTGCGTGATGTTTTATGTTTGGGTTTTATTGTGACCCAATTCATTTTCTGAAAGACTTCATATATGCATTGAAATTAGTAAATTTAATCATTTCTGCTAAGGAGAAAAGTATTTTACTGCCTCTGAAATATCCTCCTCTTCCCAGGCAATAAGCTGGCAGTGATTATGACATGATTATGAGGCCAGTCTGTACTGCAGAAAGGCAAAATACTGTTGTACAATAATTAACAAGGTAATTGTCACGTTATAGCATCATAGCTGTGCACTGCAAAGCTCATGTCTCACCACTCAGGTCTTTTTACACTTCTGTTATTTTACTTCTGTCTCAATTACTTAAGTATGTGATGGAAATAGTATTTCCCTGATCAGTTTGTATATTTGTGTACCTTGTTCTCTTTAAGAGGAAGTCTGAGGGACAGAGCATCTCTTGCAGTGTGTAAACGTATCATCTTGGAAAGAGAATAGTATTTGCTAGGTGTTTTGACATAGCCACAACAGAAAGAATAGTTTTGGTATTTGTTTCAGCTTGTTACATTTACATTTGAAAGAAGGGAAAAAAATTATCTAGATACATAACTCTACTAGGGAGAATATTTTTGAGTGCTGGATAGCTTTTAGGAATAGCATTTTGCTCCTATTCTTGTGAAGTATCTCTTAATGTTGAGCTGAACCAAACAGAAAAAAGATTATGAAAGATGATGAGAGAATCCTATCCAATGAAGAAAATTCAGTAGATCAGCACCATTCATCAGAATAAGTTATTATTGCAGTTGAAATACAGGATGGGATTCTGTAGCTGTGGGTTTGCAAAGAAATCCTACATGGAGATAAGTATTGAAGACAAAAAGCTTTTTTGCTAGAGAAAGAGAGAAGCAAAGGAGTAAGCATTGTTGTGTCTTTGAAATAGAGCAGTTTTATGACTCTTAAAATACAACAGTAGGAGAACTGACAGAACCTCATATTAAGCACAACTCCTAATCAAATGATAACAAAAACATCAAGGTAACAAAAACGATCAAGTGATAACAAAGCAGTATGTTGCAATTCCTGGCAGAAATAGCTGTAATACACATCTGTATCATTTCCAGTATAATGTTTCTAGTCTTATTCCATAGCAATCCAATCTGCTTCATAAAAGCATACTCAGACAGTGAAAGAACTAATTTGATTCTGGAATCAGTTAGATCAAGTCAGTGAATTCTGAGACACGAATGTGGACTAACTAGAATGGAATTCTAGCTGCCTATAAAGTATACTGAGACCAGAGACAAAAGAATTACACGTGTGGTACAACAGTTGCATAAGTGATACTGATGTCATTATGCATTCAATTTATTATTGAATTGGGCAGGAAGCTTCAAAATTATTTTAATTCTTTTAACTGTACGGTTTTCTGTTGCTCGATGACTTTGGTCACAGTGACAGGCAAGTCCTTTTAACTCTTTATCTTTTAGCCATATAATGGAGGTAAGAAAGAAAGATTTAGGACACATGACCACAAATTGGACCATCCTGTTACTATTTTCTTTCTATTGTTGAAGTCAATGTAGCTGTTAAGTCTCAGGTTGTTCGCTAGATATTTCAAAAGGTGTGAGGACTAGACCCATCTGCCTCTGCGATCTACAGTTAAAGTGACAATAGAGATTTTTTTAGCCCTGTAGGATAAAAACTATTCTGTATAGTCATTGTAATGGATGGGTATCAGAAAAGCCAAAATTAAAAAGCCCACACACTGAATAATCTCAGGAGCAGACCTATATAGTTGTAACGGTTTTACATTTAATTGTCTATGAAAATTTCTTGTAATTAAATGCTAACCATTTAGAGATACTGGGGAAGAATTCTATGTCACAGGGAATCAGATTTTTATAAAGCAAAAGGAAAGGATTTGTTCATTTACCTTTTCCATTGTTGTTGTTCATTGTGTGTGGCAAATGGCAATTGTATACGATGGCTGATGAAAGGAGAGAGTTCTTTACCCTCTCCCCTCCCAGATTTGAACAGAGCTCCAGAAAGAGGATGGCAGGGGGTAATTTTTCCTCCCTAGAGGTGGGCACACTGTGTGTGCCTCACACCTGAATGGGACTGTAGCAAAAGAACCAGCTTCCAAGCGCCCAGTGGGGAAGAAGAGAAACTGAAGAAATCATAAGAAACCAACCCAGAATAGGGATGTGCTCATGTGTTTATACACATTCATTTAACAAGAAGTTTACTCTGCCCTTCACCATTTGCCATCTTTTTGGTCTCTGCTGCTTATTTTGAGTTCTTCAAACAAGGGTCTGTTTCCACATATGTGATGCAGTAGAAAAAAGGTTCATATCATCTTTTTTTGCTGTGTCCATTAGACACTGGTGCCAGATTCTTCCTTCTCACTGTTTTCCACTCACCCAGCATAGTGGAATGGCAGCAGGACATGACTGCTGTGTGTGTTGTGCCTCTCGTAGGGCTGCCCAACTGGTACAGCATCCTGCACTTCGGTGTTCTGCATGCAGCATCAGGCAGTGCTGAATGGAAAATGCCGTGACCAGTTTAGAAGAAATAAAGGCTCATCTGCAGTACTCTGCCTTTGGGGAGTAACCTAGATACAGACCTCGCTGTGCTGGCTGTAACATGGAGAGATGCCCTGTCTGGCAGAGCCATAGAGGCAAGAAATTCAGAGCAGGAAGAATACAAAATAGCATTGCCCTTCTTCTACAAGTGAGAACTGAGGCACAGTTTCTTCTCCACCAAGATCAAAATGAACATCTGTGGCATGTGAAAGAAACAAATCTCAGAATAACAAGTCTGAGACACTTCTTTCATGTGGGGGATAGTTAAGACACATGAAATGGGCTTTTTAGGGACTCTGACTTCATTCTTTCCCAGTAATAAGACCTCAAAGTGTTACTTACACTTGAATATGTTAAGTTCAGCTGATTTATCTTTAGTATTTCTTATCAAAGTACTAGTTTAAGATTAAGCATTATAAAGCATATTTTCCTGCTGAATTTGACACTACATTTTTGAAGTTCATGAATCTATTAAGCCTTGAACACTCTCTAGTGTATTAGATAACAGTAATGATTTACATTATTTTGATGTTGCAAATGAGTTTTCAAGGGTAATGGATTTCATATAGAGAGATTAAAAGATAACATTCCTTCATTGGTGCCTGCTGACTTCTTTCCCCCTATCATACTACATTTAGCAAAATGAATAAGGCAGAAAGGATGCTGGTGTATTTTAATGTTAATTAGTGTATTTTAATTTCAAATAGCATTTCTGAAGAAAAGATACACTCCAAAAAAAGTGATGCCAGGGCAAAACTAATGAATTTTAATTCTTTTCAGTATACTTATGCTCTCATGAATTCTTTTTGTTATATTCGGGTGCATGAGAATGCATCAGTAGGCACTCAGAGTATGCAGCCCACAGATCTGATTTTTACAGAAATTCAGCTTAACTTTTTTAGCTACATAATAAAGTTCACCTCAAAAGTGTGTTATTTTTAGTGACCAGTTGGGTAATAGCTAGAGAAGTGCATACTTCGGGAAGGCAGACCAACTTTTAAAGGATTTTTTTTAAAACCACATCGTAAATGACAAGAAGTCTTTGCACACAAAGGATGTGTTTAACAGTTTTGTACCTAAATTGGGCTATTCTTAGACAAATTTTACGGGCAGGCCACTCTTGTGCCAGAAAGGCTGCAGCTGATAACTTACTCTTGCTGCAGTTGCATTGCTTAAAGCAGTGTGATGTATCTTTTAAATAGTTAAACTGAAATTTCACTGCACTAACTCTTCTGTATCTTGGAGCACCTTGGAAAACCCTTGTCTCCTGGGAGTGAAAATGGTTTTGGCCATGGCACTATAAAAGAGAAATCTCTATGGTCTCTGCATGATGCCCATGGCTGCTGGAGCTGGGCCAGTGACTATATTCCTGTGCTGGTGGTGAGGGGCACAAGAAGCAGCCCTTTTTAACAGCACGGTCCATGGATTGCACTGCTCTGATCCCAGACAATTCCAACAAGAATTCTTAGTTCATGACCCCTCCAGGCACAGATTCACTGGCAAAACACTGACCTGCTGTAATTTACTTGTGCATCCTGTCAGGAATAGGGCACGATAAACCAGCGTGTCCTTCGTGTAATAGTTGTCATAACAGCAATATAAAACCAATGACACAGCTGAGGAGGATTGTTGATACTCATCAGAACAGATCATTAAATGATGTTTCTTTTACTTCCATAACTGTAGCATACCCGGGTGCTTGTATAAAGCAAGAGCACTGGCCATAATTTACTGCATTGCAGTAAAATCAACAATGCAGCATTCCACAGAGCCAGGCAAATCTCATATTTGATGTGCTAAGTGAATAGACAGAGAAAACATGCTCCCCAAAAATATTTTTAATCACATTACTATAATTCTTGTTTGTAACCCTACAGAACCTTCACTATATGAGAAAAACACTGGTAGCTCTTGAAACCAAAACATTATTCAAAAATCTATTTGAAATAATTTCTTTTACAAGTAACAAAACAAATCACACTGATTTTCCCAAAATTCTTTTGGAGGAAGTGAAAAAGAACAATTTGAGAAGTAAACAGTAGCTTATAGGTGAGCTCCAGTTGAGCAGAAGCCAAAATTAAAACTAAAAATCTTAGATCTTAATAAAGGCATGTGACTACATCTAAGAGAAAATTCCCATTGTGAGAGAGGAAATACAGAAATTTTCTATGGTTGAGGGTAAATTCAAACTTAGGATATTCTTACCCAGCTATACAGACCCATAGTAATACTTTCGTAATTAGAAAAGGATACTTAGTTTAAAATACCACAAATTAAGAAATATAAAAGTTGTCAACAAATTTAATTTTTTTCTATGAAAAAATTGACCTATTATAAACATTTTTCTTGTCTGTAAAACCGTGGTTTCTTCCTCAAGTTTTCATGAATTGTGATAGGTTTTTATTTTGTTCAGTAAAAGTTTGGACATTGAATAAACGTATTTTCTTTCTAATTAAGTGAGGATAATAAAAATTATTTTGGTACTGAAATAGTCTGCTCTTGGTATAAGTTTGCAGTTTGTTGTTCCTGCCTGAAACATGAAGGAAAGAAAGACAACTCATCTTCTCAGCTTAGTGGCAGGGCTCTTCCTAACTGCTGAACACATAAGAAGAGTGAAGATGAATGCTTGCTTGTTATAACCATCCACTCAATACAAAAAGTGATAGGCTTTGTAGAATGAGAATTCTTCTATACTCCAAGATTTCTTAAGGTAGCAAAACAAAATTTAGGTTTCAGAATTTCCTTAAAAGCCAAAATATGCTTTATGTGCATGAGAATTGAACAAATTCATAAAAATCACAGCCTATTACGGCCAATGGGAGATTTCCTCCTGGAATAAAAGACCTTTCATATAGAATACTAACACTATAAATTTTAACATGAAAGACACATGAATTTACAAGTTGGAAATGCATGCAAAGAGAGGACTGAAAATTATGAAACAGAAAACTTATTGAAAGATTTTGGTATGGGGCAGACTACATGAAATAACTTTTAACAGTTAACCCCTGCCCTCTGTAGTAACTCTGTGTTATCGTTCCAGGTACCTGGGAATAACAAGACCCCTTACGTACCCTGTAAGGCAGAATGGGAAGTGTATGGCCAAAATGATCCTTTGTGTCTGGCTTTTATCTGCCTCTATCACCATACCCCCGCTCTTCGGCTGGGCCCAGAATGTAAATGATGAAAAGGTTTGTCTCATCAGTCAAGACTTTGGCTACACCATTTACTCCACAGCAGTTGCATTTTATATTCCAATGTCAGTGATGCTTTTCATGTACTATCAGATTTATAAAGCTGCCAGGAGAAGTGCTGCTAAACACAAGTTGACTGGTTTTCCCCGTCTGGAAGAAATGGAAGGGATTTCTGTGAACGGACTTGTAAAACTGCACAAGGAATCTGAAGAATGTACGAATTTTTCACGACTCCTAAAGCATGACAAGAAAAACATTTCCATCTTTAAAAGAGAACAGAAAGCTGCCACCACCCTTGGGATTATTGTTGGGGCTTTCACAGTCTGCTGGCTGCCCTTTTTCCTCCTCTCGACTGCAAGGCCCTTCATCTGTGGTACAGCGTGCAGCTGCATCCCACTCTGGGTGGAGAGAACATTTCTATGGCTGGGCTACGCAAACTCTCTCATTAACCCTTTTATATATGCCTTCTTCAATCGGGACCTGAGGACAACCTATCGCAACCTGCTGCAATGCAGATATAGGAACATCAACCGCAAACTCTCAGCCGCAGGGATGCACGAGGCTCTGAAGCTTGCAGAAAAGCCAGAATTTGTTCTGTAAGGTCACTCATCTTCTACTGTGATAATTTGTTATTGTATCACATTAGCTTTTCCCCCACAGATTCAAAAGAAGTGTTGTAGGAAGAACCAGGCTTCTTGAGCACTGTTAATGCAGTCATCAAGAAACAAGGTAGAGCCCACCAGTCCTAACCAGCCTGGAAAAACAAGACCACCAACTAAAGAATTTGGGTGTAAAAGGAGTATAAGAAAGGAGGAAAGTGAAATGTGGTGCAGGATGTTTGAGCTGTTAGTGAGGAAAAAGCGAAGTTGGCCTGACTCCTTTGTTTGGCCCAAAAAATGTTTAGTAGGTCGGAATGTTGGATGCATCTTGTGTCCCAGAGATTCTTTGCTGTAATAAAGACCTGAGGATGGTGAAAAGTTCATTTCCTTCCAGTTTGTTACAAAAATAAATCACTTAAGAAGAAGCTGGATCAAAGAACTTCTATGGCTGACAAATATTCTTTATTATAAAACTCCATATGTTCGTTAAACATTAATTTACTGGATTGCCTGGAAATGAACTATGTTGTGAAATTTAATTTTGGCTTTGCACAGCAACTCTGGCACTGAAAGAATATGTTACACTTCCAATGTGGTTATAAGAGTTTGAGTAAAGTCACATGGACCAGCATCTACTGCTGCATACAGCCATGCAGCACAGTTAGCTGCAGTGCTGCTGTGCAAATCACACCAGGTAATATTGTACTATATTTCTAACTTAACAAACGTGTCTGATCACAGTTTATTTCAGAATCTGTCTGGTCTTTGTCCATCTCTTCATTCTTTAATTCTCTTGGCTTTCTCAGCTGAGCACTTCTCTAATCTAGATGGAGACTGTCTGTGCTCAAGTCATTTCTGTTAATGTATGGCTTAGTCCTTGTTCCACTTCAGTAGTTAATTTACTGTCTATTTGAAAGCTCTTCTACTTTTTGGGATTTCTTTCTCTTCTGAAGTCAGTAAGGAAAAAATAAACATAAGACCTTATGACTTCAGAGACATCTGGACTTTATCCTTACAAACTGATTTTAATCATCACTTGTGCTTAAAGTGATTTAAAGCCTTGCCCTGTGTAAGAATAAAGATAATTTACTTTTTCTGGTTCTAGCTTTTTCTACCACCAGTGCAGTTTTTCCAAGTATGTGGTCCTACTTCTCCTGACTTTGATAACAAATCTCTTCCATCAGTGGAGCAGGTCCAAATATTATAACAATGTTTTTTATTAAAAATTAATAATAAAGTTATTGCTTATATTAATATATTACTAGTAATGTATTAATATAACATGCAGTGATTGTGTAAGTTACTATTATAATAACTTAAAATAATAATAAAACAACTCATAAGATCAAGATGAGTTCTTTGGCCCGAGTTTGCACTGCACAGGGTGTTCCAACTGAAGCAGAGGGTGAGGCTACATTAGTGAACAAAGACTGCTTCAGAGCTTGATCTACTTTTTCAGATATCGGGACATCAGTGAGGAGACATGTTCATCATCAAATTGCCTCAGCATCAAATCACAGTTTAGGCTAACTTCTGTCCCCGCTTTCTCAAGTATGAAGCCAAAATGACTTAAATGAGTTCAGTGATGTTAATTTGGGCTAAGTAGGGAGATGTCTGTGCCAGATCCCTTGTTCCAAGCACACAGACATAATTGCAAACACTTGAGCCTCTAACTGGCACACAGGCAAGACCTGGATTGATGTGCTGAGCTATGTGTACTGAAACACGCTTAAGTCATTTTAGATGCATTCATACACTACAGTAGGGAGTACATTTTGGCCTCATTTTCAGAAGAGAACCATAGTTTTGTAACAGTAAAAGGCTGTATCCCAGCTTCAAAACAGTTTTCTAAAGAAGTTTCAAATTGATTTGGGACAGTCCTATTTCTTTTAAATGTTCCAATGTTAGGTACATGGACAAGAAGAGATTTGGGCCCAGAATACCCACAAGTTCTGGAGTATGGAGTAGAGCTCATGTTAACTCAAGCATATTTTCCATATTCAACTTGAAATTATTGTTGTTTCCTCATTACTTATCAGAGTAGCTTTTTTTGTTTTGTTGTTGTATAAGTGAGAAGTTTTCAGGGCCTTCTGTAAGTTTTTTCTCTGTGTAAGGATATACATGGGAATATACAAATAGATGTATCTGTGAAGATTCCAAGTGGCACTATAAAACTCTGAAGGTGATTTTAGAATTCTGGACAGAAGTTTCAGAATTTTTATTTTGCAGGAAAGCCTGACAAGCTGTGTTTCCTCCAAATAAGATTTTGCCTTTTTTTTTCTTTTTTCTTTTTTTTTTTTTAATGAAATATGGGTCTTGTGAGTCAGAAATTGACATTTGCCCAGCTGTCACTAGAGGCAGTTGCTTTCCTCTGGGAAAACATCCTGCAGGAGTCCAGCTTTCCTCTACCATCTGTTTCAGGTAATGAGGGCCCAGGAAGGAATGAGAGTTGTTATGGTGTGTATACGAACCCTTGAAGTTTTTGGAGATAAACATCCATAATTTGATCTCCAGATATGTTCAGAAAGAAAAGAAAAACAAAAGAAAAAAAAAACCAAAAAACAAACCACCATAGTTTCTTTGTACGCCCAAACCAAAATATAGGCAAATGGAAGCTGTTGTTAGATGGAGGTCTATTTGAGGGGGAAAGTAAAGAAGTTAAGAAGATTAGAAGAATGTCCCATTGCCCAAGCACACAGAGAAGAAAAGTTGAGAAGAAGAGAATGTTTTTAGACAGAATTACAATGGAAAAAGGCTTTAATAAGAACAAGAAGGAAGTAATTGTTTGGGTTCGTGAACAGGACATTTCACTTTCTAAAAAGATAAATAAATAAACAGAACTGCATCACAACATCTAACTGCAGCAATAGCATTTTTTTCACTTAGATAATTCACTACAGATCTGACAAAGGGGTAGTACAAGAATGGGTGAATGAGAAGTCTATGTCAACATGTGCTTTTATCAAACCCAAGAAGAGACTGCACTCCCAGTCTCTGTGTTCTTACATGTGTTTCTAGAGGAAAGCCAGAAGGGTGAATCAGATAGATGGAGTTGTGAAAAAAAAGGGTAATAAAAGACTCCAGGAACCAGCCAGAGCACAGGCAGGCCATCATAACACTGACTAAGTGAAGAGGGAGAAAGTGAGAATTGTACTCCCCCTGCTCACTTAGCACTGTTTTTTAGAGGGAGACTGTCTGTGGTAGAAACCTCACTCCTAACACTTTATCCAACTCCCACCACCTACCAGCCTGTACGTCTAATACTGTAACACAGTATTGGCACTTGCCAAACTCCTCTGTTTAGCAAAAGTCTTACTGGGTACTAGCAGAGTAGTAAAACATGTGACTTGATGATAATATCTTATTATTATGCATCTATTGCTTCACATTTCAGTTTCATAAAAAGAAGAAACAATGTCTTTCGTGCTCTGTTCGGAGCTAGCATCACCTGCAGAAAGATGTGTCAACGAGTGGGAAATAAATCTACTGCAATGAGACGTAAAGAAGGGAATTATTTATCAAATTAATACTATAAATAATGCAGGCAAAATCCACTCATTCTTTCGCCCCCGCTTCATGGCAGGAAAACATATTTCCAGGCAGCCATTGCTCCAAAGAGTGCAGCATTATTGAAAGAACATTACTAAGTTTTTGGATTACTGACCAAGATGCTGTGGTTATAGAACTGGAAGGTGTTGGAAGCCATGCCATTGGTTTTTGTGCTGTCCCCTAGCTATTAACTTTTCATATTATTTTTCTAATCTTTCAGGAAAATACTATTTAAATTACAGCATTCTCAGAAAAAGTGCAAGATCAATGTGTCATCAGATCCTCTTCACAGTTTGCTTAAGAATTCTGGTCTTTTAAAACATTTCTCAGGAAGACACAGAGAGAGAGAAGGGAGAAAATTAGGAGACTTGGGGAATGGTTTTAATATGAAAAATTATTAATATCCTGGAATAGAAGACACCTCTAATTTCAAATGCTGAGGAGGTAGGGATTGTGAGGACTACATTTTTTTTTTAAAGAGAAAAAATAAGCAAGTAACAAGTAAATTTAAGCAAGTAAATTTAGAAATAGCCTGAGAAGCACCAAATCAGAAGAGCAATCTTTAAAATTTGTAAGAAATACAAACTTAGATCCCTCATCATGGCTTTAAATCTTCTAAGTAGTTATTGCCACTAAAGAGTGGGTTCAGCATGAGTCTGAAGTGAAAGATATTTTCTATATCCACTTTCTAAATATTTTGCCAAATGGGCCTGTCATTCCCAACACTCCAAATTCAGGTTCTCTGCTACTTCGCTGAATCCCTTCTCACATAGTGATATTTCCAAAAGGACAGAATGGCTTTTATTTGATGAAAACTCAAAAGTTGCTTATGATTCCCAGATTCATTTCTCACTGCTGCAAGCTAAAAAAACCCCATTGAGCTATTTCTAAAAGATATTAATGTATGGTGATTGTTTGGGATAATATTTTGATGATTTGTGTACCTTTGTGACTTGACTGATTGAAATTATAATTTCTGTAATTCGTGATTTTTCGCATAGAGCTAGTCAAGTTACTTCAGAAAAAAATGCATACAAATGTATCAAAGTTTCCAGAAGAGATCGCAGTTTTATAAACCAACATACCAGACTGAATAAATATTTTGCCTTTAGTTTTCTATCTACTCAGTCAAAGCCAACAATATTTCATTAATTCAGTAGTTGTGTGGTCTTGCTAGCTCCAGAAATTTGTGTTTACAGTATACTTATTTTTACCTTTTGCAAAGAAGAGAAAGCGAGCTACTGAAGTATACTTAGTTCAGCCCTTTTGAAAAATCTGTGTTTTAAAGCATGGAAAAATATAAAAGAATGCATCTGGATAAACTCATTATTGCCTCAGAAAACTTTGCATCTTTGGCTAAACTAACCAGGTTTGTGTTAAAACAACAAGGATTACTCAGTCAAATCTACCATCCTGGAGAAGGGTTCAAGAAAAAAACAAAATTAAGCAAATTAAATGAACAATTACTTCCCAGAAATAGTTGCAAAAGCTGACAAATCCATAAATTTTATTTCTGTCTTCAAAGAAAACAGTAAATGCAGCAAGTGAAAATCATGCTAAGGACTTTTCACTTGTCATTGCAAGAAAAAAAAAATCAGAAGTTCAATTATGCACATGAGGTTTAATTCTGCAAAATAAGAAACTTTTTTTAAAGATTAGTATTCCCTTTTGGAAATAATCTGTCAGCCCAGAAAAGATAAAAACAACATTCTCTAGGGCAAATTATATAAACTCCAGAATTTTATTCTGGCTTTTAAAAAAATCTACAATTTCTTAAAACATAGGATTTAAAATATCTTTATCTTTCCTTTATGTCTAGTTTTGAACTTGGATGTAATTACCCGCCTTCCTCAAATATGGATTATTTTTTGCCAAGATGTGTTTTCATGCAATAAAATACTTGAAATAAGTGAGAATGCAAGTTTGTCTGTAAAAATGCCTGCTCCTGGTACAATTAGAGATATGAATAATTCCATGGTTTCAACAGGGAGGTTATGACAAGACAAAACAGGACCTTGATGCAAGACTGGAGAGGGATGCCCTGAAAACCTGTCTGGTAATCTCACAGGTGTTTCTGTTACAACATTTCAGCCTGGTTGCTGTACAAGAGTGGTTCTTCCCTTCACCTAGCCTGAGGAGAGAGGCAGGAAATTGTATATTCCATGCAAAGATTTTGCAGTAATTCTTTGTCTACAGACAATTTTATGAAAGCGAGGAAGAAATCTTCATTATTGCTCTGGCTCCTTTCTCCCTCTCTCACATGTGAGGTCTCCATGAGCAGTGGCACGTGGAGGTTTGTGCTGCCACCAGAGGCTGGGCCAAATGCAGGGCTCTCAATAAAGTCACCTATATTTAATGAAGGAATTTAGGGCTTTTGCCACTGAATTGTGTAAAACAGACTGAGAACTTCCTCAGTTCTCACAACAGCCATGATTTTGATGAGTACAAAGGACTGAAAGCCCCCAGAATGCTCCACTTTCCCCTAGCTTCTCCCTTTGTATGGGATTTTAGAGAATTATCTCAACAGACATGATCTAATTGCCTCTTGAGAAATGTTTCCATTTATTTCAGTGGTATATTTGGTCAGAACTTTTAGTTGCTCCAGGATATTTCTCATCTAATTCATCTACTTTTTTAAAAACAGGAGAAGCTCTGATTTCTCCAGGGAAAAAGAGTCATGACCAAATGTGCTTCAAAAGCAGCCAGAAGAAGTCAAGCCAGAACAGGAAGAAGAGAAATGAAGAGTAGGCTTCTGAAGAACTGGATAAATTTATGAAATGTACTTTGTCTTCTTTTGATGGGAATGTGCTAAAAATACACCATGAGCTCAATACATTACATTAAATACATTTCTATTGGAAGTAGTCACATCTTGTTTGTTATGGAGGAAAGTGCTGCTATATACAAATGAAAATAGTTTTCTGCCTGAGAAAGCCAAATAATTTCAGCAATAAGTTTGACAGAGAGGGTGGGGGAAAAATGCCACTAAAACTCAAAGATAAAGCATTGAACAGATTTCCACCACATTAAACTACGTAGAAGAGCATTTGTGTGTTTACCATGCTTGCGGATCCTAATATTGGTATTCCTATTCAGGGATTGTCAGTGATACTGAATGTATTTTGCTGTACTAAAAAAAGAGGTTTTCAGGCAAATGCTGTCTCTGTGGATGCTTTCAGAGCTTGTGTTAAAGAGATGCTTTTCACCTGCAATGGGATTGAGAATGACAACAATAAAAGACCAATTTTTGTTAAAGCTTTCTGTTGTATTAAGTAAATGTCTGTTACTTGTTAACATACATGTGGTTGGTTCTCCCAAATTTTTGTAAAAAGCTGCTTTCAATTACGCAGTGACGAAAGTTAAGGGACGAAATTAGAATGTATTACACCACAGCTAATTTACAAATAAGATTGCTTTGCTTTAATGTAATTTTCATGATCTGCCAATTTATAAATTTCTGTCATTTCAACTCAAATAAGTATAAAAGGCTGGAGAATTTCCATAGCACTTTGTTTTTTGTCTTACTGGCTAGCTAGAGGGAGAATTAATTATTATTTTTTAAAATGTGTTTAAGAAGTGTTATTACTGGCAATGGTTTGTTATAATTAAAACAGATCCCTTTGGCTTGACAAAGACTAAATAGGAAAGTATAAATGACCATTTTTCCCAGGGAATATTGATTCAAGGGATTGTTCCTAAAGTATAGCTTTTAACTATTTTTTTTTTGAGCTTTGCATATTCATTTCCCTTCAGAGTTTCTAAACTATGCATGGTTATTCAATGCAAAAAGCAGAGACATATCCCATTCCTAAAGGCTGTCTTCTCCAAAGGTACACCTCGATGAGCACTTGCCTTATTTCCATATCTGTGGTATTTGTGATAACTTAGTCCCTTACTTGCAGTTTAACCAAAATGCTGCTGGGAAATCATCCAGTGGCTACATGCGCCATTGGGGCTTCAATTTGCTTTGTTTAAATGAATATAAAAGTTCACCATAGCTGCCTAAATAAGGAGCCAGACATACCAACACAGGCTAATTAATTTCTTATTGCCAAGGAAACAGCATGGGAAGCAAATCAAATATATGTTAAGCCTATGTAAAATCTAGAACAGAGTTCTACACACAATCCTGACAGCCTAAGATAACTCCTGTGGTTACATGAGAGCACCAGAGTGGCATATTTTCATTTTACTAGGTCAGCAAGGCTCATTTCAGTCTTTTACTGATACAACTACTCACTGTGAACTCTGCATTTAAAACAAAATTAGTCTTACAGTTTATTTTCCAAAGGGAACGACATAGAAATGCTTTTTACTTGGTTAGCCTGACGTATTTAACGGGAAATGGGACAGTCATTGTCAATGGCCAGTGGACCAGTTCTGGTTGCATTATATGAGAATACATTCAGAGAAACTCGGCTGAAGGCAAAACTACATTGGCAGATAATATTATAACTGAACCTAGTGAGAAAGGGAGATGATAGGTTCATAAAAGCAACAATAAAAAAGAAAATAAAAAGAGGGGGGGTTACTTATTTTTTAAAAAAACCCAAGCCTTAAAATGAAGGGCAGTGGCCGTGCTCTGAAACTCATTTTCAAGCTTTATGGTCTCAGTTGCATGTCCATTTCACAAAGGCAAAGAAACGATTTTACTTTGATGAATTAGACTGTCATTTTACTTGTTCGTGATGCTGTGTCACAACCTTAACTTGAAGTGAAATGGAAAAATTATATGTTATATGAATATTTTAAAGGATTTAAAAAAAACACCCAAATAAAAAATAGCTGCCATTAAAACTTTTCTGTGAAAATTTATGGGGTTTTTAATGTCATTATTTTAAGCTTAAGGGAAAATGTGTATTTTAAGAGAAACTTAATAGAGGGCAAAAGAGTCAGAAAGAGCTTTTAGCTGCTAGGGAGCTACAGTTCTAGGCAGATATAGCTATACATATATATAACACACATCCCTTGTATTTTAGGGTGGTACTGCCTCATGAAAAGAAGCTAGTGAATCTATTATCACCTGATAAACTTTTGTTTAATTTACCACCTATTACATTCCCAGAATTTCACAGAAAATATGAGGGCATTTTAGGACAAGTTGCGGCATCACGGACCTATAAAATTGCAGTTCTACCTGTTTTTCACCCAGGAATTTTCAGACACATAAACAACACAGAGAACATTAGGAACTACACAGTACTGATACTTTGCCGTAGGAGATGAAGCTCATATTTTTTCCTGCTGTAACTGTCAGGTCTGTCACCTCTGAAAGCAACGCACAAGCCCACACAGCGACTAGGAGAGTCACCCAAGGCTAAGTACACACCCGACACCAGCAAATAATGCACGCGATATTTTAGAGGATTAGGAAGGAAATGGGGCTGATCAAAAGAGGTCAGGAGATGAGACAGCCTATTGGGATGAGGAGTTGAGCTTTCAATAGTTCCTGTGGCCCAGCGCACAAGGGCAGCACATGGACCTGCCTCACGCTGAGAAAATTCAAGTCCCCAGGCTGTGGATATAATAACAGCAGAGTGGATGATGCCAGAAACAAGGCTCAGAACCATTGTTCTGGATCTGCAGAGGATGCCTCTCTAGCTCTATCACTAAACCTGTTCTGGGATGTGACAGTGAGCAGTATCCTTACCATGGTTACCACTGCATTTATCAGTCACCACTGTCATTTAATAAAATAAATGACTTTAAAAAAATTGCATACCCCTTGATCTTTCACTATCCACCCAAGCCTGTCTTTTCCCCATAGTCTCGTGGTTAGCAGACCACTGAGATGTTTGGTGGACGAGCCTACTACACCTTTGTGTCTTTCCTGCACTTCCCTTATCTGTTTTTTCCCCAGATTAATCTGTTCTTTTATTCTACAGACTTAAAGCCTTTTCCCAGCTGTCCCCTTGATTCTACTGTAAAGTTCTTACTAAATCATGTAGCTTTATCATTATGACAAAGTAATTAATTTGCTTCAGACCTGAGCAAAAAATAAATGCAGTGATAAAAGAAGAAAGTTTTTCTTATCACAATATACACTGATAAAAGAATATTTGAAAGCAGGAAAATCCTATCTACATATAATTCAAAAACAGTTAGATGATCTCAATTTTAATAGATAAAAGCAAATTTTATGTATTATTTCAGCCAGCTGGGACTTTTAATATGCAAAATTCAGCAGAGGATTAAGATGGAACTCTATTTTAGGTCATACATCTTGCCTTCGAAAGGTCTGGTAAAACATAAAGATGGGTAACATAAGAGACTCTTTTCCACAAATATCTTACCAAGAAATACAAATACAATGAAATTAAGCTCTTCACTCACAATGCTCTAAGTGGCCTGTTCTGAAAACATTGAGTATCTTTTGTAGTAATATGAGTCTTATCTGTAATAAAAAGAACAACTGCCACTTGCACTGCAAATTATTCAAATTTATACAGCAGACTAATTTAGCAGAAAAGGAAATAGGGTTCTTCTGTATTAGGTACTGAGTTATATTATGCTTTTCAAATGTATAAGCCCAGAGGAATATTAAAACGTTAAGTTGGATAGTATTTAAAAGGTAATTACTTTTATACAATAAAATAAGAAGTCTACTGAATACTAATCCCTGTGTCATGTGCTTTCTTTGAACTAATGCTACATTAAATAGAGAATCCATTTGTTTAAGTGATTTTAATTTAGATTCATGGAAGACATTCTCATCTACAAAAACGTCTGAGTTTTTTCAGCTCAACTAATATAAAAATCCTTACTGTATTAAAATCAATGTTGAAGAAAGTACCTATACATGTTGGATAGCTCTGAACTGAAAGAATCAGAGATTTTTAATGACTCTCCTGAAGAAAGCTCGGTTTGGTTTGCTCTGCACAAGTGCTGCTACAAAGAGCACTGGCAGGGGCCATATGGAACAGGTCAGGACTGATTGCTCCTAAACAAAAGCTGATTTCATCTATTCAAGCCTTTTCAGGGAAGGGTGAATGCTCAAAAATTTTATTGGTATTTCAGTCCAGACAAGATTGCTCAGACTAGAAAGCATATTTTGTCCAATTTCTTGAATTATATTATCTAACCTCTTGTCTATGATGATCTTTTGAATGCACAGAGGGCATCCACCTTGGGACATCCTCAGAAAATGACATTCAGGTGTTTTATAACACATTTCATTCATGCTGGTGTTTTGTTATTTTTAAATCTGTTGAATCAATGCTTATGACTTTAGCCAGAGTCTTTTCCTATGGTTGACTACCTATCTGAATTTTTTTGTTAAAAATACCACTTATCTAAGTTGAGTATTTAGCCAAATAAACATAAATTATTTCCAGCTGAATCAAAATAGCTGATAATGCTCTTTAATTTGTAAGAAAGCCAGAGATCATAATTTGATTTTTTTTCAACATATCATAAAAGAGATTTTTAGAAGATGGAGTGTTTTGAAACTGCTCTCAAAAAATCAGTTTTTCATGTAAGCACTTGAGTTGTTCTGAGCAAACCTCGTCTCTTATGGTTTCAATTACCAGATTCAGGAAAGATGAAAGACACAAACAGCAGCACGAGCCGTGATGGGAAATCACATCAGAGAAAAGCCATGTTTGAAACACTAAGCATGTACGTGCGATTCTCCACGACAAAGGCAAACCAAACAAGCAGGTTGTATCAGTGTCCTCAGTCTGGGGCTACCTGCCGGTGCCTGAATCCAGACGTACACGCGGGGAGTGTGCCACAGGACAGGTTCCCTCGCCAGCACCGCTCCCCGTGGCCGTGGGGAAGGGAGCAGAGTGCCCGGCCGAGATGGGGCACACACCAACTCTGGCCAGCTCTGGCCACACCACGGGGCACGGCTGACCCCAAAGCTCACACTGATGAGGAATAAGAGCTCAGTAAGCTTTATTCTTCTCAAGCTGGATATCCATTAAACATCACTTAATTTTTAGCAAGAATATGAAGCTTTTTTAAAAATTATTTCGGATCAAGTTACAGCCAGTGCAGATGAACCATGTGAGTCTTTCACGTGGTGAAACTCAGGTTGATCTATGCTTAAAATGAAAAATGTTGAGAACCTCTCTGCTCTCCTAGGTCATTTACATATGCTCACTCTATATTCATTAGTTTGACATTTACTGTTCTTATTCTGTCAGCAGAAAGATGACTTGATTTTCACTGTTGCTATTACAATGTCACAGGTATAATAGCACTATGAACAGTGCAACAGATTTACAGAGTGAATAAAATATGATTTCTGAGGAGTAATTGCTTGTAGGAAACAAAATTTTAATAGCAACTTACAACTGGATGACAATTAACTAAATATAATTATTTTATTAATTATCATGATTTATAGATGAATCATTAGAGACAAACCCTCAACAAAAAGCTTATCTCTCATCTAAAACATTATGAAGATAAAGATATGGTGAGTGATCATTTTCTTGAAAAGGACAGCAAAAGCAAGAAGCAAGCAGAGAGAAAACAGTAGAAAAGCTGCTGCCTGTTTCAAATCACTAAGAGCTCCCACACTGGAAAAACTTCTTTTCAAATTTAAGTGTGATAACAAAGCGAAGTAAAGCTCTTGTTTTGATCCATATATGATCAAAAATTAGTAATTTTGGAGCAAAAATATGGTGTATACAATAAAAAACTACCCTGAGACAAAAGCTTTGTGGGATTGAATGAAATATTTCAGGAGTTGTGATCCAATAAAACCATATCTAGTTGCCGTCACAGCATGGACACCTCTGAACCACCCCTTCTCCATTCTCTGTAAGCTCCTGCAGGGCACAGAGGTCTGCAGAGCCAGAGCCAGCCCATAAGATCATCTGTCCAGGTTGCCACTCCAACACAGCCTGGGAACGTGGACTGTGCGTCCAGCAGAACCAGAGCTCTGCATGTCCTTGGTCACCTCCTTTTGGAGACGGTTGTGGCAGTATCTATGTTTCTTATAAAGTTGTCAGATCAGTTACTCAGCATGTGGAAAACCTATGAGCAAGGCTGACACCAAATCCACAACCCCCTTACCCAGAGACTGAGAATATTAGCAGGCTGTTCCAAGTGACAAAAGCACTGTCTGGCCCTTCTGGGGAAGGCCCTTTGCAGAAAGCAATCCAATATAAATCAGATCAAAATGGAACTGAAGGAACACATGACTCCACAGCCTACTATTCAGATGTTAATTTACATTTAAGGAGTTCTTTATGCAGTGAATGTATTGTAGTAGTACCATCAAAGTTGTGGATAAAATTCTGGGAGCAGAAAACAGGACTCAAGTTTACTGTTTCCCAGATGAGCATTATATAATCCTACAGAATCATTAAGCACAGCCTGAAAAATGTACTGCTCTCCTAGGGAGGGGCTTCAGAGCAGAGGCACTTCTTCAGCCATAACCCTCATACCGATGTGTTATTACCTGTGTCAGTGAGGCCTTATGAAGGACGTTTGATGTTCTAACATTCAGCAGTGGAAATCTCTGAGAAACTGGGCAAGCTCCGTTACTTGGATTTGTCCTAGTGAATTTTTCCCTGATTCCTAGCTATCCACAAAAGTTTAGATAGCAGAAATACTTTCACCTTCACAACTGAAGCTAAAACGTACCTGTTGCATATAATAAACTAATATTTTTACATACTATAAGCGTGGATTTGGCAGGGGAAACCTATGTAACACTCAAAAAAAACCCAAAATGCAACATTAAAAACCTGAGAATTTAACACAACTTTTATAATGTACAGTCTTTTATTCTTCTGCTCCAATATGACTTTTCTGAGTGAAAGATCTTCAGACCATTAAGCATAAAAGCCTTTTTATCAAAGCAAGTTTTAAAATGTTACTCAAAATTACTCTATTGCCACAAAGGAACATTCTAGTCTTTATAATGCTCCCTTTAGAACTGTCCCAGATAATTGGCAGGGCAAAATTATGGTCTGTTAAATTATCACCTAAAAGAGGTGGTAAATAGATTATAATTTTCTCCATTGCCATGAATTGGCCGACCTAATTTACTGGTTAAGCAGCCCAGCAGATTGCAGAAGAAAAATAACCTGAATGAGATCCAAAAATATATTTCTCTTTATCTGCTATAGTTCCATAGACTGCAGCTCACATAGATAAATCTTTTTCCATTTAGACTTCAAACTCTTATCTTCATGTTACAGTCTGTAGAGCCTAAACTGTGATTTAGTGAACAAAGTAGTAGAAAAGACTGACTAGTTCTGATAAAACACAGAGAAAGATTAAGCCCTTATTGGAGAAAATGGTCCTGAGATTACTTGGGATACAAACTCATATGGGTATCTTTGTCCTTCAACTGACATTTAATAATATTTCAGCCTTTCTAATTTGTACTGCAGATTTTGCTTCTTGGCTAGCAAAGGCTTTGAAAGGAACTGGAAGACATTGACCCTTTGTGGATTATAGTGCAAACAAGCAGCTCTGCCTCTTACTGATGCCAAACAAAGATCATTGCTGGCTGGCTAATTTGGATCCACAAAGGCCCATGAAGCAAGTTTTTTCCAGCTGTTTATTAGAAGATGGAAGATTAATGTTTTCCCTATAGGAAGAGAAGCCAGAGCATAAATTTTTTTTAAATATGGATTTTCCCCCGGCCCACAACTAGCTCAAGTTGCTGGGCCTGTGATTAATAAAATATCCTCTGAGTTGCAGAGCTGAGTCTGGATGCATCTCTCTGCATCCCTGCATCCTGTACACCAGGTCAGCAGTTGGTAAATTTTAGTGTGTTCTTACTGAAAGGCCACAAAGGTCAGAAAAGTTTCTCTTCCTACACTTTCTTGGTCTTCCGTGATAATTATTCAGTACAAAAAAAAAGATATTATACTTTCATAAGTTCACTTTCTCTTTAAAATTATTTTAAAAATCAGCAGTTACACCAATTTTTAGCTGTTGTGCAATAGTGGTAAACTGAAATTCTTAAACGTCTTTTTACTCAAGATTTAAGCCAGCAAAAAAGAAATCTAGAGTTAACAGATCAGTTTTAGTCTTTACATTTGTATTTCCTGCTGTCTTTGAAAATGATTATCATTAATTAGAAATTATTGACATGTACAGATTCACAGATAAATTTAAGTAAGCCTTTACAGTAAACTTGATACTTGCCTTTTCTGACCAAAAGGCTACGATGCAGATGTTCAAGAATTTGTTTATAATAGTTCAATGCACATGTACTCAGAATCTTAAAATTTAAGTGTTGTAACAGGTGAATGACATTTCTAATTAAATATTAACAGATTTGAGCTACAGATTAAAGCTGTTTTAACTGGTGTTATGCATCCAACTGTTTTTAGAATGGAAACTGAAATTTAATGTATTTGAAGGAAAACAACATTTTATAATTGATTTGTTATGTAATGCAAAGGAAAAAGGGATTATGGGTGTTTTGCACTTCAAAAACTTTTATTCACTAATAAAACCTTTAAAATACCTATGGTAACAAGACCTGTATTTGAATGAGCTCAATGAAAATTTCCTCAGTCCCTCTGTTCCTCAGTGTTTCAGAAGTGACTGGTAAGAAATAATTGCACATTTCATTTATGGATTCAAAGAAGAAAAGGAGCTTGCTTAGTTTTACAGTGAATTCAGCTGAGAAGACTAAAAACAGGGCATCTTATCTGAGATCATATTTACTAAAAGCTGGCCTGGCAGTTAAAACCACTGTGAAGTCAGATTTGTAATTTGATACTTCAACTAACTCAATAACATGACCCTTTGAGCCTTGATCCTAGATCAATGGATTTTTAGGAAGCAACTTTGGAAAAAAAAGAATAGTCAGCAAATATTTTGTAATCTTGTTTTATATTTTTCTTTTTCATAATTTTTTTATTTCTCTGTAATGTTTTTGCATGCATCAGTTCGCTTTAGAAAACCTTCCATTCATAGTTTAAAGTGTTAAGTTATTCAATTTTTTCATCTAACCTGCAGTGTAACATTCATCTATATAATTTAACTACTAGTTAAATTATTTTAAATATTAACTTAAATAAAATCCAATATTAAAAAAAGAACTTATTAATATACATGAATCCTAATGTCACAATTATAATAAAAGTAATAGTCTGAAATATATTGTGAATATTTGAGAATGGATATAGAAGCAAGAACACGTAAAGAAAATCAGAAAGCTCATTTGTCATTTAGCTATTTAGGCAGGAATGGCCATGAAATGACAATTTACCTGGCAGTGATAGGGCTGGCTGTCAGGAGGAGACAACCATGACTGGAAATATGATTTTTGCATTTCTGTAGAGAATTGGTCTCTAACCGTGGTGACAAGCTGGTGTATTACTATCAGCACTTTCCCAAAAATGTTTCACTATTAGATATATTTGAAGGCAGCTTGCATACACTGAAATTAAATAGTCTCAAAGTATTTCAGATAAACTACTTTGCTTGTTTTTGTAAACTGCAGGTACGGTCTGCTCTTCTCACAGAAGTCTCAGTGATATTTCACTGGTAGGTGATTAGTTGAGATAGAAGGCCTTTAAATATTTGAAATAAATTAATTTATACATCAAGAATGCTGATTTAGATGAAAAATTCTTCTGATTATAAGAATACATTTCACGAATGATCAAGTCTGGGCATTTTGTGACGCAGGTGCACTAGTTCAGATGAAGAAAAATATCACTATTGTCACAAACATCTTATAAAAGTTCTGGAATTTCTAAATTGCTCTCCACTTAGTTAATAATTTCAGCTAGGCCCCTAGGAGGAAATAGCCCACTTTCAGGCTATTTTCAAGTATTTGCTTGTTTCCTAGTATTTACTTGTACCTAATATTCAGAAAGACTGTGTCATCTTTCTGTCATTCTACCCACACCTCCAAGACCTCGATATATTATGTTTAAATTTATGTTTTTTTAACCTTTACCAACTTTTTTCTCTCTATTTAATCCCTGTGCTGGTTGCCTCAAAAAGGCATATAAATGGAACTGTAATGCTACAGTGTCTGAAGAGACACATTAGCATTAATTAATAGGAAACACTACAGAAAGATTACTTTAATGTTTATCTCCTCTCATTTTTATTCAGCTCAGTGCATAGTTACCTTGCAAAGGAGGCTTCAAGTTCCTATTTACAATATTTGATTAGAATTTAAATTTGAAATAAAAAAATTAGTTACATAGAAAAAGTTGCACAGAATAAAAGTTTTATCCATTGTACTAAAACTTAACTCTTGCTTGTGATTCTTCTCTGCTGTACTGATCTACGCTGAAATGCCAATACTCACTGGCCGCACCAGAACATTGACAAGCCTAAGGAGAAAAATAGTGTACTTGCAATGGATGTGATGCTGAAGAGAAAACAGTCCAGAAGAGAAACCTTAATACTAATGTAATTAAACATTAATTAAACAACTATTTATTCTTGTTACATTCAGTAAAAAATCATTAAAAAAAAAAGGGCAATCCTTAAGAAGTTAGAAGTTTAATTAAGTGCTTTAAAAAAAGCAGTAGTATTTATTCTGGTATATATTTTACAAGAATAGTGCAGTGCTAGAAAAGGTTCCAGGTTTTAAAAGGCTACATTTAGTTCTTTGCCTTAATTTACATGACTTTACGTGAATATTATCACCAAGGGATACTTTTCTTTCTAAAGCAGAATTTTCACTTTTTCAATTAAAAGAACACAAAAGCCCTGTTTCCCTGTGCTAGCTGTATTTTCAGGAATTACTGACTAATGCAAATGGCAATAGACCCCCCACTACCATTTAAACAACCAGCAGCTGTAAAATGGAGGAAATCTACATAGAAAAACTAGACGACAGTCACCAGAGGACGTATTTTTATCATACGTCCATCAGTTTCTGTTTCCCTGATGCCACCAGATAATATTTGGGAGGTAAAACCTAACAAATCAAACTAGATATGCTATTTGCATCGTAAATATTTGAGCTCCAGAGTGTGAAAGTTTCAAGAGCTCTGCAGGTGAAGGAAAGGATGCCCAGCACATCACTGACAACACCCAGCTCTGGACAGAGCCCGCGGCTGATGGAATCTGTGCTGGGGGCTGTGCCTCTCCAGCTCCACGCCACAGGGAGCTTTAGAACCACAAGTATCTTTTTTCAATGCACCTATAACTGCTTCTTAGGTTTCAGTAGGCGTCTGTTCCCAGACCCAGCAGCCCTGTCAGAGAGGCTCATGTGCTGGACCATGAAATCCCCAGAAGAGTTACTTACCGTGGAGTTAATTGCAGCAACAACAAAAGCAGGGAGGCAACGTTTTATGCATAATCCATATGCAGCACATCTAAAATTAATCCAGCAATAAAAAGTACAGATGGAAAGAGCCCAACTGTTGCTATTCTGACGCTGACAGCTTTCAGAAGAATATTAGCATTTTTTTAAAAAAATCATCCTGGCTCTTTTGATTGGAAAACATTTTCAGGCACACTCTGAGCCTGCTGTAATGTGATTAAGGTGCATAAACCATGGTTTTGCAGTGCAGAACACATTGTTGGCTTCCACCTGAGGAAGGTGCACTACCAAAACGGCAAGTATGTAACATGCTACAGCTTTGATTTAGAAAGTAGAGGAACACTTCTGCTTCCAACTCAATCTTTTCTGGTATAGATTAAAATGTTGGGGAAATTTGAGATATATCAACCACTAGTCCTGTCCTGCTCTGTTCAGCCAACCTTACTAACTGCTGCTTTGGGAAGCGAAAAATATGAGGGGTTGGCAGAGCCAGTGACAGAGAATTACATGATTGTCCTTCTGTCTTAGCTCCATACAAGACATAGAAAATGTTGGTTATTTGTCAGGCACCCACATCAAATTGACACAATGCTTAGAGCATACATTTTTTAAATATATTAGAGCTTCACTGCAAAGCTAGGATAGATAATGCAAAGAAACACAACTGGGAAAAAACCCAACCAGTTGCAAAAGAATTGCACTCCTGGAAACAAGAGACAAAAATAGAGAGAATGGCTCATGGCAGAAAGTTACAAAGGTAAGAGCAAATAACTTTGCACTTACTTCTTATTCCATGAGGAAAAAGTAGAGAATACACATAAATTAAAAAATATCACAAAGTTTACAACCCTCTACGAGTGCAAAGATTTCTCTTTTACACCCTTTTCCCAGCAGCTCATTCTGAAACCCAGGCCAAACGCTGCAATGCCCCAAGCCCCTCTCAGCCCAGCAGAGGAGACAGCAAACCATACCCTCTCTGGCCAGCACAGCTCCAGATCAGACAGGTGCAAACCAGCAGTGTCACCATCACCTATCAGCTACAGGAGCACAAGAAAGCTCTGCTCCATGCATCCACACTCCTTTCCAATCTAAGTGTAAGGAGAACTCAGTGTGCTAAGCCTGACAGGGAGGAACAAGAGCTACCTTTTGCTCTTCTCCATGATCCCTTAATATTACTCCTGCTGGTTCAAAAATTTGAGTTCAGCAATGTTGCTGTGATACCCCCCGAGTAAAACAGCTGGGTGCCTTTTGATCTAATCCTGACTGTGCCAAGTCTTTACACACTTTATGTTTCCATGCACGTGGCGAGGGAAGCGAGACATCTGGGAATGCCTATCTGAGCATTTGTCAGCTACGTGGGCCACGAAAACCCTGAGACATGAGGAAAGTGAAATACAGCTCCTATGGGGCATTACCTCAGCACACTTCACCTGCAGAATCAGAGGAGCCTTTTGCACGAACATGAAGCAGCACTTGCTGTGGAAAAAAATAGCTGGAAAAATACAGTTTGTCCAGCACTACACAGAAAGGGCTGTCCACTTACTGGAGGTCCCCTGCCTGCCACACAGAAACCTGCAGCAAGGGAGGTGCAGCTGGTTTCTCTCTTGCTTGGAAAGTGCAGAGGAGTAAGATTCTGGTGTCTTTCAGGGAGGCTGCCACCCACTCTTGTGCCGTAGTGCGTTTGACCAAGAAATCCTGAACTTGAGGGGAGCTGAGTCATTTGAACTGTGCTTCATCTCCTTCATGCTCAGGAAATTCAGTTGGAGTCTAATTCCTTAAGCAAGCACAGTCCTTCTCAATATGTGTATTCCTAAATCCCACCACTATTTGCATATATATTGCTAGACTGAATAATTTGTTAACACAGTAGCAACCGAAGTTAATATGAAAAGGCTGCAATTGAATAATTTGTTTTCCTTTTGTGCTTCTTTATTATGACTAGTACTTGTGTATAAATCGTGAATCACTACATGGCCTACAGATACCATACACACCTACGTTGAGCCATATGTAGTTTGAACATATTTTTCACAGGCAACAGACTGCTTATCTTAGAGACCTCTGCTCTCCACAGAAAGTCTGACTTCAAATGTTGCTTGTAAATCACTGAACTTTCAAAACAAAGCTCATTTACAGTGATCTAAACTATTATGTTAGAGGTACTCCAGTAGTAAAAGGCTGCACTCATATTTTTACACTCAGCAGAAGAAAATTATTCTAGCAAAATGACTTGTTTTACTACATTTTATTATCTGGGAATTATTCCAAGTGAATAAATGTCGAGGAGCTTGATTATTTTATCATTCTGCAATTAGTTTGATTTTCTAAAGATTTCTAAATCATCCCTAGAGGGATTTGCCCAGGCAATAGCAATTCAACTTTAATCTCGCGGCAAACCAAAATAACACACGTTATCAGGATAAAACATTAATGGACAAAATGAGAGTTAGAAGCTTCAGAAGTGTCTGGACAAAATATAAAAGCTTATTTAAGTGACTGTCCTCCTACTTTTGCGGATCTGCTCATCGTCTTTTTGCCTCCAAACAGAGTCTATAGAACACATCCTATGAAACGTTTCAGTTTTTTAATGGTTGCAAAAAATGTTTGTCAAGCAACCTTCTTTGGATAAAAATATCTTTATTTAAGCAAATACTACTACTACTACTAATAAAAACAAAGCAGTTATTCTGTTCAAAATGTATGACCACTTCTTCAGATTGACATTAAAAAGATACATTTTTTCTAGTTGAAGTGGTCTATCAAGCCTAAAACTTTAACGAAAAATTTCAGCATCTCTAAATGCCTTTAAAGGCCGTGTCTATGAATGAGTACCAGCTCTCAAAACACACAGATCCCATGCAAGACAATTAAGAAATGTTACTATCTAAATCCCGATCTGTTGAATCTGAGAAGCTAGCATTAAAAACAAATTACTTTCAAAATAAGTTCTTTCAGAAAACAATCAAAAATCTGCAATAAAACAACTTCTTTGTCTGCAAAATGAAGTCACACACACAGAAAAGTGTTCTGACATCATGAAGGTATTTCCATCTTAAGCCTGTAACCACAGAAGACAAGCATTGTAACAATTCTTGAAAAGAATTTAGACTGCCTCAATGCAAAACCACACGCATTACGTAAATAGAGATTTAACCTGTTCATCTAACACCATTTAAGTGTTTTCCAGTTATGGAAACACAGATATGCTTTTTTATGTTTCTGTGTGGAACCAGAAAGTGATGGCAAGCATGGGTATGGCTCTGAAGCTCACTGTTAGTGCACTGTTCTAGAAGCAGAATGCTAGTTTATGGTTTACGTTCTAGGAACGCTTAATTTAATTTCTAAATAAGTACTCTAAGAAGGAACTAGAACCAGTGATTCTTGTCTCCAAGGTTAATGCCCTAACTGCTAGTCTATAATGTTTGGGTCTGACCTGACTGCACTTCCAGGCCATTGAATGATTTTCTGCACAAGAGGACTGAAAGTGGAGAAGGGAGGTGTTCCCCCCTTGCTGTGTTACCTGGTCTATCAGAACAGCGCTCCCAGAGATTGAAAGAGGGGATTTTAATTCTCTTGGACTTATTTAAAAATTGAACTTCTCTTTCCTACATGCGGGTTCTCTAATGCCACATTAATGGATTTCATGATAGGGAGGCAAGAAGGGGGATGTTATTCCACGCTGTTTAGAGAGAAGCCCAGTTCTGTCAGTGGACTTTAAGGTATTTTCTGAGAATGATGCATAGAGAGATTTGCAAGACCTGAAAATCACACTATACATTTAAAACACTTTAAAAAATCAAGTAAAAATGTTAATAGCTTGCAAGGCAATTTGATTTGGGAAGGGGGAGTTCAATGAGACATGCCTGGAATTGCTGTTAATTCATCAGAACACCGTGCTAGAAAAGTTTCACTTACAGAGAAGTTCCAAAGCATTAAATTAGCACTCAGAGGCACTTGTTGACATCCCTGGGTCAGCTTCCCATGAAACACAACGTCCTTTGCAATATACTGAACTGTCAAATGAAAGTCAATGTATGACTTTTCCCTAAGGTCCAGAAATTCTCTTCCTAAAATATTAAGCAGATAAATGTGATTAAACTGCATTCAAGAGACAGATCAGAGATAAGAGATGCTATAACAAATAACTCCAGTAAATGCGAGCTCTGCTAAGTGGAAAGGTTTATAGCTCAGAGCTCAAAGATGAGCTATTATTTTTCTCACTTCATCAGCTGTACTGAGTATTTCTGTCAATCTTGCAGTCCTCAGGAGGGACTAGTGGATCTGGCCCTGACATTTTTCTAATTTCTTTTGTATGGTTTTATTGTTAAAGCTCATTTGCAATCAGGAGTCAAAGAGAGTAATCAAGAGAATGAGCTCAGTCAGAGCACAATGCTGGTTGTGATTTTATTCCCACTGAGATTGCAGTGAACACTGGTAATCAGATGTTCTTGGGGGCAGCAACCAAAGAGAAAACTATAAATTTATGTAAGAAATGACAAAAGAGTTACTTTAAGCTGAACTTAAAGAATTATTTACAAGGATAAGCTCAAGCAATCAATCCACATGGGAGACAACTGCAGAAGAGCTAATCTGTAACAGTATACACATCATCCACACCCAAGTCCTTCAAAACAATCCTAAATCACACAATTCCCTCTGTTTCCGATGTTAATTCTCCCAAAACTCTTAGAAGTTTTATCAGTTCTCCTATGCTCCTTGTGGCTGCCAGGGAGTCTCCAGGTAATGCAAGTCAATGGGTGACCGTCCTTATGGTGCCTGGAGCCAGCAGCCTGGACACTTTAGCATCCATAGGATCAGAAAACAGAAATGCCTTTGTGCCAGAGCAACTCCGGGAAAGGAACAGAGCTGTTTCAGAAGCCGACAATTTAACCTGCTTGAATTCCATATGTGCTCTTTTATAACAGTAACTCATGAGACCATGTGAACTCAGAAGATTTGGAGTTTATTTGCATGTCCTGACTGCCTCTGTTTTTGGAGGAATGAAGATTAGTAGCCTTGAGTTTCAGAAAACACAATATGTTTTATTGTCTCTATTCTGTGGTTGAGGATGTGCATATGGGGGTGTGGAAAGTAGGTTACATACCCAAGCTTTACTTCCTACAAATTATAGAAATGTTGCAATTAAACTCTTCATATTTCTTCCAAAACTACAGGTTTTGTCAATCCCAAGACAAAGGCTTATGCAGACAGCATATATATATAAAAAAAAGTTTCTTTTTTTCACCTGGTAACACAGGGCATCAAGATTCATGGCTGAAATCACAGTTAATCATCAGGCTCAAATCTTGCTCTTATGTGAAAGACTGGACCAGAGAAAACTCCTTTGGCTTAGTGCCAAGATCAGTTTGGGCAAGCAGATGAACAAGCAGAATAAAGTCTTGCTCTGGGATGTGCCACGTGGTTGAATTAGATATTGTTATCTGCTTATTGGGAAGGAACAGGCACATATTCATAAAAACAAAACGCCAGCCAAACAAATGCAAACCCCTCAAATCCCAGGAGCAGCTCTCGCTTTTTCCAAGATCTGAACTCTTCAAAGGCCTGTGAATCAGCAGGGCCCTAACACAGCTCTTGAGCATCAAGCAGAACACGTTGACCCGTCTGAAGTGCCTGTTTGACAGTTCTACACCCAAAGGGAATCCAGCTCTTGGAAAAAAGGTAACAAAATAAGTAATAATCCAGCGGTTACTTAGTGTTATCTTGGGTATATAATTCACAGGTCTTTTAACCTTACATATAAATAGGTGACCAAATAAATCCGACAGTGTGGAAGTAGATAAAAGAGAATGTTTAAAAATTTTCAAGAAAGAATTTTTAAAAAATACTGAAGTGCTTGAAAAAAATCTTATCCTAGTTTAGCTTTGTGAAAGAATATACTAGCTGTATCATTCCTTTCAATAACTTGAAACTTTCAACTAAACAAACACATAGTGACTGTTTTCCCTTTCTGTTCTCTTACTTTTTTTTTAGTAAAAAAACCCAACCAACCACACAGCATCCTCACATCATTTGGGAACAGAATCTCAAACCCCAAAGTACAGTTAGCAATAAGCAGCCCTCTAATGCTTTTGTTTAGCAATGACAAATCAAAGAGGTGTGGTATGATTTGTGCTTATTCTATGTAACACAGAATTTCTTAGCAAACCAGATACACTAACATGTGGAAAATGTAACTACAGGGGTCTTAGATGAAGTCTTTCCTTCCATAGCCATGATCTGAAATATTTAGGTTTTGGAAATGCATATATGTTTAAGTGCCTCTATATTAACAAACTAGTGCAGAAGACTTCTCTGCACATCTTAGGCACTGTGCCAAATACCTTCTCTTCTCCATCTTTCAGTCCTGCACACTTTGGGAATGACGATTGAGCTTTACCCTTTACTAATCAGCAATAGACTTGCATAGTTTAAAATGTTAGTGATAACCATCATTCATTCAGCCCGCAGATAAAAGAGAAGAGGTTTCTAAAATAACAGTAAATCTGGCAACATCTCCCCCATGGATCTGAAAAAGCAAGCAAGAAGAATGGGATCAACATAAAACAAGAAATAGGAAATTTAGAGCAAGTGTTCTTGCAGGAGGTTTCAAAACACTCTCCACAGATATTCCTGTAATAGAAAAGCCCATCTGCTCTGTATAAAGCTAATGAAATCACTTGGCATAATGCGTCTTTACTGCCCTCCTCATTGCCCAAGAATTCCTTCTCAAATGATAAAGAGCCATTTATAACGTAAAGTTGGTGTCCATTACAAATAAATTACTTTAACAGATAAATTCTATTAAGATCTTAAATATTTCAAAATTTTTCTCATTTTAAATATTAACAAAGAAGGGAAGTTAATACTGATTTATCATGAGATCCAGTTCATTATGAAATCAGATCCATTAACGACAATAATAGTTTCTTTTTTAGTCTAGGTGAAGGCAATTTATGAGTGCTAGGAAATTTTGCAGATTGCCTGTGGGTAGAGCTTGGCATCTGTGTAATTATGTGGGATCTCTGAAGGCATTTAAAGGCCAATTGACTGCTTTTAAATCATCTCTTTAAACTGGTGACAACCAGGATATAAAGATTTTGTGGCCAAATGAAAGAACAGTATTTCAGTGTTGCCAATTCTGGCCCAGCAATTCACGAGCCTTGAAAGTTCATACTCAGATATATTTTTTAGGGTATATATTAAAAATTAATCATAAAACTGATGTTGAAAAGACTAATTTTAAAAGAAATTAAAATATTGCAGAGCCATTGGAGGAAATTTTGAATCGGTGAATGCTTTAATTATAGGAAGTAACTCACAAAGCTTGCCTGGTTACAGGGATCAGATCCAGGAAAAACACATTTTCTTGGCCCATTCTTCATGTATTTCTTCGTGCATGCCTGCCACTATTAGCATTCTGGCTATCTGTCAGAAGGGAATTACTGTGCATACAACTGTCAATCTGCTCATAATTTCAGACTTCCCACACACACTCTCTAACACATGCACTGAATCATTCCCAGCATCCAGGTTTACTGCCTATTGTATTTTTAAAGACAGAAGAAGCCATTTCCTTCCTTCCTCTATAGTATTCTTATTACATATAATGGAGAGATATATATCTCCCTGTCACCTCTGGAGTACAATAAGGTTCCTACATTGGTTCAGTTCTTCTCAATTCCTACATAAAAACTGAGCTGTGTATTTTCTTATGGTTGCTAACAATACCTTTGGTTACATACATTAATTAAAGGGTATTAAGGTGTGACTCAGATTTTCAGTAAAAGCTGTTCTGAATGAGTGGTTCAGTGCACTTACAAGTAGAGCTGTTAATTTTCTCACATAAGAAGCACTCTGAAGGAGGCCATTTCTGACTGACCATTTCTTCTAGTTTTTGCATACCAGGAGTCACGGCATTTAGCTTTGCACAGCACAGGGACACCGAAGTGCAGAGTTTAACTGTTAAACAAGCACATTACTCAGACCTTCTGCATCCACTCATGAAATTCTTGTGCTTTTGGCCACTAACCCCAGGCAGTGGGGCACAGTGGAGCAGCCACTAATCCACAGATCCTCCTGGGAGAGCTAGCCTAAGTGCAAACCAAAACACCAGGACAGTTATGCATGATGCCAAAAGGGAGGGGAAAAAACAATCCCTTGAGGACATACTCCCGAAAAGGCTGTCATTAACTGTATCAGACACTATTCTTTCCTGCAGTTTTCTGTGCTGTCTGTTATGAGCTGCATCAATTCATGTCTTTCATGCATTACAAATCTGATGAAGCCAGAACATTTTCCACCAAAATGTCAGCAGAACAAACTATTATAGAAGAGATTTTTCTCCACAGGAAATTGCAAATGCCTGTATTACTTCTGATTAGAGCATAAAACCTAGGGCTCAGTATTTGAAGAAATGAAGAACTATAGTACTCTGCTGTGAGAAGAAAAAAACCCTAGTTACTAGTATTGCTAGAAAATAATATTATTTATTATATTTATTTCACTTTCATTTATAAAAAAATATATCCTTGTTTTTAGGCAAAGTAAAAACTGCTCTTACGGTTATTGAAGAACTAGGTTTTCAGCTACTCCTAATGATCTATTTGGCGTTTAATCACGGAATCTCAGGCAACAGTAAGAAACTGTTGCATGAGTTCTACTTGCCTTGTTCCAAACAGATTTTTGTTCATCTTGTTCTTTAAAGCCCCTAATTATGATGTTTCTCTATCTTTCTCAGGCAAGGTATCTCTGTGCCTAATTGCACCCAGAGCCATAGAAACAACAGGTTATGTTCACATTGTCATTTCTGCCTAGTTCCTTTCATCAGTTGTTCAACAAGGTGAAGATTACTTCAAAGAATCTGATCTCAAAAATTCAGTTAATCAGTTTGTTTCTCTCCTAAGAAACAACCCCCCCCCCATTGCCAAAGTGATAAGTTTTACCACTACACATCATAATTTGCAAAAACAAACTAACTGCAAACAAGCTGGGTTTTATAAGCATGTGCAAGTTGCTAAATAGCAGTACAGTTATCTAGCAGGTATTTACAGAAGTCAAGAGCATAAATCAAAGAAATGCATAATTAAACAGAACCCCAAGGTAAGAGAATTCACTCGAGCTCAGAAGCACACACTGATTTAAAATACCTCAACATCTCACTCAGATTATTCCTTCAGCAGTGATATTAAAAATGCAAATCTTTTAAAGGAATTGAATTGGAGATTATATTTCCCCATTGTCGCAGACACTGTTGTATCTGCTAATGCGCCATTCCTTTCTAATCAACCTCTTTATATCATGTTCCCAATTCTTGCTGGAAATACTTGGCCAAAATATTGGTCAGTTGAAAAATTATATTTAAGTATTGATAAAAAAAGGAAAGAAAAGATACCTAGATTCCAAAATGAAGTTAAAATTTCTCTCCCCACCAATTAGAAATTTTTACTGAAACATTGCCCTAGATGAAGCAGATGTTGAACAGTATCAGTATTCATTTACTTGGAAAATGATGCAAATTTCCAGATAAGCATTTCCTCTGCTCCAGTTCAGTTTCAGTAGCCATGATACGCTCTCCAGAAGTACTGGTTTTACAGGTGAGATCAAATCTCTGAATTTATCATATCATCTGTAGAAACAATCTTAGAATAGTATAAAATTTAAAAATGTACTACAGATTAACAGTCTCTTCATAAAACTCATGACAATTTCCTGACATGAACTGACCGCAAATCATCTTGAGGCACAGACATTTCTTTAATGGGAAACTGGCAAGGGCAGGTTAATATCTCTAAAGAAACAGGAAGTTTGAAAACTGAATTTTAACTGTACTCTGGGCAATAAAATAACCTTTAGATTACAGGTATTAACTATTATAAGCCTTGGGATCATCCTGAATTAGTCAAAACTATGATTTCTTAAAAAAATGGAAAGGGGGGTCTTCAAATTTAGTTTTATCTTCCCCCTCTATAGTTATAAATTATACCTGAGCTTTTTTTATTTAGCAGGTAAAGGATAAAAAGGATTATTCAGAGAATTTTTTTTTGTTTTAGTGAATACCTTTTAAGAAATTGTGTTAAATACTTGTATCACTAACACATTTCCACAGTGAGTAATCCACTGTCCCTAGAAAATGTTCTCACATTTCTGATATTAAATAAAGTTAAAAAACTTGTTTTTGTGTGATATACTGAGAAACGTTAATATCTCACTTGGAAAGGTTTCTTGCATGTAAATATTTGAGTTCTTCTGAATACTCTGTGTGCTGAGGAGGACCACCCTAAATTCCTTCTCCTGGGCAGAAACAGCTACAGGTTTAACATGCTGGGCACATGCAATTCCCCGGATCTGTACATCTGTACCAAAACCAGCATTTCTGCCCCCAGAACAGAATGCCTTCTGAAGGAAAACTCTTGCTATAAGGGCCAGGCTGTAGCCATTGCACAGCTCTAGATCTGCACAGAGATGAATCCTGCAGATCTGAGAGACAATAGCCCGCTTCACCTAAGTGAAGTGCAAACAAAAGTCACGCATTAAATGCTATCTGTTCTCCTCTCAAGTATTACACGCATACATTTTTAGCTACACAAGGCCACCATTCACATGACCAAAAATAAACATCACAGTAGATAGCTCATGAGATAAACCAAACGTATTGCATGGGATACATACAATTTTATTTCATTGCTTTCATGTGCAAGGAACTCATAAGCCACCAGGCTAACTGGAAGCAGCAAACACTGTTTGGTAATTAATAAAACAAAGGCATTCTTTTCCCAATCTGCATTCAGTTTCTAATCAAATACTAATTAGAAATCAGTATTCCACTTAATTGAATTGTCAAACACTTTTGTTCAGTGACTCTTAACATATTTTAAAGTATTCATAATTAGAATAGAATTCTCAGAAAACCTAGCAGTAACATGAGCATATTGTTCTCCTAATGACATTTTATGAGCTGGCATAAAGTATTTTAGAATACATTTTTCCCAAGTCACCTTAAGACAGCATCCGACATTGAAAATATCGAGAACGTACTTGCTACTTGCTATATGACTGCTCATTCTTCACCTGAAAAATGAGTATTTCTGGGTGCAGAAAACACAATTATGATAATTTTGCTATCTTGGTTATGCAGTAAATACAATAATACTTTAAGCAAAGCTCTGAGACATCAACAGAGCTGTGAACAAGGCAACAAAAATCAGAACTTAACTACTTGGTCACGTGCCTGAAACTTGATAGCAAGAAAGCAATTCTTTCACCTTTACAGGATCTTTCTAAAATACTTACTAATTTCAATCTTGGCAAGCTAAGCCTGTTCACATTCAAATCTAGTATTCGGGGGTTTTTTATGCTTTCCACAGTACCTTACCCCTTAATTATCTAGTTAAATTAAATACTACATGGATTTAGATTCATATGACTATCACAGGCCCTAAGACAAAAAATCATTATACTAACTACTTTCCTATTTTATCACCGTGAATTGTCTCAGTGAAATGAAGATGTAGGTGACATGCTATATTATCCCAAAGCACAGTTTAAACATGACCAGAGAGGAGCCATTTTCTCCTGGTATTACCTGGCAGAGAATGGTTCCTTTTTGCTGTGCTTCAGTACAACAAAGCATTCAAACAACAAGCCCAAAGGGCATGTACCATGTTATGCTTTTATTGCATTCTGCAAAATTAGTAAATAATTCACTCAATGATTTTGTGCATGGCACCCATCACAGAGTTAAATTGCACTTTTAAGTATTTAAGTTGTAACACACATTTAAATACATTCTATAGCTCTAAAGACTTTAAAAGCCAGAAGACCTATCATACAGACCTTGTTCAATATCCCATGTTTTTATATAGTTTTCCCTGTTCAAAATCCACTGCTCAATCAATTCTTTTCTCCAAAGAGCTTGGAGCTATATCCTATGAAACAGTGACATGCCTGAAGCAGAACTCTGTAGTTTCTGTAGAAGCATGCTTGGAAAATACAATGGTCTCAGAGGGACCAGAATAGCTTCCTTGTAAAGTCAAAATTCATCTAAGAACTAAAGGCTAGCCTAAGAAAGCTTTCATTTTTGTTAATACATTACTCTTGAGAATAGCTGAGAAACCCTAAATTTTTAATGGGATTATTTCTACCAAGTTCATAGAATCATAGATTGTTAAGGGCTTGGAATAGGCCTTAAAGATGACCCAGCCCCAGCCCACCCCAGCCCCAGCCCAGGCAGGGACACCTCCCACCACACCAGGTTGCTCAAGGCCTTATGTCCGCTGCCAGGGCTGGGGCAGGACCCGCTCCCTGGGCAGCCTGTTCCAGCCTCACCACCACCCCCATAAAGAGTCTCTTCCTACCATCTACATTTACCCTCTCTCAATTACTGCCCGCTACTCCTTGTCCTGTCATCAGCGTCAGGAAAGGCTTTTAAACTTTCAGCATTCTCATTTGCACTTAACTAACGCTTTATTCTTGAGAGTATCTAGAAATACTTCAGCCTTGGCAAGGCTGGGAAGCTGGACTCAATCAGAACCAGCCCCTTTCCAGTGGTTCTAGGAATGAAGTTTTATTTCACATGAGTGAAAAGCATGCTCTTGTGCTAGAATATGAACGCAAGCGTGGATTTGATGAGATAAGCATTAAAGAAAGAGAGGGGTTTGGATGTTTAGTAGGGGGTCTTGTCTTTTATTTTTTTACACATGGGATATTTTAAAAGGGGCAAAATTTACTATGGGATATGACACAGAAGGAATACATTTTAGAAGAATGAAGGAAAACTTAAGAAACCATAAAGCAGTTCAAAACTTACCAACGTTCTTCCAAAAACAAAGGAACCAACAAATAAACACCAACACGTATGACTTCAAAACCAGACATATCTTCGCACAATATTTTTTTGGTAAATCACAGAAAATAAGAAAGGATCAGGAATAAAGTATCAGTAAATAAAATTCCAGTAAAATGAATGAAATACTGAAATGAATAAAATAAAATGTTCAGAGATACTGAAATATTTTGAAGATGATCATCAACTCAAGTTTTCTAAAAATGCATCCTTTCAACAACTCAGTTTCTTAATTTTTTTTGACAACCAGAGAAGATGGGAAAAAGGAGGTGAATAAATTAAACCCATCTTAACTCCAGTCAAGCACATGATGTAGAAGGAAGAATTCCCTATTGCATCCCATCCTTTTATACTACTCTGATGATTTGAAAAACTGCAGAAGAGGCAGAAATCGCATAGAGAATCCACCAGGCATAAAAATAGAGAAATCATAAAATGTTATTTGGTGCCCTCGCCTGAAGAATGAGAGTGCTGCTATGATTATTTTTTTCCTCAAGTTAGAGACAGGGCAACTCCCTAGTACTGCTGAAAGTGTGGGCAGCACAAGTGTGGTTTAACACGTGAATTTGCATCTCCTTTTCTAGTATCATACTTCATTTCCAGCTGCTATACATATTTTTTCCTAGTATATAATGAAATCTTATCCCTAAAATAAAGTTTCTTTGCTTTGAAATTTATAGTACCGGACCAAAAGAAAAATTACCAGACAATTCATGGTTAAAACCATAAGCTTGGTACCCTGTGTTGATAATATTCAGGAAAGAGTTCTGGTGAGGTTTTACTTTCACAAATAAGGGAACACTGGGTAAGTGAGGAAAACCCAAGTTAATAAAATCAGGTTCTGAGGTTATCGCAGAAAAAAGTAATTTGACCAAGAAAGACTGGGAATAAAACCAGAAAATAAACTGATTTAGAACATGGTGAGTAGAGAGTGTTATCTGGACAGCAGCCATACCAAAGAAGAGATGACATGATAAAACAAGTCTTATTAAACCCACAGTTTAAGATGTGACATGGAAGCAAAAAAATCAGAATGGTGCTCATGCAAGTATCAGGAAGGAAACAGTGCCATATAATCTTCTGTAAATAGCTCTAATGATAGTATATTTTAATATACTTATTTTTATTTATGATTTCTCCATCAGTTCAAAACAAAACAAAAAACCCAAATTAAAGAAGTATTTCTGAAAATTTAATTTATTTGAAGTCTTCAGCTATGTTTTCATAGTTCAACAACAAGTACAGGTAGGAGAAATAAATAATTATGTGCATAGGAGAGAGAAAAAATATAGGCCAAAAGAAAAAAAAAACCCAACTAAAATTACAAGTATAAAGATGAAATAAGATGAAAAATCCATGAGATGTGTTATATCTCATTAATCAACTGGATGAACAAAGGCCTGTGTCAGCATAATTGAAAATCTCTTTCAGCTCAAATTTCATTACAATTTTGCTACTGAAAATCAGGGCAAAAGTAGTCTCAGCAGACCTTGAAACACCAGTAAACACAGATCAAAAAGGTCGTTACAGTGGCTAAACATCCTGCCCAGCAAACGTTAACAACAATTTCTTCAGCTCATTTCAGATATTTCTGTGCTCCATTTCTGTCTGCACCTTCCCAAGAAGTTTTAGAGTGCTACCTATTCAAAAACTTCATACCAAAACTAAGGATTATATCTGTAGAAACCCTGTGTTAATCTGTGGTTATGTAGAAAAGCTGCACTGAGGAATCCATCACTAATTGAGACAAAACAGGAGAATCATTTGGGCAGCAAAAAGGCAGCTTTGCTGAATGAGGACATTCAGAATCTACCTTTTACCAGAAGGTATTTTGAGAGATGTCAGGTGCCATGACTGACTGGTGTTTGCTGAGCTGAGGACTGGTCCCAAGATGAGATTTTGGAATAAATAACAAATAAAAAATGGAATATAAAGAACTTTTAAAACTAATGATGTGAAAAAGAAGTTATTTAAAAAGCTCATCCGGGAGAGTTCTGCTTTCTTCTCAAACTCTGAATGAGAATTCAAGGAGCTTTGGTGTATCTAGACCTTATGAACTGAATGAGCAGTGCATAGATATCAATCAACTGCCAACTGCTCCAGAAAAGACCAAGCATGGAAAAACTGAGTAAATAAAAGACACTTAATAACATCTGACAGATCTGCTCTGGGCATTTACTGCTGTTTGCCTGCAAACACCAACTCTACAGAGTAACCTAGGCTTGTTGCTGCATTTCTGATGCCAATTATTTATTTTCCCCACTTGCTCTGTAGTAGGACGTTCAGTTCAGTAATGTTTTGTATATGCTGAAACAGAGATAGCAAAAATACCCATTGTGCCAGAATACTCCATGTTTTTTCTGTTCCATAAATGTCTAGAAACCAGAAAAGTGGAAATTGGGAGTAATAACACCTACAACTAGCATAGTTTATTTTCTTTCTGGAAACATTCATGGCATATTTGTAAATGAATATTCCTGGTTTATATAGCAATAGTTCTTCTGTGGGTATTTTTATGTCCGGTTTCACTTTTTAAAATTTTTTTTTTCCTATTGAAGAAGACAAGTTTTGCTATTTAAATCAGAATTCAAGGCCTGTTAGGTTTTTAAAATATTAATCAAACCACTGAAAATGACAGAGGGATGAATTAAAAGCAGATAATTCTGTCAAATGCCTAGATATAAAGCTACTCGTACTGCAGAATGCAAACTCAGTGGGGAAAAATTACTTAATTATGAATAAATTTGAGCATTAGACATGGTGAGAGGCAAGAAAGAATGCTACAAAACAGCTACCATGAAGTTGTTATGACAGTAGGAACTTATGGGCAGCAAATAGGAGTTTATTTCCTCACCACTTTTCAAAAAGGTTCGCAAGAGTCAAACACTATTTAACTACTTATTAAATGTGGTTTTAACAAGCATTGACTTCTGGAGTTATGCACAGTGTAATGAATTGATGCTCTTCATTAACCATACTAAACCAAATGTCTATCACTAAAACATTGTCTTAAATAAGATCCTGAGTAAAATATATCATGCCAGGGCTGCTTGCTAGGAACTGTACTCAATCACAACGTATTCTGTAAAAAATTAGAACATCTCACTTATTTTCCACATGCACTTTGCACATGCTGAATGCTGTGGTGGTGTTTCTCTTAAAAGTATGCAGGGGAAAAGCTTTGTCTTTGCAGAGTCATTATCTGCCTAAAGATGTGGACAGCTAACTTGGGGGATTTTCAGGTGTTTGAATGTCTTTAGGCAAGTAATGAGCTCTGAAAAGCTTGCCTAAGCATTTTACTTACTGCTTACTTTTTTATTCCACTGGGTCAGCTTCATCCATGCTTCAAATTAATTTTCATCTCCTTTTTCCTTTCCACAGCTTCTTTCCCCTCTTGTTTTATACACAGATTTCTCCAGAAAAGACCAAAACACACGCCATGTTGGTAGAATAACTCATTTCAGGATTACTCATTCATGTTCCCAACAATATTTTCCAAAACAGTATTTATAGCCGCTGAAACCACAAAAAACATAGAGACTGTCATCTTTAGTTGCTTTGGATTTTTTATTATTTTGTATATAGAAATTCAACTCTGATGCAAATAATATGGCACCTCTTAGATTTAAAAAGACGCCCAGCTATTAGCACCCTCATTCTCATGAGGCAGTGCCTTAGAGAACCTTCCCCTCTGATTTCAGCATTCAACAGCAGAGTGCTCCAAGAAGCCTGGGGGTGGGATTCACACACTCTGCAACACAGAAGAATCAGTATCCTTTTTAGAGCTGTTCTTGCTGATTTCAGATGAGAAAAAGTTGGTATTAGGGCCAAAACAACCACAAAGCCTTCCTTTTCCACTGACTCCTGATAGAAGTTGGTTCTTTGCATTGTTTCTACACTGTCAATCCAGGCATTTATGCCAGGCTTCTCTTTGTAGAGTTCAATTATGTTAATTTTTTCCCCCTGAAACCTGCTTTTTCCTAAGTAAGCTATAATTTCTCTGCTGCAGCTTCAGCAGCTTCTTTTTCTGGCCTTCTGTCTGAAAGAAATCTAATAACTTGTACTAAAATCTGTCTCCGGTTGCCTTTGGAAAACTACTGAGTAAGTTTAATGGCAGTAGTACAGAAAACTGCACATGGGTACATGATGGAAAGTTCTCTATTGCTCTTACACATGAAACTTGGCACACAACTTACAGGCCAGCTCAGCAACTCCCACCAGACAAAAGCAACTGAGCAACTCAGTGATATGGTACATCAAAGTTACACATCCCAGGGAACAAATAGGACTATTCAGAAAATTCCTGTCTCCCTTTAGCTTTACAGGGATACCCACCACATAAAATACTCCTATTTCTAGAGTAAAAACAGAAAAGAGCAGGAATGTTCTAAGATGTGTGACATAGCTCACAGCTTGGATTCATGTTGAAAGAACTCCTTTGGTGGAGAAACAGCCTGTCCTGAATTGCTACCCTGCTGCAGTTAGACTACTCCTGGAAATTAAGCTTGCTTTAGGTATTTCCATATTACTCTACAGCTTGTAGGGCAGTGCCAGAGAATTTCATTGCAACCCAAGTAGATGGAAGGCTAAATGTTTCTATCAAAACTAGCTAGCAGCTGCTAGTGATTTTGAAATACTAAAAATATTTAATGTAACTTTCTGCTCACTATACTGCATTATCATGAGTCAGTAACAAGAACAGTAGCCTGGTTTTTGATTACCTCTCCTTCAACAGTTCCTTTCTGTATTCCTGTACTACGTGAAGGTACTGATGTGAATGCCAGTCTAGGTAATATGCATTTTGTGACAAATCATGCATAAGAATGCACAAAGCCATTTTATTGTGAACATATTACTTTAAAAAAGCTCTCACTGCAAAGTGAAGAAAGAAAAATTCTTTCTTTAAATAGTTTATAGTATTTTTTTCTGCATTTTATTAACAGAGCAACATTTGGAGAGTAGCAGCACAATCTATTTGGAAGATAAAATTTATCTATTAGAAATTTTCTCAAAACCCCATAGTCTTCCATATAACACCCTATTTCTAGGTAAAAATAATAGAAAATAAGAAATCTGAGAGAAATCTGTGATTATCTCTTGCTATCGACCTTCACAGTGTAAAATGGCATCACTCAGAATTTGGTAGAAGCACAGAGGAAACCAACAGGGTGCTGCTGTCTCACACGTGCCAAACACAAACCTCTGTTTCAGTGCCAAAGGCTGCAGAGAGACTTTCAGTGTCGGCCAATGTTTGAGGCAAAATTAGGATACAATCAGCAAAACAAGATAAATTGCAAATAAATTTACAATAGGAGTAAACAAAACTCTGAAATTATAGTACATGTTAAAAAAAAAAAAGGGTTCTTGCTTTTAAAACACAGAGAGTTGAATCCTTCTAGCTTCTGCTCAACTGATCTCTCTTTCTACAAAGACAGCATGTGCAGTTTCTCAGTTTCCAAAGCATTACATGAAATGCACACACCGGAAATTTGGGTGAAGGTAAAAACTGAAAGAAAAAACAATTATGTATCTGGCAAAGACAAAAATACTCTGGTCCTGACAGTATAGGCAGAACTGTAAGAAAAGTATAAGACAGAATTAGTTATGAAATGGGCAGACGGTGTTTCAAAGAACTTTGCTCTTTGTACTCAGATAAATCTTCCTGTGAGCCCCAGAATTGCTAATATCATTGTCATCTGGTATAACTAAAATTTTGGTTAATGTCAAGTTACAGTGAAATTGTTATTCTTGAAATTCATCTCTCCCACATTAAACATAGTTTATACAAGGTGAACATTTCAGCCATTTTTGGCAAGCTATTGAAAATTTTCAAAAACATTTTCTAAACAAAAGAAAACAAATATTTCTAAAAAGAATGAGAAAGAATTGTGTCTGTTATGTGAGAAACAACAAATGCAATAATCATTACTGTTCAACAGATGCTTCGAGTGTAAACCAAACAGTGATTTTGAGGCAAGGCTCAGGGGGCATGCAGCATTCTATCTGCCAGGACGACAGGCTCTTTGCTTTCCAGTCACAATGTCAGTGAATATTGAGCTGGGACAGAGAAGCAGATCAAATGTAATGAGAGACAATGTTTACTTGCTGAATTTGTAAATATTATTCTATTACCACTGCTCAACTGCCTGTTAAAATTTCAGGGACCATCTTAAATGACCCAGGGATTTGCAAACAAAACAAAATGCCATTTATCCACACAACACAGGCTGCAGCTGTATCAGGAAATCCATTTGCCAGAGGTATTACTGCAAGCAATTCTGAATAATAATAGGATGCCAGCACAGATTATACCGGGCCCATAGGGAAGAACATTTTTTGAGTTTCATATATCTCATATGAAACTTTTTGTCAGTCTTTTATAAGTCCTGTTCAAAATATACATTGTCCAACATTGTTTCACTGTACTGCATCAGACACCTTATATTTGAAATACCAGTTATGCCTCTGGATAAGCAATTTTTGAGGAAAAAGATTTTTTTTTCTATTTAATTTTTCCATGAGGACATTTCATATTATTCAAATAATATGCAGGAAAGACCCATTTTATAGGTCTATATAATTTTTAAATTAAGAAGAGTGTCTAGCTCAGAAATGCTGAACAGTTTGAAAAACAGCTAAAATACTCTTAGGCTGTAACAATTTCACTGATTCTTTCTTTACTTGCTGCCATTAAAAAGTTTAAACCTTTCTTTAATGCAAGCCACTCCCTTATATTGAAAAAAATTTAGATTGCAAATTTGGTAGAAAAAAGCTGCAAACTCCAACAATTAAGTTTATAAATTTACAGAATTTACAAGATTTATAGGAAGAATATCTGAATCTCACAACCAAAGGTAAAGGAACCACAAGGTTTAATTTTGCAAATTCATGTAGGATTTTAGCAGACCTTTTTCTTTATCATTAGAACTTTATTGCATTTAATAACTTGAAATAAAATTATAGTTTAGAAGCATACATCTGGCTTTAAAGATGTGCACTGAATTAAGAGTGACTTTTTCTACTGCTGTGCAACTGTTCTGCCTAAGAAACATTTGCAGGATTTCTAGAGTTGGAAATGTCCTTTGCGCATCTTTCAAAGACTGAAAAGCATCTCCTATCTCATTTCTGCACTTCTTGATAATTGTGGTAAAGCTGCTTAAAGCACACTCCCAGTTCATTTTCATGGCAGGTAGTTACAGACCACAGTCACCACGAGTCACCCAGCTGGGAGTTCTCTTGGGGCTCCAGTGCCAGCCAATATAAAGCAAATAAAAGGGGTTTAGGGCACTCTCTCAGTCCCTACTGTGACAATGAGCTGCTGTTTATCTCTGAATTAATGAATCTTATTCATTAACCTGGAAAGCAGTGCAAGACTTTCCTTTTTTGAAAGGAAATACTAACAGGATGAAACCCTTTCCCTTAATAACATGAAATTTCAATTTTGAGAAAACTCTTCACAACATACATTTTTTTGGCACGTTTGAGCAAGGATGCTCTTGAAATCTAGGCAATTTTCACAGATCATGACAGAAACGTGTTAACTATTTGGATTAGCAGATACTAAGATTCAGAGACAGGTCAATACTGTTCAATAGCATAGGCATCCTACGTCTTTTGCCATGTCAAGGATTATGTTGTAATCTCCACAGAAAAAACATCCTTGGGGTTTTGCAGTAGTGACAGAGCAGGCACTAAGAAAACAAGCCTTTGCAGAGCTCTAAGGTTACTAGTTGCAACAGTAAACAGAAAATTTTGCTGCTGATACCCTCATATTCAGGTAAAGAGAAAAGTGTGAAGAATACAGAACATCTGCAGAGGAGTTTGAACAAATGGTCTTGGTGAATTTCAAACACTGTATCAGGAAAAATGAGAATGGGAAATAATGCACTTACAATAACTGCTGTTCTAGTATTTTTCCACTTGATTTATTAATATAATTTTTGATATTAATAAATGCTGAGGATCTGCTGCAGTGATGGCTCTTAGACACACACTTGGTACCACACACTTCAGGCAGTCAGCACTGGTGTTGATTGTTACCTCTGCTCCAGAGCTAACCAGCATTGTTCCAAATAAGAAAGCCTTTACAAATATCACTTAAGAAGGGTCTAAACTAAGCTGTCAGTGCTTTACGAACTGCATTGTAAGAATGGACAGACGTGTAAGGACCCTTGTTTAAAGAAATGTATCATGGCAGCGTATTGGAGTCCCTTTTTTTTCTTTTAGATATATCTGTCACATTGCATTTTGGATTTGCTTCATGAAATATTGAATGTGAAGTAGATAGGCTACATCTCCCCTGGTCATAGTCTGAATAAGAATTGCATACCTTCAAATCAGATGTCTAATGGACTCCTTAATATATCTCTGATATTTCACTGTCAAAATTATAGTGAACAGAGGAGAAACAAAGCACCATCAATCTTTTTTGACAGAAAATTGAGAAAGATTAAAATTAATTGTGTTTTGAAGAGTATCATGTCAAAATTCTCTGAATGCATAATTTGAGATACACAGCTGTTTTCATTTAGCTTGAAATAAGGCAGACACAGCTTTGTGAAGAGAAAAGGTCTTAGAATTTACAGCCTCAGTTTTTCAACAAGGTTAGTAGATCTTTGATGTAAGGTAGTAATCCACTGACTATCTACTACCATAGGTGGAATGAGTTACCTGTTACCTGCTGAAGCATTCAGTTATTTTTCTACTGAAAAATATTGTTTTCTGCTGAAGAATGAAAAAGTCACAATCTGTGGTAGAGGCAGATCTACTTCTAAAAATTTAAGTTTAGAGTGCCTGTTTAACACAGTTCTTTTGACCTATTTCCCTTATGAAACAGAAACACTAATGTACATTACTAAAACGGAAGACATAACAAGGAAGTAATTATAAGGCACAAAAAGGGAGGGAAAGGACTGTTTTAATAGAGACTCCCTGATTTTGATGCTATTTGTAAAGCTCAGGAAACAACTTTTAGTGAGAAGCTTTGTCAGTGGAAGAAAAAAAGGCAGAGAGCCCTCAGGTGAGGCTTTGAGGCCAGCAAGCAGGATGCAGGCACCAGTGCAAAGATGTGTCCAGAAGCGCTTGGCATTTGCCATTTTGCGTCCAGGCACAGGGAGAATCGCAATGATTAGCAGACTAAGCAGCCACAGGAACGAGATATTGAACAAACCTTTGCAGTCACCAGTGTGCAAGGGCATGCCTTGCAAACATTGCTTCTGAAGTACAGCTTGGAGTATTTTGGCAAAATTCACCTTCTGACAAGCCTTGCCCAGAACAGAGTTTAAGCCTGCTCTGCTCGAGCTGAGTGGATTAACAAGAGTTTTAGGATCAGGTGATAACTGCAGTTTGTCACTTGAGCTGCAAAGGATGAAATCTAAACAGAAAGCAGGAGCAATACAAACAGATGGAATTAGGGGGGCTTATCTGTGATGCTGAATTCAGTCACAAAGGCAAGCAGGGAAACATTCAAGTTCTGACACATGATAAATTGTTATTGAGTGAGTATAGAAAATAAAAATAACTCCAGAAACATGTATGAGAAATTAAAAAAATTGTAGCTCTTCAGAATCCAAGATGACCTTGTAAGACAGTTGATACTGTGCAAGAATTTTCAGATTTTTTTTCAAATATCTTAAGAAACTTTAGAATCTCTAAAGATGCAGGCTTTCAAATAATGCATTAGAAAGTGACAGTGGAAACCCTAATGGTGAACAGGAATAGTAAGTGAGGGCTTAATCTGAGGGTATTGTGTGTCTCTTTTTTCCTGTTTATGAAGTAATCTCTCCAATGTAATGAATTAACCTTTGGTCTTAGTGACAGTTCTTATGACTCACGCTCCTCTTAACTCTCCTTTTTAGAGGAAGTTTAGTTATGACTCCTACTAAAAAGACAAGTGTTTCCGCTGAACCCTTGCGTTGCAGAGCATACAGAAAGCTGTCATTTCTCTTGGTATTTTGCAGTGGACAGGCTGCAGATGAAGTTGAGGCAGTTTCCCAGTTCGGGGCCAGGTCAGGGTGGTCCAGGTGCTGTCCCTGCCACAGCAGCAGGAACCTGCCGTTCTCTGCAGGACCTGGCAGGGAGCTGCTGCAGCCCCATCTGCACACTGCACGTATCAAGTTTACAACCTCCAGAAAATTCTGAGGCCTGTACATAGGCAGTTTTACAACAGGTACAGGCCAAAGGGGATAAGTAAATGAGGGGAAGAGAAGGAGGCCACTGGGAGACATTCACAGCAACTACTGCATAACATGAAATCTGGTTTTATGGAGTAACATAAAGATGAAGTGGTGTAATTTGATGTTTGTGCTTACTCCCCTGCCAGTACTCTTCAAATATTTGCCATGCATAACAGAGACATACATTGAGTCATTGACTCAAACTCACAGCTAGGGGATTTGCACACAGAAATTTGAATTTTAGCTGTGTAATAATATATACTACATAACTACACATTAATCCCACACACAATTATATTATGCACTCAGTATGGCTTCTGATAAGGATTTTAGCAAGGATTAAGTTTTCTCATCAATTGAAAGTCCAGCAATGCCTGTGTTATGGGGAGATAAGAGTAATGATTGCTTATCATGCACTGGAAATACTTTTTACACAGTACTATTTGAATAAATTGAATAAATTCAATAAACTTCTAAAAGCCAAAGCTGATTTGCATGTAAGCTTGTCATCATATCTATGTTCATCAATACAAATAAAATTATAATGGCACATTGAGGGGGTAAAGATACTGGCAAAAGAAGTGAGTGTATATGCACACCTAAATAGACAAACACATACAGACTATATCTACGTGTATAGATTTTATGTAGATAGTGTATATATGTTTGCATGTGTGTGCATCTTCAACAGAGCATTATGTCTATTTTTACATAGACATTCAGCCAGATCAGAAGCAAAGGATTTCACCGTTTCTCTTCCTATCCTGAGCAATTAGATTCCAACGGAATCTAATTTATATTCCATTTAAAGGTTTTATCAAATCTGTTCTAATTCTAGAAGACTGTTCATGAAAGCTGACAACATAAGCAAGTACCACTAGCAGATCCAACGCTATGTTTTCTCAAACAGCAATGAAGTTTTTAAAAGGAAAAAGTACATATTTTATCTTTCCACTAGAAGTTATCAACAGGCTTAGAGCAAAACAGACGTTTTCTTGGTAGGTCTCCAGGCTGAGAGGCGATGATCCACCACCAAAATGGCCAAGTTTTGAACGCTCTATTCTGAGCTGTAGCTAAGAGGTGACTCTGCTCAGGGTTAGTATAAAGTGTGGAGTTCCAAGGGTTCAGCTCCTTTCTCATCCAGCTCTGTCATGTGGGGAAAAAAACCACATTGTATTCTACTTCTCCTGAGCTGGCAGGTACATGCTTGGAGATGCTTGTCTGGCAAACATTTAAACTGCCTAATACACAACTCCTTTACAGTCTGTAAACATGGCTAGCCAATGCTGCTAGCAGCTTTGATCACCATTTAAAAATATTTATAAAAGACTCATTAAAATGCCCAGATGAAAATATATAACCCAGGACCAACATAAACATAACAGATAAAGATTTAATAAACAGTATCCAAACACCCACACCACCACTGCCAACTCATCTCCCAAGATAAAATGGAAAGTGGGAGATGAGCTAAAATAAAAAGAATTGGCCCAGCTGTTCTGGCCACTCAATTCTTAATGCCATAAAAATATGAGAATCGTGGCAATGTATTATTGGTTATGGAAGTAATTTTTAACTTTTTTATTTAAATGAAATTGTGCATTAAACCTTTTAAAAGCCAGCACATGGTTGTTTTCTAAATGGGCATATTTTTTTCTTAGTTAAATTAATGGAACCCTTACCACTGGCATCAAAACAGGAAGATCTAGACCAATATGCTGAAAACAATTATTATAGAAGAATTCACGCCAAATGCTAGGCTTTCCATAATGTATTTTACCCAGATGGAAGGCTACTGGGAAAATATCAGGAAAAATCTAACACTCAAAGACACAACTACTAAAAAGCAATTATAAAAGTGGAGTAAATTTCAGTAAATGTTTCCTTGATTCTGCTTTACCTCAGCTTCAAATGTTTAACTAAATTAAACTGCTTATATAGAATATTCAATTTACAGTTTTATTTACTAAGTCTAAGGAAGAGATATTAAGCAGATACTAACTTTGCATTAAGTCAAGGCTTTCAGTAGAAATGTCACTGGCACGGCACAGAAAATTTTCCTCTTTAGCATTGCCAGTAATTCTTTTGTCGCTACAGAGAATAAAAGGATATTCATGTCAATGAATATCTGCCTGAGATTTACTTCTTAGTTTTGTAGCTCTCACCAAAGCAAACAAGAAAACTCAAAGCTAAATCAATCATACTTTTATGTACTGCAGGCAATTATTAATATGTGTGTATATCTCTTATTGGTTATCCAAAGCAAAAAAAGGCAATGAATACCTTACATTCCTTGTCAGATAATTAAGGCAAGACTTGCACATCTGCAAGTCCAAATACCACCCATTTAACTCACCATGTTCCAACTGTTAATTGAGTTTAATCAATTTTTTAACATTTATTTAATAACCTCATTTTCAAGATGAAATTGTGTTATTCTTCTTAGAAATAACATTAAACAGCTTTTGGAAACTACTGCTTTCTAAAATGAACATTAAAAAAAATCACTATCAGTTGGGATGCTGTATCCTAGACCAATACTCATTTAATCACCAATTTAATAGGATTATGCACCATTATAAGTTTACTGGTGTAGGTACACTTTTTACCTTTTGATCTTTGGCTTTTATGCCACTGCTCTGTAAATTCACAATATGTGAACATACAATCTGGATAACATACAGGAGCCAGGTGCATGATGAAATTGAGAAGAGTATCACTACTAGTTATATTTTTATTTCAACACATGTTGAAGAGTTATTAATATACTGAACATCTGTGGAAGATTTAATCCACTCGTCCTGTTATTCTAAAGGGAGCTTTATCCCTGATTTATGATTTCTTCTTTAAACAAGGTTTATAAATATGCATAATAAAGCAAAGAAGAATTGAGTGTCTTTATAGCAGAAGAAGTACAATTAGAAATAGATTTATCATTCAGAGATTGAATGAGACTTTTATAAATATTTCTCAAATTTCAGAGCTTGCATGGCTGTGCAGAGAATAGTTTTGCTTCAAAACAGATTCCCAGGACCTTCAAGAGCTATAGATGCTTTTATAGATACAGCTGCTTTAAAAAGCTAAGAGATGCTTTAAAAAGCTATAGATACTCTTTTTAATAGATGCTACTTAATTCAACTTTATCTTCAAAATCGTTTGAAACCTTCTAGAAAACAAACAAACCAAGCATATACTCCTTTCAGCAATTAGTAAAAATTTAAAAAAAGCCCCAGCCAAACAACAGCAAACTCCAGCTCTAACTAGCAAAGTTATCAGGGAAACTGCCCAGTGCGTGCTCTACAGACGTGACAATCAGCCCACAGTCCTGTCCTACAGTGTTCCATGGGCTTCTCATTCAGCTCCTCAGGGCTTCAGTCATTCTCTTCTGCCAGAGAAAAAAGCAAAAGCACTTCACATCTCCCAACCGAGCCAGCACAAGGACACCTACTTAGTAAAAGATTCAGTAACGTAGAGCTGAATTCACTCCAATACCTTTTTCAAAAGTAGGGAAATGCATTGAGTACATCCACTCCTGGAGCACCTTTGGAGTAATTGGCAGCATTTATCTTTAGTGCTCCAGGATCAAGACTGCACCTCTGGGTCTCCAGGGACCTATTTCTTGGGTTTGCTGTGCACCTGCTGTAGCTTTTGGACCACTAGATCAGATATTTTTTCACTTCATTTCTTTTCTCAATTAAGCTAATAGCAAGTTTTGCTTAGAACTGCTGGCACAAGGTATAATTACAATGACAAAACAATTTTAGAAAGTTGCTATGGCTGTATTGTATGTGGTTAGCAAATTAGTTATCTCACAAATCAGAGTGCCCATCAAGTACAAGCATTTCTAGATTGTCTGCAGTAATTACCATTTTCTTCCTGAAGCAATTTTTTCCAAATATAAAAATTTGTCACTGGTATTGCAATTATTAACATCAGGGGGTTACTTGAGTGCATTTCCTCCTGATTTATCATAGGAAATGAGTAGTGGAAGTGTGAAAAAAATTAACTACTGACAATGGCAACTTTAGAGACATACCATCTTTCATTGTCTGTTTTAAGTAAGGACTGAAAGATTCTTTGGGACATTCTTAATTCAGTCTTGTGAACATTGTATGTTTAGCAATAGTATTATTATGTCAATAATACTTGCACAAAAGTACAATAATCCCAGGGAAACAACTGTGCTGCAAATCTTCACAGACCAAGTCTCACCTGGAGCAAAGTAAAATCATTAGCAGCCTTCCAGTCTAATCTGTATTTTGTCCTTTTACTATCTGAAATTGTGCAGACTGTGCTGCTCAGTTCTTTCCCACCAGTTCCAGATACAGCTCCAGTGCCAAGTAGGTTCACTTATGAAAGGCTGTCCTTATCCAAAATCTAAATCACATGAATTTGTTATAGACAGCATGAAATCCTTGTTAGAGTGTTTAAACCTGTTCAGCAGTTGTGAGCAGAAGATTCAGAGAAAAATTCTTTTTGATATTCATTCTGTATTATTATATAGATGGACAGATGCTGTGTTTATCTCAAGATGCAGCAAATACGTGTGGCTAAAGAGTTATGTTATGGAAGTCCCTTTTCGACAGCACATTCAGGATTTAATCAATGGGAAGAATACTAAAATCTGAACCAATTTTAAGGCCCATTTCTTTCTTAGAAGAATTTAGCTATTGCAAGTTGTGAAATCATTTGCTTTTTGAGCAACAGTGGAATGAAATCCTGAGAACGGGGGCAGATTTCCTTTTTTATTTAGGGAAGAGCCTGCATGCAGAGGATATTCTTATTAATGTCCATCATGGTAACAGTAAATGTAATACAGTAATTGGCACAACTCCCTTAGCAGTTTGGATTCACAGCCTTCTCAACACATTGGCAGTTTGGTCAAAGGCCTGCCCAGCGTGCTGCAGCAGGCACTGTTAGACCAACACTCTGTGGCCATTCTCAGCCAGCTCTTCTCTGTCTGCTGCACTAGGGTCCAGGTGTCTGAGCGTATTTTTTTCCACAGCTCTGGTGCGAAGACACTCTCTAATTAATGCAGCTCTGCAGCAGATTATCAAACTGCTACCTTTTTGGAATTCTAGCTTTCAGGCATCTGATGGAACACAGCAGGGTTTATTTCTATAATACAAATCCAGGATGTGTACTGTACTTGGCATAACTGCAACCTCTGGGGAACTTTCACCTGGTTTCATTGTGCATGTTCACAGGAATATTCTCAACAACTGCTTTGTTGCCTCAATATCAGATCTGGTGCATGGTTTAACAAGAACAGATGATACAAATGCTTACTGATTTAGCACATCACACATTTGCAGATTTGCCCATTTCTTCATAACTGCTTTCTTCTACTTTCACCGTACTGCAGCTATTTTTGCTTTGAAATTTTAACCTACCTAGTTTTTCCCACCTCCATAGGAGACAGAAGACCACTGTCTCTCTGTCATAAAGCAGAAATCAATAACATCATGCCATTCCAGATGGATGCATGATGATGATCTTCAAGAACACATTGGACATAGCGATTTAACAGTCTCCCTTGTCTGGTTAATGAAGTGCTTTTCTTTTGTTCCTTAGAGCTTTTTTCAGTGCCTAACACAGAGAGGAAAGGTTTAATCCCTTCTTACCTTTCATTTGTCTGAAAACTGTAGTGCCATGGGCCAAAATTGTCTTTTTATCTGTGGACAAATTCAGCATCAATTCCTGCAACCTTTCTTCATAAGACATTTTCTAGAAGTTGTATGTAGCCTTTGCCTTTCTCAATAGCACAATATTGTAGATACCTCTTCAACCCTTTATCCACTGTAAATCTCAGTCCCTCTGCACAAGTCCCATCAACCAGATAATGCCTGCTTCAACTCAGGGAGGTGAAACAAAAGAAGCTAAGCAGAACAGTTCATGAAATCACTTCCCTATCAAATCTCAACTGCACATACTTGGATTTTTGCAACATATTAGGTGTCCTCTCCAGACTGTGCTCTTAGCACAGCTCTGCTTGGACAGTTTGTACACCTCATTCTCCAGGAGACACAGCTTCATTTTAAGGTATCTATAGTATGGGGTAGTCAAAGCGCACATCTATAGACTGCAAAGACAGGTGTGTTTTCTAAGTAAAATACAGTACACTTCGTACACACACCAAAAAAACCAATGACATTGAAGTGAAAACCACAAAGCACTGAGATATTTTGCCTTAGAACTGAATATGTAGTAATAAGCAAATTTTTTTTTGTAAAATGCATGTTCTAAGTATGATTTCAGAAACAGACTAAAGAGTAATGCAATTATTGATATTAATTAGAGAGACTGTGAAATCTTCAGAGTCCCTGACTACAGGACGATTGCACCTGTGGAAAAAAATGTGGAAAAAAATGTACTTGTGACTTCTCTGCCAACATCTGACATGGGCATCTAGACTTCTCTAAATGAAACATGTATCACTTCCTTCTCCACAATCAAAAGACCAGGATGAAGCAACTTGGCCAAGAATGCATATAGAAGTTTATCGACCAGTTTAGAAGCAAACCAGATCTGAAATCCATAGAACCCAGCTTCCTTATAAAATGCTAAACAATGAAGATCTTGGAAAAGAGCATACACACACAGTTCTAACAGTGTATAATATTTACAGACATTAAGCATCTGGAAAAAATCAAACTCTAGATAAGTTTGGCCACCAAGCATTTCTAGAAGATGCAGCCTGAAAAAAACCCATTTTTTACTTCTTATCTGACAGCACACGGCACAATAGCTTGCATTAACTCTGATGAAAAAGAGTTTGCAAGAACATATCTGTGCTTTGTGTTATTGAAATCAACGCTTTCTTGGTATTTTCACATGAAAACCCAGCTTAATGGAAAATTCACTGGTTGAGGAAAAAAAATAATCATTAACTACTTCAAGACAAAAAGCCTGCCCATTGCAGGCCTTGGGGAAAAAAAAGTTTTCTGGAGCTTTAAGTCTGCACTTTTATAGTTGATGCACTTTTTAGCCTTTGAAATAGAGTGCACATTTAGCTTTCTCTGAAACTCCACAGTTTGCAGCAGCATCTGATGGAAGTCGTGCAACTCACTAAGCTCACATTCTGTTATGATTGAACTCCTCAAACATTCAAGGTGGAACAGGATCTTTTCTACAAAAAAAAGTCAGAGATCATTACATCTGTGATGATTTTTACGGCATTGTTCTAGTCAGTATGGGACCTGGTGGAAAGTTGGAGATTGACTGGATCTCTGAACTAGACCTCAAAATATGTTAGCAGTATATGTTATTACTACATTCAAGGGCATATTCTGCTTCCTGCATAATGTGCCTGCCACGGCTGTGTCTGCCTATCAGCTACTAGGGCAATTATTGGGGTCACTGCTGTTTGCAGAACATCATTTTCCCTTGTCTCCTGCAGTGTCTATAGGTGTTTATTTCAATGAGAGCCATCAAGGATGAAAGTAAACAGCATTTTCTGTTTTATGTAGGGAAAACAGCCATTATGAGACTGTCATAAATCAAAGGATTTAGTGGCAAAGCAGCAGCTGGGGAAAAATGCATATACACACACACAAATCCAATTAAAAAAAAAAAAAGGGTGGATCTCTCACAAGTAAGGAAATGCTTGTTTGTATTGAACTGATCAGCAGGAGTTTATATTGAATTGATCTGAATGGGAGTTTTGTGCAAATTGGAAATACTGGAAATGTTGAAGTAAATGTATTGAGGTAAGTCTACAAAAGTATCTCAGTATAACTAAGCAAAATGCAGCAATTATTTTTGCAGATTTTAACACATGGAGCACAAGGACATAAGGGAGAGAGATTCTTTTTCTGGCCAAGGAAAACAATGATCTTTATTTCTTCCTATTTTATAGGCGCACAATCAGGATAGATCTTGACAAACAAGCATCTCAAATGAATTTGGTCAAATGTAGCAGAGCTACAGGAGCACAGCATGGTTTAAGTGTATTGCTCTGACAAGCACAGGCATCCTTTTTAGTTTTGTTTTTCAGTCAACTGCAGAAACTATGTTAACTGCAAATGCTGCCCAAGCCTGTCAGACGTCACCCAGAGGAGAGAAGAGCAGGAGAAAAGTCACTAAAGCCTGTAGCCTTTTGTTTAGTCAAACAACTGAATTACCCTGAGATAAGCATCAGTGAGCCAGGCTTTGGCAATTTATCCTTTGCATTCTCATATTGTACTAGAAACTGTGCTGAAAATTAGGTAAAAGTTAAAAACCCCCTTTTGCACAGGGTTTCAGCTTTGCACTGATAATAGTTATTAACTCCTCAGGCTATGCAGCAATTGCCAGAGTGACGCTCCCACTGCCTCACCGCCTTAGATATTCAATACATGCTTCATAAGGCAACATCTGTTCTACCCTATGGATACATCATAAATGCTTTTCTATTGAGGTTTCAAGATTTATAGCCTGGCTTGAAAATGCAATTAATTTCCTACTTAAAGCACAAGTATGTCTTCTTATTTCAAACCTCCTAAGTGCAGCCCTTAATATTTTTTTCTTCTGAAAGAAGGACAGAGGAAAAAATATTATGTGAATCAATGCAAACTTATCTGTTTGATCAGCTAGAAAGGAGTATAAAGTATGTTTAACCACACTGGTTATTAAATATTTCCAAGATTGTTGGTTTTTATTTCTGCAACATAAACTAATCCTTTGATACCAAAGCCTAGATATTTCTACGTAGTTACTTAGATACTTCTATAAAAACTCCCTACTTTTAATTTTCAGGTTTCTTTTGGATGTATTTGAGGTTATGGTCCGTTTGAAAGGCCACTAGGAGGAAGAAGCAAGTAATGACAAAAGGAGGAAATGTTTACACATACAAAGCATGTTCAAAGTTTAAACTAATCAGTGTTCCCCCAGCAGTGGCATACATCATGCTGCCCATGCTAGGTTCCCCTGCACATGCCAAGTTCACACCCACTATTACATTTCAAAATAATAATTTTAAAGAAGTATCCTCGTCATACACACATCGTTAATGATTCATGAATATCCATTGGGTTGCTTTATAGCTCACTGTTTTTTATGCATCTGCAGGCAGTTCAGATAATAGACAATGCGCTGAGGTATAGAGCTCCTGGCACTGAGCAGATACTGTTTGAAATAGGCCATAAAACTCCAACAGCCATATAATGTTCAGAATTAATTTTGTTTTATGTTTTTCCTAATTCTGCCATTTCAACTTGAAAATAGTGGCCAAAAGCATTTCCAAAACCCATATGAAAGAGTAAAGTGCTGTAAAAACGTCTGATAAGCTGAAGGTCAATTGTGCTCATCACCTCCTGCCCAGAATTTTACATCTCTCTACTCAGTTTACTCTGCACACTGAATAGTGACAGTTTTGGAAGGTGCTGCAGTGAGAAAAAATTCAGACAGCAAATACAAATCAAGAAAATTGAAGGGCTGTATGAAGAAGAGTATCTTAAGGATATTTCTGAAAAGAGGCAGCTTTCTGCTCTCCATTTCACTACAAGCAGACACAACGCACTAAAAGATCTGTCCAACAAGCGCTAGTTGAAGACAGACAGGTTCATAACCATGAGAGAAATAGTTCCCGTGAGTCAATGCAAGGAATTTATGTACTTGAAAATACAGCAGTGGCAAAGATTCATCACTTATAACTAATACAAAATTGTTAGGAACAAAACAGTACACTCAGTTTCAGCTGCCTGAAGGCAAAATGAGAGAAGCATCACTTTGACCCTGGTTTTTCATATGGTTCAGTCATTTTCAAAATCTCTGTGTCTTCTGGACTCCAGGACAGGTAGTCTGAGAAGGATCATGACTTGGAAGAACAAATTTGCAAAACTTGTTTGCAAAAATACCATATATTTGGGAATTTAACTTCAGTGATAGCACAATTTGGGGCTGGCTTTCAGGCATCAGTCCTGTATACACCTGTAGGCTCACAACTGGTCCTGTTACCATCTGTACAGCCATGTCTCATTTATTTGTGCAGAAAAAAGGCAAATATAGATAGAAGATGTGAACAGGGCTGAGTCCTGGCTATTGAAACCCATCTCCACAATCATGTTCATCATCACACTCATTATTAATGTAGTAAACATGCTGCATTAGCTTAGCATACATTTGCATTAGTTTAGAGCTTTCAGTACCTAGATAGAAATTTAAATTATTGCCCATCTTCCTTCTACTTCAGTGAATTCAAAGGCACTGGCCTGCCCTTTTCTGGCGAGGAAGAATATAAAAATGCATTCAGCTTTTCTAATAGGCAACAGGTGGTACAAATTTGGGCTACACACTTCCACTAGCACTGAAGAGATGTTGCCATCTGAGGTTTTGGCCAATATTCTCTTTACTAAGCTGTTAGTCACTGCTGCCTTAGACAATTATTATTTTCAACATTTATCCTATTTAAGCCCTAAATATCAAAACAGGCAGACATGATGTCCTAAACCAAGAGCTTTCCCCAAATATATTTGTTTTTCCATATACACAATATGTACTTTATTAAAAATTTTAGAATTTCAAAATTCAAGCAACCTAAAGGTAGCTCTTGCTTTCAGAAACCTTGCTAAACTTTTCCAGTGAGGATACTCTTAACACATAATAATTTGCAAACTGTCTCAGAGGAACTTTTGGGTTTTTTTATGAAACAGGTCCATGAGATTTTGAAATTTATATGTATTTATATATGTGTGTTCATCATATGTACATATAAGATAAAAATTACAGTAATAACTTATATGGTTTATATGTTTATTATACATAAATTAAATAGTTACAAAATACTGTGCTACTATGTCAGCAAGGCATTGCTTCATAACATGTAAAGACTTCAAAAAACGCTGAAGAGATTAGAAAATAGTTTAGAAATTCCTTGGGTGACCTAAGCTAGTAGTAGAGTCACAGGTCGTCTTTGCAGTCTTGGGTCATTCTGTCAGTACCTCAGAATGGTTTAAAGTGGTTTTGGATGTGTCTCAGTTAAGACCGCGCTTCACATGTCCCTGCCACCTTTATTCTTTCAGTGGCCATTCAGATGGCTGTGTGCAAAACTGACACTTAAAACAAGCCATGAAAATGTTGGAGAATGGATAGGAGTCTGCTTCTGCTCATAGTGCATCATTGCTTATGCTGATGGATAGGAAGTAAGAAGAAAATGCACTTTTGGAAACACTTGAAAGTTTTTAAGGACACCAGTGAAGCCATTCTTCTTGCATTAAAGAACTTGCCTTTTCCTGAGAGACATTTTAGCGATGTATAATTCCACTTCCCCTGCTTTAGCACCAACAGTAAATCCAACATTATGCATTGTTAACACAGCAATTACACTTTCCACTTCATAAAGCAGCCTGTCATCATCTGGAGCTCTGTGCCATCTGCGGGGCCAGCTGACAGCACGGTCACCTGGGACCAGCGGAAACTGAGCTCCAATTGCACAGCTCGCTCCAACAAGCGAACTACAAATTTTGTCAAGCCATTCAGAGTGCCTTGTATTGAAAACAAATTTTGTCAATTAAAATATAATGATGAATGCTCATTCATTTAAAACACGAAATGAATTATTCATACTTCGAACATTTCTTTTTCCAGACCTTTTGTCTCTTCTCATCTACAATGGTTAGAAGCAGCCTTAACTCCTAAGTGAAACACAGCCTTGTATATAGTTATTCTTTTGGTATTCCTTATGGAAAATAAGATTTTCAAAATGACCGGCATGATTTAGGAACAGAAACCACATCTGAAACTGAAACAGGCACACAGAGCCTGGAACTATTATATATTCTGGGTTATTATGTTCCTTGTCAAAAACAGTTTTGGGAAATAATAATGCATCAAAAAGGTTACGCCCTACGTTGAATCCCTCCCCGACTTGGCAATCTTCATGTCAATAATCAAAAATTAACATACTGAGAAGTTTTGAATCCTGCTGTAAGACAGTTTGACATTTCTGTATTTTTTAATAAGTGCAAAAAAATTATCATCATAGCTACTTCCCAGTAGGATAAATCAATTAGTAACTAAAAATACAAAATCAGATTCAGAATTTATCAACTGATGCTTCTGTGGAACCCACACACTCTGCAGCATCAGCTGTTATTATGCATATTCTGGTAAAGCAACTAGATTTCTCTGCATATGCTTCAGCTGACAATATAGCTTCTTTTTTATGTCCTCCTATACAAGTTCTGCATAAGACTAAAAAAAAATTCCACTGAGAATAGCTTTCAGCTGGCAAATTCTCTGATGCGTGAAGAAAACATTGTTCAACCTTAGGTTGCCCCTACTTCACAACAAAATTTATACTTGAGATTTTTTTAAATGATGCTATGACTGCATCTCATCAGAGCAAGCAGAGAAATCTGTTATGACACTCTTGGGTAATGCCATTGGAGATTTATGCCTTATCTAAAAGCCATTACAGCATAGGAACAATCACCTTCTTAAACACTGAAGACACTTGAATACTGTAATAAATTGATCTTGAGGCCACCAAAGTGACTTAGTTCAAACCATAACTGCTCCTATACCTTTACAGTTTCTATCTGTACTGAATAAGTACTGTTTGTACTTATAAAATAGTTGTGCACAATGGATCTTTGCCCAGACTACTTCCAACTGATTAACATCAGTAAAACTACTCTTACTTTTCAAGCTTCACTGCAGACCATCTAATTATTTTATTCATCTCAATGGATTCTGGGCTCTTCTAAAAGCCTGTAAAACATCTCAACTTAGACTGTGCAGCTTAAACAGAGACCAGGAACTATCGCTACAAATTAAGTGCTTGTGAAAGCAAGATTTCAGAACCAGGAAGGTTGGAATCACATTACAGGGAAAGCTCTATACTGGGACAGGAATAGTGCAATATTAAATTGAGGTGAACATAAAAGAAGTGGCAGAGGCTTACTTAGTAAAAATAAACCACCAAGAGGAAACCAAGCTATGGTAATAACAGTTTTGTCTGCATGCTTGCAGCTTCATTAGGAGTTTTTTGAGCACAACAATATTGCTCATGATCTACTGTTTCCCCTAGGGAGCAGAAATTAAAGATTAGAGCATCATAATTTTCCCCATGTCATTCACACGTGCAGATAATTCTCTTGGCTGAAGGGATAGCTGTTGCTGCAGAACTCACTGCAGTGGTTTCACGTTTACTAAATACAACTCTTTGAGCCCTGAGCTCTAAGACCCCAAGGCCAAGAAAGAGATGAAACCTATACCTCTTATACACAACAGCCCTTGCACTGTTTTCAAGGAAGAATATTTCAACCTTTACAAATCTGTGTGAATAAAGCTCCTGCAAAATGATTTAATTACTTAGCATATGGTTTTCCTTTCCTGGCATGCTACTGTGATTCAAATCCCTTTAAAGAACCCAACAAAAACCCACCCCCCCCCAAAAAACCAAACAAACAAACTCACACTATATAAAAGCAATGAGCTGTGTCAAGGGAGGTTCAGATCAGCTATTATGAAAAATTTCTTTTCCCAGAGGGTGGTTGGGCACTGGAGCAGGGTCCACAGGCAAGAGTAGCACCAAGCCTGCCAGTGTCAAAGAAGCTGTTGGACAGTGTTCAGGTGGATTGTGTGATGCTGGGGGCTGTCCTGTGCAGGGCCAAGAGCTGGTCTTATATCATCGTTGCTGTTCCTTCCAACTCGGGATATTCTATGATTCATCTCATCACCAGTCCCATTTTTCTGGCTGCCTTCTATCATATACTCAAATCACAACTTTTATAACCTGCTGGAAGCGGGCTGATGACTGCAGTACACTCTGCCTGACATATCCATGGCTGACTGCTCTTGGAGACAGCCTTAGGGAACTGCAGGGTCCTCTGCTCCAAGCCCAGTGTTACACCAAGAGCTTATTTTAAGAGCAAGAAGTTTTCATTTAAGCAGTTATTACCCCAGAAATCTTTCTGCTCAATGACTCCCTTGAATACTAGAGGTGCTAGCCGAACCTTTTTAACCTGATGTTTTCACTCCAATACAGATTGTTCAATCTGTAATGTAGGGGAAAAAAAGACCTATATAAGAAAGAATGAATAGATGGTGATTATTCTTTGTTGGTTTTTGGTTTGTTTTTTTTTTTGATTAAGGAGTTTATAGAAGTGTGAGGTGAATACCTTTGTGGGGGGAGAGAATGTAAGGGCGATCTAATAATGTTGCCAAGTACCAACCTCTTGATTGCAGACTTACTCCATGTATTAACAAGTCACAAGAATCTCAACCATAAGGCAATGTTCAGAAAGCATTCACGTATAGTATGATAGAAAATAAACAGTGAGTAAAATGTAGAGACCTCAGTCTTCCAATGTATTCACTAATATTGACATTTCCCATAATATTTGTTCCACCAGCACAGGCCTTACTTTCCCAATAAATAGCTTTTGTGCTCCCAATCTTTCTTTGGCACCATATTCAGACAAGCAAAAGTGCTCAGTTATTACAAACAGAGAGGACTGCAGCCTCTGGCAGAAAGTAATCATTATATTAAACTTGCTCAATATTCAAATCAAGAATAAGGTATATAACAAGGCAAGCATCAAAGAAGCATGAAACATCAACGAAGTTCTAAAAAAATTCCTTAGAAGTTATTGATATCTGACCTCTTACTGTATAATTGAAAAATCTAAATTGTTCATTGACCTTGGCTGGTCTGGGCACAGATATATTAAGAATATCCATGTAAGTTACGTTTGGTAAATTTTTATCCCTGACAACTGTGGTAAAGAGAGATTACTGGGGAGATTTAGGAAGAGGTGGAGAGACGCTCTGGAAAAAACAGGAAGCCATTAGATCTTTTCATAGATTACCTTTTACATTGTAAATAACGTCTTTCCAATGCAGAGTACCACAGGAAAATCACATCACAGCCAGGTCCACAAATTCCATTAATTAAGGCAGCCTTTGCTTTACATTAGTCTGTTTTCAGAGAAATAAATATTTGGATAATGGATGAAAACAGCCTTAAATTACACTGAAGGTTTTTTTAATAGAGCTGTGATTTGCAATAGTAATTAAATTTTAAACAAAAACATGCTACTTTTTACAAAAACTAGATGGCACTGTCCAAATAAACTGTTCTGTTCATGCTCATTCATCTGCTCATTAGACTGAGTTTTCTGTTTAAGCAATTAGTTATATTTAGAATAATAATTGCCAATCTTCACAAGAAGAATTTAAAATACAGCATTTTTTGTAAAAAGAGATTCTTTGCTAAAACAAAGCCTCAAACAAATTTTCTCTAATTTCAAGTATCAATAGAAATTCCAGCCTGACAGAACTCAATGGCAAAATTCCCAGGTGCCTTAGGCAAATATGGGGTTTGATTCATGATGCCAGCATGCATTAGTGGGATTATATAAGTTTCCCCAAACTCTGGATTCTTCAATCTCTCTCCCTACCATACTAACACACATAAATAATCATAATATTCAGAGTAAGGAAATGATTGATATTGTCCACAGTATAGTGGAGTCTGATCATGTTCTCTCTCCAGTAGAAGTAAACAAGTGTTCCAGGTACTTTACTGGCATTAATTCCCAGCGTTATGGGAACTGATTGTTAGTAAGAGAGAAGACAATATAATGAATGAAACACCAGAGAGCCAATTTTCAAAAACCTTCAAGCAGTGATCCGTACAATGGGATGGAGTAAAGAAAAGCTGGCACTCCTGAAAGGGCTGAAGTTAGCTCATGTTAGAGATATTTTTGAAGAAGGATTTTCTATTATTTTTCATGTTTTGCTCCTTTTTATATACATATGCACTTATGTATCATTTATATTATTGCCTAGTGAGTAATACAGCAGATATAAAGAAGAGAATTTGGTGCCTACGCACAGGACTTGGGAGAGCATTCAAGAGTAGGTAGTGCTCCTCAGAGGCAGGCTGGCTGGCTCGTTTAGTGTCCATCCTATTAAACTGGGAACTTATATCCTTTACTAGCTTCCAGCTTATGTGCTTCAAACCACAAAATGCTCATGAGGTAACTTGTCTCATGTATTACAACTACTGACATGCTAAAAAAGTTAAAGTCCAGTTTAAATATTAAAAATTAAAAAAAAAAAAATCAACACAAAGCCTATACAGGTAAATAATGGCCTCTATCCAGTCTGTGTTTCTTGCTTAACTTCATCTCCTGCCACAAGCCTGCTGCAGAGATGCACAAACCAGGTTCCCAGAATGAGAGATGAACAACTGGGCTTTGTTAACAGCCCTGAATTTCTCCCAGGCACAGGGAGAAACCCGTGCAGTTGCAGGGAAATGCCCATTGCATACAGTCACTACCCTTGTATGAGAACATAGGGACAAAGTTTCAGCGAGATAAAGCAAGCAGGGAAAGACATACAAGGGACTATAGTGGTGCCCCCATAATTGTATGACAAATTTATTTGCTCCATAGACAAATAGTTATTGGTCAATTTTGAGCAGACACCCCTTGCTCACCATAATCCTGCACTGATCACTGGCAGTGGCAAGCTTCCCAAAAACATGGGGCTGCTCTTTCCAAAGAGGGCACCAGTAGTGCTGTCCCCAGGTACATGGAGGTGCCTTGAGTGAGGCAGTCATACATCGTTGATAGAGGTACAAGTTCAGTTCCTTCCTGCATTTGGCTGGATTTTGTCCCACACCCTGCTTATCCTGGAAATGCCCTGAAAACAGAAATGCAGTGAGGTGTCCTGGCAAAGTCTCCTTTCAGTATCAATGCTCTGCCTTTATGCTTGCTTACCTTCTCCAAACATACACAATATAGTTTAATGAGAAATGTTCCTCCTGTACACAAGCCAAGGTCTGTATAGAAAAAAATTAAATAAGTAACAAAATTACTGGAGCAGAGAATAAAAGCTCTGTGTCCTAGCTGAAGAGTGCATCCTTGCCGGCAGGCTGGAAAACTATTATTTTCTTGTTCCATCTGATCGCCTATTGAATTTTTTTTGTACAAGATAGGACAGGTCTTACAGGAAGGTAGGGCATCCTCCCAGGCAGTGGAAGAACATGATTTCAAGTCTCCCACTTGTCAGGGAGTCACCTTCACTACCAGATTATTATAAAACAGAGCAGCCCATTCCTCCAGCATAACAAACAGATCTTAGCTGTCTTTTCTTGCAAATGCAACAACAGAAATTGTCCCACATGTTAGGAAATGTGTTTTTCACACCAGCTCTGGACACAAACCTAGACTGATTAAAATCTATTTTGAGTGACTGCCTTTGATTATTTTTTTCTTCGCCCCACACATAAGGTTGGTAATATGATCGGAAAATAAATTTATCTATTCCCACAGCACCTAAACAGATTTCCCAGTTGGGTCTACTGAGGTCTCATGGGAGAGCTGTGAGCCAAGGACTCCAAGTACAGTGAATACAATTTTATGTGAAAGAATAGGCACAAGCCTGTGAGCTAAAAAGTTGCATCCACATAGAGGCTACACAAAGGCACAAAGAAACAGCTTGCCCTCTACCAGACAAATCACGTCACACTGCTTTGGTTCACTAATCCTTTTACAAACCACATTCTTGCAAATGCAAACGTGGTGAATCTTTTAGGGGAACTTTGCTAGGAGTATCCATAAACCGAATACTTCAAAATACTATGCAGATTGTAAATTACTTGCATTTTGATTGACTAATCAGCTTCCCAAAAAAGAGCCCTCTATATACTATGATTACTGTCTTGATTGGAATTCAGCTTTGCCAACCTCTTCTATTTTAGCAAATCCATACATTTATCTTCATTAACAAAGATTTTGGAGCTTTTTCTTTTGTGGTGATTGCTGTGATGTTCTTTTCCTTTAAACGAAGTTTAAAAAATATAAATGTTTTCCAAGATCAGTAAAACTTTTATGTGATTGTGTTTAAAATGAAACATGGTCATATTGAGACTGACAACTCCTGCAAAACATTCACAATTTGGAAAGCATCTGAAAGGTTTTATTTAAGAAGAGTGAATTTTCACTCCATGCTTACTTCTGCTCACAGACTGATTCTGAAGCCCAGCTGAGGCTCTTTGGCTCAGCTCTTCTCAGAAAGAAGAGAGTGTTAATCTAGAAGAACTTTCAAATTACTTTCTCTCCTTCTTGAAAAGCAGACAAAGCTAATGAAGGAGAAATTTCAGGGTTCCCCCTGTTCCTTTTTTGTGGGAAATACTGACAAACACAGGCAAAGATTTGAAAAACATGTATCATTATTAAAAATAATTGTATACTGAGATCAAATATCCCTGTGTCACCTGTTCAAAGTCACATTATAGATGCTTCATTTTCTGCACCACAACCTACAACCAGTGGACACTCCCAGCTCCTCTCTGAATGCCACAAACCTTGCAACTTTCAGATGATTTCCTGTACCATCTCTCCCACTGGAAGTCTGAGTCTTATTCCTCTGGCGTCCCAAAAGAGAAGCTGAAAAAAGCCCCCCTAAAACCCCAACTTATTTCTGCCCTAGCTTTGGTCGTGCAGCTGTCCTGCTGTCAGTATATTTGGGCTAACTAGCTAGCTCACCTTTCTCCTGTAAACCTCCTACCTGATGTTCATAAGGAAAGTAGAAGGACCTACATCAGAGTAGGGCCGAGCACCTCAGTAAATCATATGCAAAGGGAATAAAGGACAACAGGGGAAAAAATAATAGAAGCAAACTCTTTTCATGAAAACGAGAGCTTTCTCACCCTTTCTCTGTTAATAGACCAGGCTGGATGGGGCTTTGAGCAAGCTGGTCTAGTGGAGGGTGTCCCTGCCTGTGGCAGGGGATTTGGAACAAGGCGATTCAGAACAGGGAAATATACGCTGCATGTAAGGAAAAACCAATTAAGTAAAAACTGGGAAAAATAGAAAAATTCTCAGCAATTTGAAATATTACACATGACACTGAACAAATTAGTCACAAAATTAAAATGACATTTTTTGTTCCTAAAGAGCTTTTAAAAACCATCTCAACCACCTGTTGTCATTATGTGATCACTTAAGCTGTAAAAAACCCTTCCAGAAAAGTTTTGCTACATGGAACTTAAATTACAGGTGGTATTTTAATTTTCACAGAGTATCTGGATTCCAACAAGAATGAAGTTGTCACCGAACTGATTTGTGTTTGGGTTTTTTGTTTGTTTCCTTTGCTTTAATTTCACTATTAACATTTAAGTCTTTTTGCTTCCAAAAATTGAGGAAAGTTTTCATAACATTTGCACAACAGGTCTCCAAAAGACCATGGCAAATTAAGTATGAGCGTTTTTGGATTAAACCAATGATGACACGGAACAAAGCAGCCAAGAAGGCAAACAGAACAGTGATTGTGGAAGTGTAACTTGTGTGAACAAAATGACAGACTTGTATTTATTAACACTTGTCTACACTTGGAATTTTATCAGAATAGTTATCCCAGAATAACAGCTTTGATTGAAACCAAAATTACTACTCCAGAATAATTTCCAAGAAGGTTTCTTCGGCATAGTTTAGCATGATAAAGGTGATATGCTTTTAAAATTTATTTTCTTTTTAACCCAATGAATGCATTTGCACATCTCCCAGTACAAGAACACAGCCTAATTCTATCCTAAAACACACTATGGTCAGTGGTATGGACTCTGCTGAGTACAGGGTCAAAGCGTTGCAGCCAACAAGGTAGGAAGCACACACTTTCTGTACCATAACAATTTATGGCATAACCTCCAAACAAAAAAACAAGGGATGGACCAAGCAAGCAAAGGTTCCACAGTAAACTAATCTGACCCTTGAAAAGGCAGGTGAAGAGCCAAGAGTAGAAGAAATTTGGGGTTTATCTGTCTAGTCTGGAAATCCTGATTTGTTATCACATAGTCAAGCAAAGCATATTGAAATGGCCCTTGGGGAATGTCACCTGCATGAGGAGCCATTAGCTCTGTCACAACTTGTCTGCAGCTCATATGTCCGTTGCCAGGGAGGTGTCCAGATAGCGATCTGGGATTCCATAATTGATGGCAGACGCTCTAAGAGGAGGAAGGCAAAATTTCATCAACAAATCTCAGAATATCCATGCATAATTTAGAATTTCAAAATTACTTCAGCAGAAATATAAGCCTACTTAGTAGATTTACAGAGCCAGCAGATCTTCTCTTGTGTTGTCACTAAGGTCTTGACCTACTTTTAATATAAATATTCATGTTCCAGTCTAGTGGTAATAGGCAGGCAGGTTATTTCAGGCTTCAAGGCCAGGCTGAATTTGTCTGGCACACTGGTGAAAGCCAGCTGGCACTCTCCCTTGTCTGATGTTGTGTTTCTCATTGCAATTCCCCTTTACGGAGGGGGATTGAAAAAAAAGGAAAAAAAAAAAGGAAAAAAAAAAATTGTCTAATCAAATATCAACCCTTTGCTTCGCTCCAAAGCAGTGAATTACAAAAGAATTGAGATCAGTGCCACTGGAACAGACCAACACTACCATTCAGCAAACAGTGCCCTGGGTAACTGAGGCCACTGCTGCTTATAACAGAAAGCGACACAGGCAAAGTGCACATACATGCTTGAGCATCTCTCTTATTTTGTGTGCCCATTTGGTTTGTTCACACCTGAGGCTGCTATTGCCCTTAGCAAATTTTCTCCAGGTTGAACCTACATATTTTAGAGGTGCAACCTTGGAGAGTTGTGAAGCATTGTGCTTCACAGTTGAGGTAGAAAAACAGAAACAAATCTTCCAGCAACAAAAGTAGGGATAATCTGCAGTTATGTCAGGCCAAAGTTCAAAATGGAAGAGCAACAAGAGACATTTTATTTTTGTAGTCTCAACTGAAATATTTAAACACTACCATAATAAAAATATTCTCAGAAAAATAACAACAACAAAAAAAAACCCAAAAAACTGTTAGAAAACTAGAAATCTCATAAGAATACATTTGTCTGAGAAAGCATAGCTATGAAAAGCAATTTAAAAATTTATAACTAAGAGACAAGTGAAAGTATTTTGGAAGAGTCCAGTGTATTCTGTTTAGAGGGAAAGGACATGACTGGGGTCAGCACAGTAAAGATACACATTTTATCCCATTTTTCCCCACTCACATCCACTTAACTACATTGTCTCTGTAGTTCTCTTTAAGGGTAAACTTCTATTCAAGTCCAACTACATTTTTGCTGCCTCTTACTGTTACTCTCCATTTCTACTCTAAGAGTGGCAAGGCATCAACCACAAACAGAGCTCTGCTGTGCGAAGCATCACAGACAGAACAGCAGGTAATATTTAAGTGCTCCCAGTACAAGCATGTGGGAGGAATAGGATGTGAAGAAAGGAGCTCAGAGGAACAAATACAATGAAAAATGACACATGCAAGACTGGAGTTTGCTAGGGGCTAGATATGGCTAAGAGGTAAGCTAGTCGTGGGAAATGAATGCAACTGGGTGGAAATGAGGAGAGAAGGAAACACAAAGTGAAGCCAAGGTGAAATGTTCGATCCTGGCAATTCTTCAGCTCATAAACATATGGGCTGTAAAACTGCAAATAGTGACTATAAAACTTGATTGCATACAGAAGTTAAATCTCAGTTGATCCAGAGTTCATATTAATCTCACCTCACCCCACAACTGTGTGAGCCCACCTCTGCTGAGCTGCCACTGAGAGAGTCCACTGCTGTGGCTATTCACAGCATCTATGATTGCTTGGCAAATTTGTTCAAACTAGGAATCTTTGAAAACCAATTTAAACACCGATATAACAATTATTTTTGCTAGAGTTTTCACAAATTTTTCCCTTATGAAGACTGTTTTCTTATCTGAACTGCCTGCCTCTCACTGTTACAGCTGTAGAACTGTAAACAGATTATAGCCTATAGTACTAAAAAGAGACAAAGAATCATTTGCACCTAAATTCTGAAACCCCAAACATTGTTTTTCTGTCTTTGCTGAGAAAAATACAAACTAAATGAAAGAATGAAAATTAAAAACCCTACACACACACAAGAGCTAGAGAATGGAAATGGTGATTAAAGTATTTTCCATGCCAATTTTAAAGCTTGAATGAGAATGGTAAAAAGTTCTTCCTGCAATCAACCTGCTATTCTACAGCTCCCTGTGGAGGGACTGGAATAGTCCAACTAGTTTCACATCTGTGAGCAAGACCTGCTTGCCTGCATTAGCCTTTTCTCAGAAATAACTGTTATCAGACAAGTCAGGAAAAAGTCATCTAAGGACATAAGGTTTGCTCTGCCTACTTGGTACATAAATTATTCTTTATGTTTGATGCTTCCTATTTCAATGGAATGCCATCTACATGAAGTTATTGTCCACCTTTTCAAAGAAGGGAAGTTTTACAACTTATCAGGATTAACTGCTCTTCACACACATGCACAAAAATGAGTAAGAGGAAAAAGCCAGATCATTCTCATGTAGAACACACTAAAGCTGGAATATAAATCAAGGAAGCAAAACAGAAAGAAATGTAAAAAGCTACTTTTTGAACCAAAGAAATAATTTGAAAGGCCAGATTTGCAACAGCTAACTCTGAAGCTTGCTTTTCTTGCTTTTAATAAATTAGACTCACCCAGGGTTACCTCATTAAGGTGCACAAACTTGGCTGAAGCTTTCAGAGTTGCTAATTTGCTGTTTGCTTTGGTATTGGGTTGTTTTGTTTGATTGGTTTGGGTTTTATTGCTGCTGTTGTTTTTAATATATGCATTACTTACGCATCCTTAAAATACCAAAGCTATATATCCGTGTCGAAATCCTCTAAGACTACAACTTCAAAAAGTCAATTTCTTCACAATCAAAAGCATGAGGAACAAATGGTGTTCCAAATGCCTCAGCTGAATCTGGCTTAATCGAAAAAGTCACTCAGTAATAGCCCTATGTAACAGAGTTTGAGGTTATCAATTAATTTCACAGTAAGGCTCAGTGGAGAAAGTACACTTGAACCAGAAAAGGAAAAACAATTTTCCAGTGAGTTGCATGGAATAATGCATATCCAGACCAGACGTCCAAATAGATATCCAGGCACAACAGCAAGTGATATTTGCTGATATTATAATCTCATCTTCTTAGAGACAATCTCAATAGAGCAGAAAATAACTTAGAATAAGTTAATCTTATTCAGGCAACATAGGTTAACTTTAACTACTAATTGATCCCCCAAGAACCTTTCTTATTCTGCTCGATGAATTGATAATCCATCATCATTTATGATTTTTCACTCAAACAAATGAAAGGCTTATTACAAACCAGAGTGAAATACTTCATGACAGATTTTCCAGGACTGTATGACTGAAAATGTTGATTCTGAAGGTAAAACTTGTCATTCTATTTTTCAGTTTTGTACATTTTTTGAGTTTTTTCTGGTAATTCTGTATAAGTTTAAAGTCAACCATTTTACAGTTTGTCATACTTTTGCCTTGCCACAGACCAATTACTTAGAAAGTGTTTAAAGTTGATTATAACTAAAATTATAATATGTAATAATTATGATAGATTAAATACAAATTAATTGTTTTGGGTTTTTTTAAACAGTATTACTACTAATTATATCTATTTTTAAATGCTCTGGTGTTCAACCCAAAGTTTAAATGCTCTGGTGTTCAACCCAAAGCTTTCCTTAAAATCATTTTGTCTTGATGAACAGCTGATATTACTTTTTTATATATTCATTTTGCAAACTGCAAAGCCTTGTAGACATGGGCAGCTTTTGTCCTCAAACAGGGGAAAAGCAAAGGCCACATCCAGCCGCATGAAGTCTTTTCATTTACATCAGGAGGCAAAATTGTAGAGTGCTTTTTTGTTAAAAAAAGAAAGAGAAGCAAAATAAAAACAAAATCACCACACTAAAACACCACACATTGAACAAAACAAGCAAGCAAACAAACAAAAGCTCCCCAAAACCCACTATAAAAATGTCTACCCAGGACCAACACATAATTAGTCTTCACATTCAAGGGTGGAAAATACACCCCTGCACAGAACTAAGATTTCTGTTCAGCAGTGAATCAGGTCCCAGAAAAAAATAGTCTACAGGATATAATCCCCCTTATTTTTCTTTTCTTCAAATTCTTTATATAGATTTGACTCATTTCCCCAATATATTTCCAAAGCACTTTCTCCTGCATTGTTGGAAGGGACACAATTGTGGAACCATTTGTTCAGCTCAGCTGTGCAAATCTATTGTGTTTCATTGGTTATTTTCAGCAACAGAAATAGTCTGTGTTTGTCTTCACACCTCCAGAGAAGAAGCTGGGAAGTGTTTGGTCAAAAATATTTATTAGGACAATGACAAGCATAGCATGATCTTTTTCCACCTCCCAGCTCTTGAGCATTAAGCTTTCATCTGATATCACAGATGATGAAAACCCAAAGTGTATTTCCCATCAAGTTTAACTAATCAGAGGGTACATCCTGACACTTCCCAGATGACTGTAGCAATCTGACACTAGGATATCTGAGGTGGTAAATGTGACATTCTATTCCTGCACTAATTGTTTAGAAAATTCAGAGTTAAAGACAAAAAAGATACCTATGTCAAAACAGCTATTAAAAGCAGGATAATATTGCAGTAGCTTTGAAAATTATTTCAGCAGGCAATAGGTTATAGTTAAATGTATTCATAAAGCTCCAAACTTTTCCCTTACATCATTGAGAGCCTGCTCTCCAATAGCCATAGGTTCACTTGTGAAAGAGGATGAGAAGGATCTCAGAGATGACTTTACTGCTGCCATCCGTAGCAGTGCACATTTGCATTTACTGACCCAGCAGACCCCAGAACAGCTGACATCTGACCTATAGACCGTAAAACTACAGACACTATCCCATACTGACAGCAGGCCCAGTTTTCTGTACCCCATGGAATACAGATGGCATCATACTCTATTTGTGAATGACTGAAGGAAGAGAAAGCCAGCAATAAAAAAACTAAAGCAAAATTCACCACCAAAAAAAACTCACACCACCACAAGCCAGGTAGGAAGATATACTATCTTTGGTTTTATTAAAAGAGAAGTTTATTGTAGGGAACCTGCAACAGCAGTCACAACCTTGTCTATATTTTTTCATGGAGAATAACTTCAGAGACCTTTGATCTCTTGTTGTATTGGTCACAGAGAATGAAGGCAGAAAGATTTGAGGCAAAGCTTTAAGTTTTAGGCCTTAACACTCTGTCTCAGTAGGTTCTCTTGGAACTCTCCTGTTATTGGGCTCTTAAGACAGCCAACCAAAATTAGGAGATTAGATCAGAAATAATTTTAATTTCACTGTCTCCTGAAAAGCTGTATTTCCAGGCCTACTTTAAATATAAATACTGAAAAAGTGAAATTAGTAAGTTTGTCACATTCTTCTGTGTTTTCAGCTATTGTTTCCAAGGAAACATAAAACTAACCATCCAGGTAAGTGATGTCTCACTCAGAGCTACCAAAATGCAGCAAGGGAGAGTTAGCAATGGCAAAAATAAAAGCAGCTTGTTTCATAGAATCACAGAATATTTGGGGTGGGAGACAAGCCTCACCGAGTGACAAAGGAAGGAGAACAGGAGAAGAGAGGTGGAAGAACAGATGACTGAACCCAACAACTGAGAAGGCAAAGGAAATGACTTAATGTGAAAAATTCAGCTGGCACAGAGGCGAAACAATAAGACTGATCCCAAATGGCAATTGTATGGCCATTTCCACCTTACAGGAGTTCCACAGGTTTGCTAAAGGCAGGCAAGAGAATATTAGCTAACCCTCTACTTTAAGATGAAATGCTGAGACATTCAATACTGCCTGTTGTATATGGAGGTCCGTTGGTTGAATTTTTTCTTTTTAATGTTTAACTTTTCTATTCATCATGTGATTTTTTAAAATATAGTCTCTATAACTAGAAATCTTAATAAAAGCTTAGCCCAAATATCTGCATCATATGGTTTGGAAAAAAGATCCATTCTCCCCACAACAGAGACATTACCTCCCTCATGTCAAGCAGCACAAAGAGGTATACCAATCTCTTCAATTTCTCAGAGGAATCAGAGAATTAGAGGGTGACCAGTACACCAGAAAGATTTTTTTTTTCCCTTATTATTAACATTCTGGCTCATACCAATTTATATTACAATTCTACCACACTGAGAGCCAGCTGTCTCTGGACTTGTCTCAAGCAGAAAAAATTCCATAGTAGCTTCCTATTATCTCAGAGTGATTTCTGACACAAGTTTTGGCCCTAGTACTTTACTCATCTTTGATAGTATTCTTCTACCTAATTATATTGCACTCATTTTCCAGTTTTCATGGATGTGGTCTATTTGTCCTTGAACAGATAGAGCTGTATCAAAGAGTTAACTCTTACTGCAAGGATTTAAGATTTAAAATAATGAGATGTGTAGGAGGGAGCTGAAAAGAAAGGGAGTCCAGAACAGCAATATGACAAATGCTTTAGCAGACCTCAGTGCAATTGATACTTACAAATTATTAAAAATAGGTAACAACAACTTATTTGCATTGCTGCTTTTTATAGCTACGGACAAACATGGAAGTTTTTGTGTTACGATTTTATGACTTGTTTATTGAGTCACAGAGCCCCTCTAATAAGTACTTCAGAGCAAGCTAAAAGAAAAAATAAACGAGTATTCACATATGATGGTAATTATGCAAGTTGGCTCTTTGTGCTATTATCTCCTACACAAAGATGAAGCAGACGTGGTAAAAATTTCTGTTAAGGTTAAGAATGGAAAACGTTGACAAAGTGGCAAAATGTTGAAATTTCTGCATGCTGAGTATCACATCTTGGTGCCAAAAACGTCACATCCTCATAGTCTTCTGACAGGGCATTGGCAGCATGGGAGCAGCGTGCCCCATTCAAGTGGGGCAATGTGGTTGACCAAATTACTCTGAAGTAAAAGAGATTTGAAAAGGATATTTTTTGTAGGTTTTTCTTTTTCTTTTTTTTCCTGTTTCTTTCTCAGAGAAGTTGAAAACAAAGCTCAGCAAGAAACATACAAACCTACCAACCTGCTGAAAACGGACACAAAGCCACAGGCTGAGTCAGAGCTCTGTTTGCAGTGTTAATTTTTCAGCTTGTGGGTCTTGCAGAGTAAAGTAAACAGCAATAATTTTTTTGGCATGACAAAGGCACGAGTCATTACACGACTAAAGTAAAAAAAGACATGACTCCAGCACTTCATCTTACAAGTGGTGCAAATTGTTTCATTTGCTATCTAAATAGCATAAAATTTACACACACTCATCATTTACATAACTCATCATTTACAGTCTCCTGATTGGGGCTAATATTCCCACCCCTTGCCATGGCATTGGAGCAATAGATGTAAAGGTGAGTTTCAGACTGATAAACACAGGACTTTGAGTAATGTTCAATACATCAAAGACTGAGTATAAATTGGAGAAGACAGAATAGAAATCCCAGGCCAAAAGAAAATTGAACTACCATGTTATAAATAGGTATTACTTGGCTGAAGAAGATGCACTTACTCAACAGGGCTAAAATCTAGAGTGTGATAGGAAGTCTCTTAATTGAAAGCTTGACATGAGTCAAGCTCATACGTTACACAATTATAGAGAGCACCCATCACAGGAAGAGGACACGAATATCACTGCAGGGCCCCTTGGAATGACATGTCTGGAGCCCAAGGGTTTTTAAGAAAACACTTGCTACTGGCAGGCAAAGCAGCTCTTCCTCCCACATGCAGGGGTCCTAAGTCTAAGAATGCCTGGAAATAAGAGAGCAGAATATTGGTGGGACAAACATTCAAGGAAATGAGCTCTAGACACTCACAGGTGACATGAGGTCATCATTTTACCTAACTGTACAGCCTCAGCCCTTCAGCTTCTTCCCTTTTTACCATCTCATCTCTTTCTCCTGATATGCACAGGATCTTAAGCAGAAGTACCTAAGGATATGGGATAAAGCTATTCCTGGCATGAAACAAAAAGGAAGGCTCTTATTTAATCAGTCACTTTAATAAGACCAAAACTCCACTTAGTTTACAATTAATAAATAACTTATTTGATAAGACCTAGTTGAAATTCAGTACTGATTGAATTTAGAGTAGTCATTGCACAAACTACTGTTGTGCAAAATTGCCAGCTATTATAGCCATGCTCCAAATTCTATCGGGAGTTTTATTTTTTACTTCAGCAGTTTCCATGATACACCCCAAATTATGATTTTTTTCATAATCAGATTATTATACATTAAGTACAAGGTGGCTTCATTTTATTTTATATTACATTTTATTAATGTAAATGAAGACCAGCTGTGCTGCTTACACCGGATTCATTAGGCAACATAACATTACTTACGAGGAAGAGAAAACAAAGAGCAACTGAAGTTTTTGCCTGACCTCTAGACCAGAAATATACCAAGCTGATAATACTCAGTTTTGAGAGTTAAATTTTAGGGTAAGAACAAATGTCCACTGAGAAAGTTTTCAGGGGTGTTATAGAGCTGTTGCACCTCAAAAATTGGCAGCTCAAGTGTCTCTGCAGAAAGGTGCTGCTGCAGGAGGAGGGGGGAAGAACCACAGTGGTGAAACTCCTACAAGTTCTTCCACAGGCTAAGGCATGCGTGCTGTCACCTGTGATGCGGAGAGGACTCACATTATGGTGAGGCACAAGCAGGAGAAACAAGGCAAGCCCTTATTCCTCTCTGCATTGTTTCTCCTCATTTGGAAAGTTTCAGACTTGCTCCATTTTATGTCTTTACTACTCGGCCACTACCAGCTGCTTGGCATTCCAGCTCCCTGTACCTCACACAGCTGATAAACTTTATAGCTTTTTCTGCAGCTTTATTGCAAATGGTTCTAGTGCTTGAGATGAAAAATGAGTGCTCTTACACAGTGCTAATCTGCAGACAGAAGGAGTCAAGAAAGGGGTTACTGATATGGATCTGAGCAACTCCATCCCAAGAGGAAATGCAATCAATATACTTCCATTTCCTAAACTTAATTAGATTAATTTTGTGTTTAGTGAGAATATTTTAAAAGTGCACCTGCTTAATTCTCACTAACAATCCCAAGCAAAAACATATGTACATTAAATGCATATATTGTGATAATCAGAAAGCTAAAGTTCCGTGTCTTCCTCCACCCCACCAGCACACTTGGAGATACCTTTCTTTAGCCCATCAGTCATTTTAGCACTCCTGTCATGCACATTTAGATGCACATGGGTATCTAGGTGAAGAGGAAAGGACATAGGCAGAGAGCTCAGGCTAACTGCAATGTTAAAAAAATCTAAAACCAAGCCAAACCATAAACCCTAACTTTAGGAGTCACTTGAATGATAAGTAGCAACAGTAAGGTCAAGTATAATTTAGAATCAGAGCTGTGACTACTGCAGTTACCTAGGCAACATCTGCTTCTTCTTCTTCTATTTAGGATTTCATCCATTTATAGGGACAGGAAAAGTAAAGGAGAGTTTTAAGAAATTATTCAGGTCCCTTTAATGAAAGCCATGATGTAAGCGTGAGTACATGCTTATGCATAAAGTGTTGTCTTAAAGGGCAAGCATCAGATTTTATACCTGACAATATGATTTTAAAAAAACCTCAAAAAATTATTTAATATATTAAGAATGACAAAAAGTTTAAGGCACCTGAAATTAATGCCTGGGCCAAAATAGGCATCACAATTATTTCAATAGAGTGAATAACATTTGAATAATTTATGTCTTGTATAACTAAAGCCAGCTGGTGAATGAGTTTTATTCATGTCAGCATTTTAGACTTCTCTGAAAATAAAGAAAACTCAAAACAAGAAATAAAATTCCCACATCATGAAAACCTGTTAAGAGCATTGAGGAGCTTGTCAGAATGATGGGAACTATTCAGCTTAAAAGTCCAATGAAGTACGCACTGAAATATTTCAGAGTTAATGGAAGAGTTACATCAATCACCTCTTGTAACTTGTGTAATAGAGTACTCCAGGCAGAGAAATAATATGATTGAATTTGGTTTCCTTCCTTTCCTTTGGTTTCCTTTTCCTTACTACTGTTAAAATCCTTCAGCCTAAAAAGAAAATCCTCAAAGGCAGATTTGTATCCAGGAAGACAAATTGCTGCATTAACTGAAATTCACTAATTCGCTCTTGCTGCAAAATGAAAACAGCAGTTATCAGATTGGAGCAAAGAACAAAATGACATTTCTGAGACATTAATCTTTACAAGATGTTAAATTACTTGTAAAAATCTCAATAAAAACAAAGGCATTTTTCAGACTATCATTTTCTCAAGAAATGAGAGTGACTGAGCTAGTTGGATCATGTAACATACTGAGGACATAATTCTTTAGTAAGTTTGGTGAGTAAGTCAGTGAGGTTCAGTAAGGATAGCTGATTTGCCATGGACAAGCAATGAAAATGAAAATCAGAAAATTTTTGTCACCTGTTAGTTTTGCCTTTTTAATTTGCAACCTGGTCTTAAGTAACACCTTGTGACCGTGAAGAGAATATAAATTGGACAGTGTATAGGCTTTTGGAGCCAGGTTTGACTACACAAACTTCTAGAAAAACCTCCCTAATTATGTGGAAAATGGAAGCAGATAATTCCACTGATACTGAAAATGGATAAAAACTTCTCTCATACCTATGCTGGTCATCTCAACCTATTTGGATGATCACTGCACATAAGCTAAATCCCAGATAATCAATTTCACTGTCTGGCTCTCTGTCTAAACCTTAATTATCTAGAACATTCAACTTAAAGATTATTAAATTCTTCACCCAATCACTATGAATTAATTTTATTCTGCCATTGTGGAGAGATGACACACCTATCTTTTTTAACTCTTTGAAAAGCTACCTAGTTTGTTACTACCCAAATGCACCTTATAGTTTTGAAACTGGCTTGTAATTATTTTCCAGGAGTCCTGTTCCATTTTGGTGAATGTTGATCGATTTTTTTTTAAGTATTTGTGTAGCCTTTTCTCACCTGATCTGTTTTTTACTTTGAGACCTTTTGTTAAGAATTTTCCTCTCATAGTGGTGTCACTCCTAGCCACAGCAGCGAGTTCTGTGTGAGAAGAAGCTGGTGGCTTTAACAATGGACTGGAGAGAGGAGGTAGAGAGGAGCAATTTTCCCAAGTGACCGAAATTCTGTGTACAAGCAAACCTGAGCCAGGTGGTGAAGGTGCCCCTCTGCCCTCTTTCCCCCGGGCTACTCTCCAGCAGCAGGTGCCACAGCTGACAGCACAACCATTCCTCCCAAGCACAGCTGGGTCTGAACACAGACACTTGGTGCCTTTCCTAACCTTCTTTGCTACTCTGCCTTGTCCCCCAGCTTTCAAGAGCTCTGTCACACCAGCCTCCACCATGATTTCCAAAGAAAACTCAGTGCTCCAACTTGGACATATCATTAACATTTCAGAGACACAAATTATGTCTATGCAGACCAAACACCAGCTCTCAAATTGCAGCTGCATCTAAAATGCTTTGTGCTTACATAGAAAATTCTTTGGCCCTTGAGAATAAAGCAGGCAGCCCTCAGGACCAGCCAGGCATACACATTACAGTGCAGTGTGGCTGTTAAATAAGACTGTAATTGTCACAACAGAGGAGAGATGGTGTCAGTCTCTTCAGTTAGAGATGAAAATGTGCACGAGCAAGGTGGGATATTTATGAACCACATAAAACCAACATTCTAACCTTTGCATTTTAAACTCACACAGAGCAATGATTTACTGGATATATTTTCTTAGAAGTGTTTAAGACCTTACACTTTTCAGGGGAAAGAAAGTACTTTAAAAGGTATCTAACCAGCTTTGTTAACTAAAAATTAAGGGTGCCAAATGATTCTTAGTACTGTTCCAGGATAGGAAGTTACATTTCCCTCTCTGAACTCTGGTCTCTTTAAGCAACGTCTGACATTTCTACTACCCACGTCTCCCCACCCACAGAAATAAGCCTCTGTACAATAAGCTTCAAAGTCCTGTTGGTTCCCACAGTGCCATCAGCCCACTTTGTAGTAATTACCTGTCATTACATCTGAAGTCCCACTGATCTCCACTTTAACCACTGAAGAAGTTCTACAGGAGGCTCACCTCCACATCTCTGCAGTGAGGAGCTGCAACTGATGCTTAAGCAAAACCAGCTGGGTCTTCTCAGATGCAAAGCACAGTAGCACACAACCAGTAAGCTAAGACCCTAAAGCATCTCATTTTATCCATGTCTCACAGCACTGCCATACAACCCCAACTAATCTGACAGCACAGTTACATCCAATGCAAACAGAATTACCTGCAGGCATCCTGTGTGGCTACCACCACCTTCAGAGAGTGCAGGTAAAGTTGTGCAAATCCCTGTATACTTTCACATTTTCAGATGTTTGGTTCTTGCTGAAACCAGTACTGTGAATAAACACCAAACAACTTTTACTGCATTTAATGACAGAATTAAAGTGGATCTAAGCAAACAACAAAGCCTTTTGTACTGACATGTAGACAAAACAACTTGCTGGCAAAACTACCCTTCTGTCAGTCAGTTCTGTCCCTCCACAGGGAGGCAGGCATCTCAGGGAACATGCTACAGCTTGTAGCTGTACTTCTTCCTCTTCGTACCACTTAACATTTCGGACGAGTTTTGCTTTAGCCACCGGCTGAAAGTACCATCCACAGGTGTCATGATTGAAACACAACAAACGAAGCTCAGAATCTGAATAGAAACACCTGATTATGTATTGGCAGGGACCATACTGACAGAAACCAGACCTACAGAAAGCAATCATGGCTTATTGAACACAGCTGGCTTACAGGTAGAGCTGTCCTTCCTTCCCCACTCACCAAAACTTTGATTCCAGTTCTTAGCTGTTTGTTCTTTTGCAATTAAGTTCCTGTGACAATTAATGAAGAATCGTGAGAGGAATCATACTCTTCGTGAAAACTCTATGTTTTGGCTAACAGCTTGGTATTTCAGACTAACATATTCCAAGAAAGCCTGCTGTTACTCCCAGCCTGGACTGCTTGCAATGAGAGCAAAGGAATTACAAAATTAAGCAGGTTTGACAGAACTCTTAATAGAAAACCACACTTAAAGTCAGCTGTGGATCCTCAAATCCCCCAAATAATTTAAACTTCATGCAGTTGTTTCAAGCCCACTTCTCCAGGAGAGCATTTGCTTGAGGTGTGTCCCTATATTTTGTTTTTCTGAGCCAATCTTTATGCAAAAAAAGACATGAAGTGATTTGTCTGCTCAAACTCACCACGAGGTGGTTCAGCAAAACTCAGGGTATCCACTTACAATTAAGTGAGAAAAAGCAAAACAAAAACTTCTGTTTAATATTTGGTTACATTCAAAGGTTTTATGCCTTAACAGCATCATAACATTTACCTACACATTTATTTAAAAATCTGCTAGCTGAAATACAGATAAAAACAACATATTGAGCTTGTGAAAGCCCAAAGATTAACACAAACTTAATGGAATTCTTAGTCAAGTATTCACTTCAACAGCACTGAAAACACAGCCCAACACACCAGAAAAAGAACAATCTTTTTAACTGCTGCAGAAATAACTGTTCTTTAAAACATTTACTTCAGTTCTTATGTAAGCAGATCACTCTTTGAAGTGAAATAAAGTATTACAAAACACAGGCTAAATCAAGATCAGAGAATCTGAAAAATCTTTGGTATTTTTATCTCTTTCTCCACCACAGAAGATAAAGCCTACATCAGAAGTAGTACATTCTTCAATAACCTCTCAGAGAAACAGCAGAAACACTTTGCAGATGAGGAAAAGTGTTAACCTCTTGAGATTTGATAAAAGATGGAAAGAAGAAAATAAACATCCAACTCCTACCTACCAGGGAACTGAAGTGACAGGATTTTGCCCAATGTCTTCAGCAGGCAGAGCTCCAAACTTGTGCTTGGTAGTGCAGATCAACACCTGCTCCTCAAAATCTTCCTTTTCCAACATCCACTGCCACGTACTTCCTCACCACACATCCCTTCTCTCCAGAAGACCTCTCCAGCTACTAATTTCAGCTGTCCTTAATACATCTCAGATCAAGCATCATCACCAATGCCTGAACAACTCCTCAGGCATCAAATTACCCCTGCAGAGATCCCTGTGAGCTCTCACACCTTGAATCAATTTACCTCAGTAAATAGTACTGCTGAGAGTGAACAAGTAGTAGCGGACCTTAGCTCTTATATTTCCCTCTGGAAATTTGTGAATTGAAAGGGACTTTTTCAACTTTATATGATTTGCTGCAGTCAAACATGTAAATGGAAAGACTCCAATGTCACACCTAAATCTTTAAATATGCTGCAATTTAGGCAGGCACCATGTCCAAGCCTGGTCACTCTGGAGCTGACTTAAGCCGCACTTTTCTTGGTGTTGATGAGTATCCTTTTCAAACTGAGCTGCAAATTCCTCTAGTCCTTATTACTCCCACTTGGGGATGGCTGAGTAGGATTGTTTCTAAACATTCTCACATCACAGGACACCTTCTGTGGGCTTTCACCTCACCTCATGGAGCACATGAAATGTCACCCTGTGCTGCCCTGTGGTGACATTGCAGGTAACAGGAACACAGCTACTGACAGCCTTTGCCATTTCCCTGCTTCAGGTTTGAAGGGAACCAAGGTTCATAAGGAGATTGACCAGTCCCTTCTCAGTCCCAGATTTTCTTGAAATTGTTTAGAAGATGTCAGAGTATCTAATTGAACTCACTATGCTGTTTTTTGGTTTGTTTTTGGTTTTTTTTTTGTTAAAACATCTTTTTTAAAAAGGCCTGAGCGTATCAAGCAGTGAGTTTACCTGTTCCTGGAGTGATATGCTAGAAACACTTAAGCCTTCTAAGTATAAAAAGTGATGCCTATTTCCCCATTTGAATTGTCTTGATCTCTTCACTTGTAAACAGAGCTCCTGGACTTGTCATTAAAAACCACACAGTGGTGTCTGATCTGCAATCCTGCAAAGGTACTCAGAAACATCATATTCCAGAAGCATTCCTCCCTTCTGTAAGCATGACCTTGGATGCAATGCCGCTGGATGCTGAACTTTGCATCTGATTGCATTTAACACACATCTCAGCTGAATGGGCTCCACTTACCTCTGTGATTCACCTCTCAGCATAACTTAACAACATGAAACTGTAAAAGATTTCGAATACTTTTGTCATATTTTTTTAATAAAACCCAGTGTTGTTCCAGCACTGGTCTTTACAGCTTCATTGGAAATACTGCTGGTTTATGATCACTTTTGTGGATCTGTCAGTCCATACACCATTTCTCCTAGGTTTTGTTCTCACAGTGCTATTTATTTTCGGTTGGGTTTTTATTTGGGTTTGTTGTTTTGGTTTGATTTTTGTGAAGCAACACAGTGAAGTCCCTGAGCTCTTAGAAATTGCTGGGATGCCTTTGAAAAACATTACTGAATAGCATCTCTAGCTGTGTTTACAGTCCATAAGAGAAAGCCTCTTTATTAGAATGTTCTCTCATATAAAGCGCATGGGTGTATTAGGATGTTGTAAAATCCATAAACGAGGGGCATCTATAAACTCCCTCACTGAAATATTCAGCAGCTTAGTGCTGCTACGTCTTGAAGTGTCACTTATGACTGAAATTATACTGCAAGCCCTACAAGCACTTTAACAAAGGACTTTTTACTCAGTGATGGTTTTGGCTTCATGATAAAGGAAAACTAACGAATGCACAAGGATGGAGTTTCATTTCTGTGCCTAACACACTGATCAGAAGTTACCCACCCTGGTCAGCAAGGATTACACAAGCATGGTGAGATCAGGCTGCCTTGAGGGACGTTAGACTTTGGCACAGAGATACTGAGCATGGCAACCCTGTGCTGGAGCCCTGGCTGTAGCACACACATCAAGCTGCTCCATAAACAAGCCAGGGCAGCTTGTCCTGGCACAACAATGTGCTCTGGCACCAAACCCTGGTGAGACACATTTTGGGAGACTCTCTCAGCTGTAAACAGCAACTATTAGGCTGATCAGAGACTGAATTCAGGGTTGATGTTTCCTCTACTTGGAGAACCTGCTTTGCAATCGTGTATCAGATGATGTCTGATATAAGGTGCCAAATGCTTCTGAAAATTGCCATATTTCCCCATCTTTGGGGAAAGGTTATAGTGAGAAGAAGTGTAATGATAATTGGCTTACATTATAGATACTCCCATGAAAGAGCTGATAATTCCTTGTTGTTCAGGTAAGAGCCAGAATGTGACTGACTTCTGTGCCCTCAGCCCTGCTCAAAATGACAGGGAAAGAAGACATGTCCCCTCCCTGTCTGGAAAGGTGTAAGCAGCAAGCAGGACAACAGCCATTTCAGGAATTACGTCACTGATGACAACATGGCAAGCAGACTTTCTGTGCCCTTCAGAGAAAGATACACTGCAATGGGGTAAAGCCCTCAAGGACTCAGTATGGAAAATAAAGAACAAAGCCAACAGAATATGTCTTCTGTAAATCTAAAAGCACACAAGGGACTGTTTGAAGAAGAAGCAGCAAAACCAATTTCACACTATAGAAAAAAATCACGCACTGCCTGTGCCTTCAAACAGCCACTCATTTTCATAAACGATCTGCCTACTGTTCCTTGCATTTATGTTTAGATCGAATTGTACTTTACCTGTTTCAATTAAACGAGGGAAATTTCACTTAATTCTCTGATCCCCATTTCCAAAGTACCAAGACCCTGTCAGACGTAGAGACAACACTGACAAGAAAAATACAGTTCAAAATAGGGCACCTTGGAGTGGATGAAATAAGTTTTTTTTCCCCCTGCACATTTACACAGATATGTATTACAACTACAAGATATTTAACCAGCTTTTATAATCATCTCTGTCTAAACACTCCATGAGACAGTCTCCATGGTTCTGATGTTAAGGCTGGCAAAATTCTGCACATTTACCTTCTCACTCCCGTAGGGGTCTCACTTCTGTGGCACGTTTAAATCTAATTGTTTTCCAGAAAAAAAAAACCAAAACCCCAACATCTGTACCTGGAGTTGTTGACATAAGGCCAACTCATTTTCAGGATTCTCAAATTCAGTGGTAAACTATGAAATATCATAAAATAGGAGTTCTAGATGTTAAAAAAATCACAAACAACAAGACATAAAACATTAAGTTTGGAAAGAATCTATACTTTTCAAACTCTTTATAGAAATTTTAACACATAGTTACAGTGCTTTTCTAACCATTTACAGCTGATTTTGAGGTCAGCCTGCTTTTTCCTATCCTCCATGACTTAGAGGTAAATTCTCTTGAAGATCCAATTATACCATATAGTGTAGTAGCTATAATTAAATGAGGGGGAACTTGGTCTGTGCTCAACGACACTGGGTTGTTTAAAAGATTTGTGAGTAATTGGCTTAACTGAGAACAGCTGTAAAATTATGCTAACAAATCAGACTGGGAAAAGATTTGGGTACCATAGTCGAATTTGTAGTTTAAAAGTCTTTTTCCTTCCCCAATGCACATACATTTTATTTTGGTTTTTGGTTTTTTTTTTTTAATACTGAAACATTCTGAAAGGCAAAAAGGAATTCCATAAAATCTGAATTTAGAGAAAATTCCAATGAATCTTACCCAGAAACTGCCTCAGATTAACTCCTTTGGACATACAAACATTTTTGAAGAATACTTTGTTGCACTTATTAATGGAAATCAGGATACTGAACTCTGTGAAGGAGAAAGTTTAGCTGAGATTTGGGATGCTCCTAGATTTTTCAAAGATAGTCTCATGTGGGTTTTTTCCTACGGGTTTTAATTAAATAAAATACAAATGCTGTCAAAGATAACAAATGATGCTAAACTACATCACACTTCTTATCTATTTTTGACCCAAAGATAGATTTTGCCCTATGTTTTTTATAAATTTTCTAAGAGCAAAGTGCACACCTCAGCACGCATTGGATTATAAGGGAATACATAAATTGTGTGAAGACAGTGCTAAAGTAAGCTGCCCATCCTTTACCAGTGTAGGTCTTTGCACCATAATTTTGTGTATCACTTAAAACAAGCTGCTAAAAGGGAGGTGAAATGGGCTGAGATGGAGGCAGAACCATATGATCTTCTGTGGAGTAGTTTTGTGTGCAGAGTTAAGAGAAGTGACCAAGGTCCACATTGGAGACAGCTGTGACCAGTGTGAGCACTGTTCCATGGGCACTAAAATATTTGGCCTTTCAAGTCCTCAGCCTGAGCAAACCAGCAACCATCAGTGTCTGGGAGAGGGAACATTCCTTGGCTTAACCTCTGAGTAAGGCCACAGCAAGGCACTTCAATCGTCCTTTCACACCCCCAGCTAGTGGCTGGTGCAATCAAGGAGAACCAAAACCTGTAACCAGGTAGAAAACGGGGTGTGCATCCCATCCCCAAACCCGGTAAGAAAGCAATCCCTCAGCCCAGAGTCATCAGACAGCATCAGCAAGAGCTTCCTTGCTTTGTATATACTTCAACTAAACCAAAAACTGCACTTGAAGGAAAGGCTTTTCATTGCAGAATTTAGTGCAATTTCTCCCTCTTTTTACATTGCTGTGGTGAAGGAAGCACAAGAGAAAGCTCTTGATTTATGGCCAGTATAAATCTATGAAGGGACCAATGATGGGCTGCACAGAAACGAATTTGTCTGGGAGCCCCAGAAGAGTCTGCTAAACACTAGAAGATTAGCAGTTCTCACTTGCCCTGGAGACAAGATTGTGCCTTCAGCACTGATAAATACTCAGAGACTATCAGCTGCTGACTGCTTGCTGTGTTTTCACAGAACTGTTTGGATTATCTCCACAGGGAGGCCGAGAGGGACAGAAGCTTAAGCTGTATGAATTCTGAGATTTCAGCATGCTGCAGGAACTGAGCAAACCACAGGTCCAAGAATTCAGGGAGACTCCTCCCCAAGACAGTTATAAAGAGCAGTACAAATGCTGTACTCACACAATAAACTGCCCGAAGCTATTCAGACGTATCCTTTACCACAAATCTACAGTTCTCACTGTTTCATAGTTACATTCCTATGTTTATAGTGTTTCTATAAACTTATCAATACATCAATGTTTATCTGAAGATTGCAAGCATAGATGCTGCTGTGTACCTCCACCTCAGAAACCATATTACAGGATATCAGCTGTTCCAAGTATGCCAGAAGCACACTACCTCTTCAGAAACATTAATTAATTAACCATTTCTGCATTGAGAACTGCTTTAACATCTTTTTAGAATTCTTTTCCATAATTCCAACTCTCTTCCCATAACACTTGAGGCACCAAGGGCACAAGTAGCTGTCTACCACCAAGAAATTAAGAGCGAAAAATTTTATTGCCTCTTTTATGTGAAACTGTTACTGAAATTCTAATGTCAGTCAAATCAGGTATCTAGATAGAGACATACAGACAGAAAAACAAACCCAAGAATTCAAATTAAGCTAAGCAAAAGGTGAAAGGGCAGGCATAATAGGAAGGCCATATAATAGCTTTCCAGGACAATATTCTTCTCACCATCTTCAATACACCATGCTGAGAAAAGTCTGGTAACACTAGAGGGGCGTGTTAGTTTTCACAGAAAACATGACTGGTACAGGGCGATCCCCACATTCCTCCTCACCTCTGGCTTTTTCATCCTCTTTGCATTTCATACCTTTTACCCCCAACAGACTGGATAAATTTGGCTGGATGTGCCTCTGACTAGAGTAGTCTCTGTGAAACCTCAGCCTTAGTTCAAAAAGCAGAGCACATCAGTACCAGACACTAGAAGACACCCTGTCTGTCCCTCTGTCCCTCCCTGCACCCACCCTATGTTCTCATATCACCTGTGGGCTCTGCACCACCTGGCCTTACTCCCTAAATCAGCAGAACCCCACCTCCCCCCGCAGCAGTGCCCACAGCAGACCATGAGATGAAACATCTTGAATCTCAGGTGAGACACAGCAGGATTTGCTCTGGAGGAGCACACTGCAGCTGCTGAGAGACATCCATAGTTAGCTCGTTCTGTATTTGAAAGCAGAAACAAGAAGCTTGTAATGCTGTTCCATCACTTGTCTTCAGCTGTTCATTGAGGTGGAATCTTGTGGATAAAGACTGACATTAGTAAGACAAGTGACTGGAACTATAATTAACAGAATAACCTTGCTCTGTCCTAGAGGAGTCTGATGACAGCATTTCCTGACAATTGATCTTTTTTTCTGATGAAAATTTACCTTAAGTTTTATGTGCTAACATGGGAAAACTACAGGTGGAGCACATATTGCAACAATTCTTTTTTATTTTCTCTACGGAGTAAAATTATGCTCCAGTTTACAAAAAGTAAAAATTCATCTCTTGATAGAGAGAATTTTTATGAGCATTTATGTATTTTATTTACTGTTATTTATCCCTGGAGAGCCTGAAGTCTCATAGTTAAAAGCAGATGAAAATTACTTTGCTAGCTTTTTCCTTACAAGCACATAAATCTCATTACATATAGCAAATATTTGTCTCTAGAGAAAACGGATTTAAACCTCCCCTGAGATTATAAAAGCTCCACTAAAGCAAGAAGCTACACAGAGCCAGAACGACACCTAAGCCGACCCCAGTCCCCTGTGAAGTGGCCAATTCTCCTCACACCCTCCAGGTTTGGCCCCTGTTGCACCACAGGGCAAGACATTGCCTCAGAGCCAAAGACGCTGACCCCACTCACCCTTTCTAGCCCAGAGTGTCAGGCACAGGATTACAGTACCCTGGAAGAAACCTGCTGGCAGCCACCTCCAAATCAGCCTCCAGCAAGAGCCAGTCAGCAGCTGGAGAGGCAGGTGGAGCTGGGGCAGGATGGTGACCAGGAGAACCCCCCCACATTGGGGATGACAAAATGAGAGCACAGGGAACGAGCAGACATCTAGAAAATATGACCTTTCCAGAAAGCCTGAACAGTAGAGGACACAAAAATGATCCTTAAATGCACTGAAGTAGTTATAAAGGGGTTATATCCTGTGAAGACTGAACAAGGAATAATGAACTGATATTGCACCAAAGAGATCCAGAGGGCAGGGAAACCTGAAGATAAAGAGTTCTTGGACTAGATTTCCAGATGGGTCTGGACTCCATTTTGGAAGGGCTTTGACACTGGATGGGGCTACTGTCAATTATGGATGCAGCAGAGACCCCTGCTTCTTGAAAAACCCATCTGATCCAACCCTATTTCAGTCTCTTATTCCTATAGCTTTTTCTTTTTTTTTTTTTCTTTCAAGACATTTTGACTCCACTCAGTAATCCTTTCCCTAACTTTTCATGGAGGTAAACCACCTTATTTTCCCCTTAATTTTCTGTTGTTAAGATTACTGAAACAGTCAAAATAATAAAAAAAAAAGATACATGAAAGGCGTTTGAAGTCAGCAAGATCAAAACAAATGTGAAATATTTATGCCTGGATGTTTTCTGAAGTTTGCGTCGTTTAAAACGGAAAAATAAATCTCACAGAGATATGCAATGTAGGGCATTTTCTGAGGATTGTTTCCCACAAAAGTTGACTGCAGCTACTGCTGAAATTAAGAATTAGCTTTATCCTTTCCAGAGATGTGCTATTCTTTTGTGCTTTTGTCATACCCCTCTACCAGAGACAACACCTGACAGCCTGCAGACACTGCTAATCTCTATTACAGGAAAATTACATCGCTGACTCTAGAAAGTCTTTTTGCTGATGTGCAACTTAGATAAATACCACCTCAGATTTATAGCCTCACATTCTTATCTTTCCTAGCTTCATGGATAAATTCACAGCTTTCAGGGAATGTTTTTGACAGCATACAGATCAAACTGGGGAGAAGTGGGAATTCAGATTTCTGCTATGCTGGGTTTTGTTCTCACAGGCCACTGATGGAGTTTTGTGAGGTTTCTCTGCTCCTAAAGGCACTGACACCATAACTGTATGCAAGAGAAGGCTGATGCTAAATTGCAGAGACAGACTTGCAGAACTGCTTTTTGTCAAAGGTTTGTGGTGTTCACTAAGGGCAGGAGGCTAGAAATGTGGCAGTTTTGCTTAACTTGTTTGGTTTTCATCCCTTCCTTGTTCGGAGTTCTACAAAGAAGCACTGCAGAGACTAAGCACCCATCAATGAAAAACTATTTAAAATATCTGAGGTAGTCTAAGCTTTGTGCTTCTGCTGGTTTGATGCTCTGCTCTTCATAGCAGCTGCCAACAGCTTCTCCAGCTCCCTGTTTAGATAAAATCACTTTGTCAACCCTTGCCTGTCAATGAATCTCTAATAAGACCAGCAAGTAATTCAGTACTTTAGGAGCTTTTTTTAAATCAGCATCCATGAAACACTAACTTTTTGTTATTTTGGCATATTCCAAGACACACATTTCTTACTTTTCATTCAGAACTCACAGGCTGTGTCTCCTAAAGTATTTTCGTCTTACTACAGTTCCTCATGAAACTACAGGGATAAATTCTGCTTGCAGGCAAATGTCCATGGAAGCCAACCCAATCACGTAAAATTGCACTGAAGGTCAGATTTTGGCACACAGTGAGAGTTCAGTCAGGACAGCTGGAACAATATAGTAGCTAAAACAGACATTTTATTTACCACACAGGCAAATTGTTCCAACTTGATTTACAAACAAAATCAATTTCCAGGCTGGGATAGGATGTTCTAACAAAAAGGGATGTATGTTCCCAACACAGTGGTTTAGTCTCCTCTTTCTGCTTTAGTCCTTAGTGTACATATATTTGAATGGCAGCAGTGGCAAGCAAAGTTGTGAGGTATGAAAGAATGATTCCATCATATCACTATTCTCTGCCAACCCAGGGTGCTTGGCCGATATCCAAGTACCTAGGATATCCAAGTACACAGAACAAGAGACAACAGGCAGATACTGATGCACAGGGTGTTCCACCTGGAGAGGAAAAAGAACTTTTTTACTGTGCAAGTGACCATGACCTGGAATAGATTGCCCAGAGAGGGTGTGGAGTCTCCCTCCCTGGAGATATGCAAGAACCATCTGGACACAATCCTGTGCTGTGTGCTCTGGAATGACTCTTCTTAAGCAGGGAGGTTGGACACAATGGATGGCCCACTGTGGTCCCTTCCAACCTGATCCATTCTGTGATTCTGTCATAACTGGTGGTCTGCAGAATCTCAGTTCTGAATGTATTTTTAGTGGGTTGTCCAACTCTGCATCTATCATGACCTCAGCCATCTGTAGTTAGTTTTAGTATTTCATGTGCCTTTAGTGGATGCAAGAAAAACTGACAGCAACCAAGAGAAAAACATGTCAAAAGAAAGAAAAGGTAAAAGGTAGTTTTGAAGTTCTCTGCCTACTCTTTTAATTCAATTCAGTGTTGTGCATATGGTAATAAATTAATCAGTTTTCAGTCATTTGTGTGTTGACAGTAAAAAATACTATTTAAGGGCTCATTGTATCTGGAACCCAGTTTTTTAATTAAACAATAAGATAATTTTGTTAACTAATAGAATCTTCAAAATCTGAAAAATTAGATGCTAAAAAGATGTGAGAGGTGTTATTGTGCTTTAGCAATAAGATCTCTCTCAGTAAAGTTAAAAAAAACCCAAGATTGATATTTTGATTCTGCATAGGCTGGGAGAAAAGGAGTGAAGTGAAATAGTGTTAGATCAAAAGGGAACTGAGAATATTCAGCCCATTCCAACTATAGTAAAATGGACCCTCAAGTGCTGTTTTACTGTGGATGATACTTTATTTAACTATAAAACCAAGATACTGGCAAAGAACATAAATCTTTTTAAAAGAACAGATAAACAGTGGAATATCACTACCTCTATTTCAAAAGCTGTGACATATTAGAAAATGAGCAAGAGAGGAAAAGAAGGAAGGGTAGAGAAGATATCCACTGAGACACTTGTTTGCTCTCAAGATGGCACAACTTCAGCACTTTACGGGCATCTGCAAGAGCAGAAGAACCTCAGCGTGCAGCGAGTCAGTCTCTGCAGTGATTTCAGGTGCCAGCCAGGAAACATTAGCCCAGGCTGAGAGCTGTGCAGGTGAGACACCTGCGCCTGAAGGCACAGGACAGCTCTACAGAGGGGAGGCTCAGCTCAGCCATGTCGTTATTCAGATCAGTCAGGCTCAGGGGTCCAGGGCGCTGCTGCCACTCTGAGCAGACAGCAGGGACTGCTTAGAGGCACAAGCTCATCAGTACAGCCACAGCCTGGCTGAATGGGGACTGGCCTCTCTGATGCTCCAAAATCAGCCCTGTGATCTCACGAAACAAGGTTCACCCGGAAGAACTTCAGATGCTGACCATGCTGTAGCTGCTTTCATTTACATTTTCCCTAGTAGCTATAATGCTAAGCAATGAGGAGGTGAGAAAGGTCGTTTTACTCAGGTTTTTGAAACTTTCTTGAAATTTCAACATCTTTGGGAATTTTATATTATAAATGTGTTTTAATCATGCAGAACATTTAATTCCTGTAAACCACAAATGATAAGCAAATATAGCTTGCATGATGTATGGCTTGCATACGTTTTACTGGAACACAGATTTCTACCTCCCACAAGACTGAAATGCTTAAGTTATGAACAACTTTGTATTTTGGCAATATCTGTATATTTCTTTCATCAGTTATGGTTATGTTTATTGCATTAGTAAACAGGAGTTACTCCTTAAGGGAAATCTAACTCCAGGATTTTTCTTTCAAAAGCTGTCGTGAGAATCAAAGAGACTGACTTACTTGTTATTTAATTTTTTATTACTAATTTGCATCACTAGAGCCTGACTATGTGTATGAAATTTAATCTACAAGGAAGAGAAAACTTATTTTGTGTGAGACTGTCCAAGCGATTTCCTGCTGGGAACTCAGTGTTACAGCTTTGCCTAAGCAGTGTCTGCAGGAGTCAGCATTTCACTGGGTGTTTTTTTTATAAGCAAGAAATTTAAGAGTCAATATTAGTGATGGGAACATCTATCTGATCATCTTAACATTATCAATAGATGCTAGTGGAAATAAATACCATGTGGTATTTCACACATGGACATTATATGCTTAAAAAGATGAAATAAATTAAGCTCAAAGCATTATCTCCAGATTTTTTTTTTCAAAACAGTTGAAATTGTTGTTTGAAAAACAAGGATTATTCAAATTTATTATTTGGATCATATGTTTCAGCTGGATAAGACACTTGGAAAGAAAGACATCCAGAACACCTTGCTCACAGAGTTTCCACAAAGCCATCACTTCCCTAATGTCAAAATCTTTTGTTGAACCACCTAAAGCAAGCAGCCACAGACTGTTTCTTGGTGGCTGCAGAAAGCCCTGCGCTCTGGAATCTGAATGCTGGGTGATTTGCGCTTCAGAACAGGAAAACTTAAATCGGTGACTAAAAGATAAGTCTTTCTCCTGACCTCTCACTACAATTAAGGTAAGACAGAAACACTTTAACAAGTGAAGCATTTTCTGGGACATTCAACATGCCCAGCTATGTTCTTTTCCAAAGAGGAACACACCTTATTCAAGTACCCACATAAGCATCACATTTAATGCTATCAGATCAAGGCTAGTGACATTCCTCCCTGCCAGAAGAGGAATAAGTGACTTTTTCAAATACCTGTGAGCACAGAGGCGTCTATAAAACCACTTTCCTCAGTAATTCAGTCACTGCCTCTATTTCAAAACCCAGAAATGCTCAAAGCATAAGATTTCCTCAAAGCCACTTTTCAAAGACTTCCCTATTACAGAAGCAGCATGCTTCTTCTGTAGAGAGTAAAGGCATGGACCTTTTTATCTCTTTTCCAAATGTCTCTTCCTCATGAAGATCTTAAATCCCAGATACAAAGATAGAGATAAAACATGTCCAAGTCATCATGGTGATAAAGCCAGAGTTTCTTGTGGGAGGAAGGCAGAATGTCAACCTGTGCAGCAGCATCTCAGTTATCACTCAAACCTCCTTTACCACAGATGATCATAAAAAGTTTATTCCAATAAGGAAAGACTTAGACTGTGATTGTAATATTTCTTTCAGAGAAGGAAGTTGTGACCTCATATGTTTTGAGCAAAGCCTGACACCTCCAAGCACTTCTTGCATTTAGATGCAAAATCACAGTTCCACTGAAATCACGATCTAAATAAATCATCCAAACCTGAAAAGTAACATCATGTTACTTGTTAAGCAATGTTATAAGCCTGATGGATCTGGGAGTAAATGCAGGTAATTTTATTCCACTTATCATAGGGCAATAGGGAGCTCAGAGACTTTGTAGAAATGACAAGCCAGACAGTTTATCTGTTCCTTAAGCAACTGCTTCACAGTGCCCGTGGCCTGGCTCTGGATGAGAACACTGCAGCAGACGGCTGGAGAGAGAGAGAAGCCAGTACTGTCATTTGCTAGGGACTTCTGGTAGCAAAAGAGCAGTGCTGAAATGCATTTATGTAGTAATAATGTCTCTTATCACCTCACAAACGCTCAGCCTCGACGGAACTCACAACATGGTGGCTCCAAAATTTGCCAATAACTTTGTATGATACCCTATTGTCACAGCAGTTAAATGTCAGTGTGTCAAACTGATAAAACTGCTGTGTTAAATGTTCAATTACTCTTTTAAGTGGAGCAACTTATCTTCCCTGCCGGTTGTGCATTATGAAAATGCACACAAATAAGTCTGAGAATCACCAAACACTGATCTTTTTAAAAAGGTCAATTTTGTAGCAGCAGAGCACAATACACTGTTGGGGGGCAGGTGTTGTACAGTGGAAACGAGTAATTAGGCTGTTCTCATGATGAAAATGCTGTTTCAAAAAAAAAAAAAAGCTCTCCTGTGATATAATGACATATAAATGTTTGATATAGGTGAAACCCAACTAGCATCTCTTGTTCTAGATTGTTCACTACTATGCCTCTGCCTCCAATGCCACACAGTCAATAACTTTCAGATTTCAGGAACAGAAAAATCAGCTTAAGTAATCAGTTAATCAGAGTCAGTTTCAATGGCCTTATGATCGCTTCAAGTTAGTGTTTGACTTTGCAATCTGGTCCTGAGTCACACTGCTGTCTACTGGAAGCATTTGTCCAGCTCTCATTAACACTGGAAGGAGATAACTTTTATCTGATTAGATTCTTTTTTTCTAGGTACTTTTGCCTCCCATGTTAGTATTATTTTTTCCCCTTTTTCAATGCTATCCTAAACCCCAAATCAAAATAAGTAATATGGGATAGACGTAACACACACCTTTCACAGTGGAATAAAACATTGATGCATCCTCTTACAGCATTCAAACCAAACTTTTAAAACCTGTTTCTCACAAAGTTCAAACTGTTATATTGTAACTGTTATATGTGGAATAGGTTAAAAAAAATCGTGGGATGGCTAATTTCAAACGCACCTACTCCTATAAATTCCTTGGTTTAGTACTTGTGTAGTAGCTGCCTGTCTTTCCTGGGAGCATGATTCTATGATCCCTCTTGAGATCAGTACTTCCACATTGGCATCCACATGCAGAAGTGTCTGGTTAACACCAAGCAGTTAAACTTAATGACGTATTGAAATATAAACATATAATTTCTCCTTTTTTTTTTTTTCACCAATCCTTTTTTCTCAGAACACAAACCTTGACAGCACAAGTCTGCAAGCAAGGAAAAACTAATTTGTACAGCAACAAATACTGTGATTCTCTCTTCTTCAGAAAATAAAACCGTATTCTATTGGCAGCTGCTTTTGAGGGTCCTGTCAAACACTCTTAAGTACTCTCTCATGTCAGCTTACTTCCACGCTTGTATCCTTTAAGAAATTGAATCTGTAGGAGATTGCATGGGGGCATGTTGCCAGCCAAGGACCTTTCAACTGGCTCATCTGACTACAGCCAGTGTTAAAGGTCGCTGAGGTGAGGATTAGTATTTGGCGTTTTGCACAGAGCCCGTGCAATCATTTTTGGTGTGGCTTTGAGCCATAACACATGGCAGAGCAGAAGTAGTTTCAGGGACATTGACCAACTCCCCCGGCGCCAGGGCTCTGTGCCGACTGCTGCGTGCGTGGGCGGGTGTGAGCGGGGAAAAAAGACCTGGAGGGCCAGGACTCGGGCAACAGAATGTAGTCCTGCAAGGCCCTGCTCTGAAGCTTTTTTTGCGAAGCTCAGCTAAATGAGATCAAAGGTGGGTCAGCTGAAAACAAAGCAAACCCCGCAGTCGCTCCCGGCTGGTTCCCGGTGCCGCGGCGTCTCGGCGCCACCTCCCGGGGCTGCGCTCGCACGGGAACCAGCCTTGCACAGACCCTGCGGCCACGTTTGGGTAAAGCAGTTTTATTTTTCCTCTCTCACAGCAAGAATCAGGTTTCAACCACGTTCAAATACTTGCATTATCTACGGAAAGCTGCCCCGTTACTGAAAGATCATCCCAAAAATACTCTGCTCCCTTTTTCACTTTAACTCAAGAAAGACACCCCCTCTTCATCAGCTCCCTGATCAAATGGTGCCACTGCTCCTCCTTGCTTTAAAGGCTCGACCTCTATGAAGTAGTATCCTCATATTTACCTTCCAGAAGCCTTTCCTTTGTCTGTAACTGGAGTGGCATAAGGATGGGGAAAAAAAAAGTGTTCACCAAAAAAGGAGCTGAAGTTTAGGCAAGCAATTTTTCAATATTTTAGAAGAATTTAAGGATATACAAGTATCAATGTGTACTCATTTTTCTCCACTCAAAGTCAAGGTAGATTGGCTGTCTGAAAAAGAGCAATTTAAGCCACTCCACACAAGCATAGCTCTTACTGCACAGTAAGTAAGTTATGAACACTTCCAAAGACACTGCTCCTAGTAAGCAAAAAAGTTTCACATGCAAGGTTTTTGGAACTTCTCAATTTTAATGGAGTCAGAACAATTCTATACAACTATATACAGATTTTGAAGCATGACTAAATATCTATTACTTCCTACATACAACAAGCTGGAATAATACATACAAAGTCCTAGCTAAGAAATATAAACACACTTTTGCAAGGTTATTTTGCTATTCTTGATCGCAGCCGTCGCTTGATGATTAGATGATCACTTTCCTTCTCTTTTTGTTCTAAAAGGATCTGAAAAAGATGGATTAAAAGATGGTTATTGAGCACTTCTTCAGAGACAAATGACATTCACCTTCTAGACCTGTGTGCCTAACAGAACAGTTTTTCCCAGAATCTGTTTCCAGAGTTTTACCTGAGTCACTCTGGTGAAATTTACCCATTCACTGAGAGGGTGGTCAGTCAGTGGAACAGGCTGGCCAGGGAAGTGGCAGAAACACCATCCCTGGAAGTGTTCAAAAAACGTGTTGATGCAGCCCTTGGGGAGATGGTTTTGTGGTGTTAACCCAGTGGTGCTGGGTTAACAGGTGGGCTCAGTGGTCTTGGAGATCTTTTCCAACCTTAACAATTCTATGATTCTATTACCTTTTTTTGTCAGGGATCTCCAGGATAGAGACACAATCTTAGCGCATCATAATAAGCAACAAATTCCATAAACATACAAAATCCCATTTTTGCTGAAACAAATGCCAAAGTACAAAGAAGAAGATTATCTGAATGCAGCCCTCACTTCTAGTCTCTAATATTCATTTTCTGATATAGGAAGTGTACAGAAAACATTTTGAGCTTAAGTTTCTCTAGCCTTCTCTGACTTCCCCAGGATTCAGTCTTTCCCCTTTTCATTCACTTCCAAGCTTCTTAGCTTGTTTTACTCAGCACTTCTGCCATTTTCTTCTTCCTCCTGTGGACAGCATTTTGGGTTCTGCTGCATCCATTCATACATAAAATTTACAGAAAATTCAATAGGCTACTTTAGTATGGGCAAATGTTTACCATAGCATAGGGAAGAAAGGACTGAACAGAATTAAGAGATGTACTTCCAACAGAGCAGAAGAATGCTCAGCTCTACAGTGACTGTCTAAACCATAAAGTTGGATTTCCAAAACAATACATCAAACCTTGGCCTGTGAGACTTTTAGACTGGTTTAAAGAGAGCCGCAAAAATAAAACACATCCAGATGGGGTATTTAGACTGTGCTGTGAAGAGCATGGATGTATCCACATGCTATTATGCCCAAATATCAGAGCTAGGCATAAATGGAATTGAAAAATACCTTTGGTGCTCACCTGTAAAGTTAATTGTACATGCAGACCTTTATTATGTTTCAGTCATGTCATTCCAAATCTATGGATGCCTTACTGGTCTCTATTTCTATTCTCCTTTTATGCTACACTTAAATGAACTGCAACTACTGGAAAAAAAAATTAAGACTTCACTGCTGTAGCAGAGAAAAAGTAAACCTCCACACACTACAACTAAGATATCTGTGAATCCAGATGTGAAGGTAACTCTATGATTGCTGTATCACCTATAGAGTCAGTCAGCAGTCAAAGACAGGTGAGAAAACAGAAAACACTAAGTAAAACAGCAGAAAGAAAAGTCCAAAAGGAATGGTTAGGTAGAATAAATATATAAATTGGTTTTTTCAAACCTCTTGTGCAACTCGATTAGACCTTCAGATTTGTCTTTTTCGCCCTAACAGTCAATTTTAAGCTAAGATTACAGAAAAACATTACAGTGGGCAAAACAGGAATCTTAATCACTTACTGAAGAACCAGGGATATCCAGAGGGCAAGAAATGTCAGTTGAATACAGCTTTCTCTTAGCTCGTTTTGGCTTGAGCTCGTTTTCTCTGACATTTTCTGGTTCTGCAGACTTGGGAGAGCTTATTGTCTCAATAAGCTTCTTTGCTAGAAGACAAATTTTATCATAAATACATGTCATGGTTTTGTGAGCCTCAAAATTCAGGAATGAAGTAGGCTTTATTAAAACAGTTTAAAAATTAAACCAGTGTAGTCCAAAGTTCAAATATAAAAATTCAGAAGTGGTATTTGACTACCAGTTTTCTGTAGCTGGAAGCAGTTTTCTGTAGCTTCAGGTGCAAAAGTTTAAAGGACACATTTAAGTAGCACATTAAAAATCAATTAGGATTCAGATCTCACTGAGATCTCACTTAAAGACTTCTAAGTTGAACAACAGGCTTAACTTCTTTGTGCTGACAGAAGCACAGTGTACAATTTTTTCTATACCTTTTTATAGTTTTATCAAACTGGTACTAGTTCTATAAAGAGAAGAGTATGTCCACAAGAAAAAAAAAGAAGAAATATAAGAAATAAGCAATACTGTTACACAAAGAGGGAAACATACAGGACATGGTAATAAAGGTTACAAAACCGAACTCAAATTAAGTATTCAAATTAAGGATGAAATTTTAAGCAGTCTGACTTTGGCTTCCATTGATAATAACAAATACTGTGCTCCTGGAACCAAATGACAGACATTGAAATTTTTAAAATTTCACAGTTATTATCTAGACTGTATTATGTCAGATAATTTAAGATTTACTCCATAGCAGGACAAGCTTTCAAGTTGGTACTGGAGTTTATTTTAAAAAAAAATTTAAAATTACTGACTTTGTTTTAAACAAACAAATAATAGTGTTTTTTAGAATTAAATACTGGTGATTCCCTGTGCCCTCTGCTAATTTTTTTTTTTTTAAGAAGCACAGTAATCCAGAGATCATTCTTACTGTAGGAAAGAATAAAAACATATCCTTCAATGGAAAGTCCATTAATCTTCCCAAGGCTATACCTAAACTTAACAAAATCCATTAACTGCTCTATATTCAGTTTAATGAAGTCTTCCAAATACCTTCATGAGTCACTGGCTTTCAGATTTCATAGAACTAATGTACATTAAAATACATTAACAAAGTTTCCACAGCAATGAAGGATTGCTTATAAAACAAGGTAAGATCTGGAGTTCGGATTCAGCCCTTGATTTTTCTAGAGCAGCAGGGTGAGTTTCTAAAATTGCCTTTACATGTAAATAAGTACAGAATAACTCCAACATTTTGGGCTTAACAGTTATCATTGCTTTTATGATAAATATGCACACATTTCACACTGCATCTTCATTCCACCTGGTTTATACTTCACATTTAACCTAAGTTTTAGAATTATGTGGTCCTCACAACCAACACAATCTTTTCTTCTCTGCCATTCTGCAAATGCCAGAGAATAGGGAATAAGCCTTATTCATACTGTACTAACCTTTAGAGTGAATAATAGTAGGAGAACTTTGGAAAAAATCACCAATTTTCTGTAGCGTCCCATCTTTCTTCTTAGCTGACTTTTTATTTAGAGTAGATTCTTGCCTCCTTAAGGGGTATTCTTTTCTAAGAGATTGTGCAGTAGCCATCTGTACAGAAATACAGGATCATTGTTTAAGCTGAAAATTGATTTAATCCTCAAGTTTAATTTCATTTTATTTTACTTCAATGTTATTTTCAAGCTGGCACGCTGAGCTTTGCCACTGACACCTTTGTTCATTTTAGTAATGCTATCACCACAGCAAATCATGTAGGCAACCTCATTTTACACCTAGAAGAAAGAAAATTGCCGAAGTTTCACAGAATACATTTAAGAGCATATCGGAAACAGAGGGTTGTTTTTTTTAAAAAAAGGCAGATTCAAAGTTGTAGAGTACTTTAGTAGACAAGCTTTCTAATGATAAATAAAAGAATCTGACTGGGCAAATAAATCTCTCACCCTTTGAACCTGCCCAGGTTACTACTATGGCCTAAAATGATCTTTTTATAATTGCCATAAATGTAGATAAACTTTAGTTTTACTTCAAAGGCATTGCCTATAACATCACATTTTAATAGTATACTCCAACTAGTCTTTTTAACTATTCAATATGCAACATCCTTCCCCTTTGAATCAGTGCACACTGCAGCTGGGACATTACCCATTCCTGGCAAATACAGACCATTTGGCTTATAGACTTCAGTAGAAAGACAACATAAATGTTGAAGAATCCTATTGAAATACATAGATAAGGATAAGATACTGCTGCATAAGAATATTTGCTCCTTTTACAAGTCTACCTTTACAGAAAAGGCTAAACTAACTTCAAAAATGGAATAAAATCAAACCATTTTTTTGTTGCTTGTAGAAGGTGAATCAGCCATAGCAGGTTTTGCATTTCTCTTGTTCTCACTTTTCACAAAATCCTAAGAAAATTTAGAAGAAATTATGATTGATACCAATGACCGCCTAAACCAAAAGAAACAATTTTATAGAACTGATCTGTAATCCCACAGATCAGAGCTGGAGACAGGAACAAATGGCACTGTCTGGGAGACAAAAATGTAAAACGTAAAGAGAAAGTGCAAATCAGGCACAAAGGGACAGTCTGGACCAGCTGGAGTTTATGACCTTATTCAACACAGGCCAGAGATCCACCACGTGGGGGACATGGGGTTTAAATAACACCCTACATATATCCCTGGGACCTCAGCAGAGAATCAGAAGTTAGAGTTTTAATAAATGATCAGAGTAATAAACTGAAAAGCTGCATAATAGATTTTGTCAGTTGGTCTAGTTCACACCTCATTCATCTCTACACTCTTCCTTTTCCTTCTTGGCTTGAGCATTTTAACTGTAACTGGTGAGGTGCTGCCCTGGTGCTTCACCTCCATCTTATGGGGCTGCAGAGGTGTGAACTGGATTTCCATCTCTGGTTTTGGGAACCGACTCGTTTTTCCATCCTCCGTGGACACTTCTGTTGAGTCAAGGACAATTTCGGAATGGTCCTGCAAGTATATGGAAATTGCAAGAAAACAAGTTTTAAACTAACTATGAGTCAAATACTATATAATACATATCACCACCCACCCACCCAGTGGATTGCAAAGTAGGTAGGTTAGCTTTCAGAACACTTATAACAGAAGTGAAGAAATCTGGCTCAACTAGAGCAAAGTTTAACGCTTATTATCTAAAACCTTTTTTGTTAAATTTTGAACTTTTTTTGTCTCTATGATCACATAACTTTCCTCGCTGAACTCAGCCTGATACTTTGTTTCCAAGTAATTTTTCCTCAAGGGCAGAGACCCGTAGTGATTGTCTCCATCTTAACTCTGCTGCTCCTTAGAAAAGTACAATATTCCTCTATCTTATCTTTAGGGAACTCTCTTCCTCTTCTAGAGAATTCCAGAGTAGTTGCTGTTCCTCCTTACGTTGGTTCACCCTGAAGGGTACCTCCTTCCTCTTAAAAAGGAAAACGATAAAAGCTCATGGAAAGCCAAAAGGTAGTTCTCCAACAGGCTCTGCTGGGATTCTGAGAGGGAATCCCACTCAGAATCCCAGCAGCACTGCATTCCCAATAATGGAGCAGACTAATAAAGCTGGCCAGGATTAGTCAGTGTCATTAGCTAACAAAGCTACACATGGGATTCCTACAGCGCAAGGAAGCAAACCCCAGTCTGCCCTGCTATTGGTCACGCATTTAAAAGAGTTTGTATTTTTTTCCCAGATGACTTATCTAATAATCAGTCACTTCATATGCAGCACTGAGAGGTAAGAGCACCTTTCAAGAGCACACAGCTGAAGTCAGATATAATTTTTCACATGATTATACTATACAGCTTTTATTTCTACTTCTATGTACACTTAAATATTATTTTGGTTTGGTTTTAAGTAGGATACAAGATACTGTTTTGATCTTCTGAACCCCCATATGGGCTGGTTAATTACAGCATTATCTCACTACATGATAGATGACATCATGGAAGTGGTTTGAGTTGAAATCCCCTAAACACTGACGTAATCAAACTGAAATGACACTACAAATACCATATCTCCAAAATCTCTAGAACCTGGATTAGTTAACTAGTTTTTGCCTCAGGTGTAAAGGTTCTATAATGTATAGATAGGTAATATTTGATTGACTAAGTACTTATTTTCTGTGAGTGAGTGTGAAAGAATAAATAAGGATTCAGAATTGAAGATACAGATAAAATACATAGAAGTTTTGGGAGATTTCCAGAATTATATGCAGAAATAGGTACTGAAAAAACCAACAGAATTATTAACATATCGTTAATACATAAACAAACATACCTCCTTGTTTACAGACTGATTAATTTTATCTTGTCCTTCTTCAGGTAAAGGTACTTCTGCCAAAGACTGAAAATTTTCATGGCTAATCTGCTGTTTTGTTTCCTTTATAAAGTCATCTTTCTCTGCCAGCTGTTTCCTTAGATCTTCTATGTCAGTTTCCTTATCCTAATAAACATAGCAAAAATTGCCACAAATTTCAGGACTGTCAAAACAAATATGTATCACAAGCATCACTTGGTCATAGCAGTTTTATAACTGCAGGCTAAACCAGTCAGGTATCCAACACAAAGCCAGTAATTTAATGCCTCTATGTAAAGTGAAGAAAAGTCTTATAAGAGTCTGAGGAAACATAATGCAAAACTTTTAATTTTACTATATTTATTTAGAATTCTAAGTTCACCTCCCATTTGCTCATGAAGTTCTTGGTGCTGTGAAAAAGACAACAAATTGGAGAGTTTCAGATGTCCAGTCCAAATTCGCTAGAGTGTTTACTAGAACTACTAAATATTTTCAAACTCCAATCACTATTACAAATTCAGTTACAAACAAACGTAAAGCTTTTCTTTTTAAATTAGCTGCAAATGGTTTCAATACGACAGTGAACAAAAACTAGAGCCAGAATGCAACTGGCCAAATGCAAACAGAGCCAAAGAGCAACTATAGTATTTTGCAGAATTAATGGGTAAAAAAAAAAAAAACCCAAAAAAAATCACAGGAAGAAGAAAGAGAGAATTTACCTTTTCTGAAGTCATTAGTGCAGCCTGTTTCAGCTCTTCTATTTCTTTATCTTTTTGTATGGTGCTAGAAGCCAAAGTCTTGAGCTGTATTTCCAAAGCTTCTACTAGTTCATCTCTTTCTTCACGCCACTTTTGAAGATTGCTGTCCTTCTCCACCAGCTGTGCAGCAAGTCTTTCCTAAATATTAAAAAAGGTAGGTAGGAATAGAACACGACTTCTACATGGTATCTGAACTCTTCTGCTAATTTTGTTTTGCACAGTTAGTACTATTTTATAGCTTTAGTAAATTTAAGAGCCTATGCAGATCTCATAAAGCTCATACAGAGCTAGTTTCAGTACAAATATGCAAAAGTAAGCCATGTTTCAATTAGAAAATCTGTATTTATACTCTTTCTGAAGAGAATTTTCTTTTTGAGAGCAACAGCTCCTGTTTGCTCACTAGAAGATTTTATTAATAACAATTTTCAGGCAAGAAAAGTCACAGTTAAAGTAAAAGTAGGTGTGAGCTCCTAACATCTTCCTGTACTGACTGCAGGTCCACAAAGGCATGGCTAACTACTTCTAGATGCAAATGCAGTTTTAGATTGCAGAGGTTCATGTAATAACTTCATCTGATTAAAAAATTGCAACCTTGATGCAGTCCGGTGAACAAGTAAGGTGCCTTAGTTAATAACTATCAGTCTCCCCAATGCTAGCACATATTACCACAGCATACTGACCAAGTATTTTCCAGAGTAAGCTTTCTTAGCTTTTAAGAAGCAATTTATTTAAGTGTAGATTATTTATTGGTGATTTACATACCAGATGAAATTTGAAGACTTCATAGTGAGGTGGTAGTGATGGGACAGGAAGGAACAGGCACGTTAACTTTCATAATGTACTAAGATTTTTCATTTTATGATCCTTCTATTCTTCCTTTTTCATATTGAGAACATCTCATCTAGGCTTTGTCATGTGAGAAAGTAAGGGAACTGACACAGGCCAGCTACTCTCAAGTGCCCCCACTGTTCAACATTTGGCATGTGATTTACTCTGTACTAAAGACACTACAGGACACTGCTGAGACAAAGTCACTTACAATTTCTGCTTGTTGCTTTACATGATGCTCTCTATCCTCCACAAACTTTCTCATTTCCCTGTTGCGATGGTTCTCAGCTTCTTTCACTTGATTTATGAGTCCCATTTTTTCCTCAAGCCACTTTTTTCTATCAGTTTGATACTTTGCCTCATTTTCCTAATTTGATGAAACCAGAAACAAAACCGTAAGTAGAGAGAAAAAGACTTAAAACTCAGAATACCATTGAATGGATTAATTTCAAAAACGTAACAGAAACAGTAGCACGGTTTTACTCTAGCATACTCTCAGGTACAAGTATTATACTCATTTGTTCTTCTGTTCTGAAAAAAATTATCAATTTTCAGCATTTCTTATTCAGACTGGCACATCTTCATGGAACAGAGTTTTTTCCTCAAAGCATTCTGGATAAATCACAGACACTACAAAACTTACATCAAAAGTAATGGTAAAGAGACACATCTACCTTACAAATCCCCAGTCTTTTATGCTGCCTTAAAGGACATGTTAGAAAACTAACTTCTGCTTCAAGACTGAAAGGGAAACAATGCAGTACAGTATGAATGGTAGGTAGAGGCAGCATGTACCTAAGAATGTCACTTCAATCCACAGGAGTTTTGTCTATTTTTCTATCACAATCAAACCTCTTGTCAGACGTTCTACCATGTAAGACAGGAAGCACCTGTAAAGTTGCTTAGAAAATAAGTCTACTTTCTAATCCAAGGAGAGTTAGAGGAAAGTTCTCAGCCTTATGGGAAGGGCTTACAGGCTACGCAGCAAGCACAAGATCTTGAGAGAGTTTGATCTATAAACTGACAGGAAAGATCTCTGGAGTTGTCTCCTGACATCAGGAGTTGGATTAAGACAACGGTAAGAGGAGAGCAGCTACAGAAGCATTGTGCACAACAGTAACATCATGTAGGGCAGGGTGCACTCCATTATGGGGCATCAGTGATATGCCGTACGGAAAAGATGCTTCAAGGAGGTTTCCTTCACCAGTGTAATAATTTGCCAAATTGTGCACTAGGCTCTTGAAGACAGTGACACAAAAAAAACCTTAGACTCCTAAATGGGAGTTATTGCCTTAGATTTAATTACGAATTATATCATTATGTTTTACCTTCAGTTCTTTTTGCAGCTTTATTAATTCCTCATTTTCATTTATGGTTTTCTCTCCATTTTTGCTCATCTTTTGCTGCCGGTCACTACTGCATTGGTTATTCAGCTCTCTATATTTCTGCTTCCATGCTTCCAGTTCTATCAGAACACAAAATGAGTTCACATAATGTATAATTTTAAACAAGTATTTGAACATGTTCACATCCTTCTACTGAAGTTGCTTGGGTTTATCAGCTATCATAACAGACAACTGAAGCCTTTTAGGAGATTGCTGTTTATTCCAGCTCTGTAATGCCTAAATAGCAATTGATAAGTAAATCCAGAAATGTAAAGCAGCTATCACAATACACATTCAAAACAATTTTCCTTCCCTGCTCCCTTTCCATGGAGAGATTACCCAAAGCTAATCTGTTGGTCTCTTCCAATTTGGCTTCAAGCACTTGATCTTGTTCAATCTGAGTCTGTTCTTGTTCTTCTAATGTCATCCGCATATCTTCAATCATTTTTTCCTTTGCACACAGATCTGAAAATTTGAAAATTAATTTACAGATGAGCCTCCTCCTAGTTCCCTCCATTCTCTCCCAAACTGCCTTAGTTACAAGTCATTTCTCCATTCCCTGAGATCAAAAGCTCTATTAGAAGGAAATAGAGCATTTATACTGAACTATCCACATCTCAAGTTCTTAAGCCATTCTATTCTCTTTAATTTAATTTGAATGCGTATTTTGGTGTTAAATGTCAGACTCTGGCTTATATGGCTATGAGAAATTAACTACTGTTCAACCACTAAATGTTTATCAAATCTGCAGAAACTTTGTGCCAGCATGCACAATAATGTGCTAGTTCATGCTTTTGTTAAAATGGACAACTAAAATAAAACCAAGTAAATCCCAATATTGACTAAGTGAACACTAATGCTTTCTCCAAGGTTTAGGTTTCCTAATCTGAGACTGTTTCTTTGCTTACAAATACATCTAATAACAATGCAATAAAAATGACTTTGACTGTGAGATTTTAATGTCCAGCTTGAAGTGTCCCAGTACTCTAAAATACAAATATACAAGACTTTCCAAATTTGTTATTGACATGATCACTCCTTATGTTGTCATTGCACACACACACACAAAAATTGGAACAATAATGGTTCTTTCTGACCTTTATGTGTTTTCTCGTACTGTTTGGAGATTTCTTCCAGCTTTTCCGTGTTCAACTGCTCCTACATATCACATTGAAAGCAAATTAAATAAATTAAAACATGCTGAAAGAAACAAATACATATGCTAGAAATTAATAGCTTTTCATTTTGAATTTAATAAACAATGAATAAAATATTTAAGACAAATAGTCCCCACGAATAAGTTTTTCATATGGTATAAAGCAGCATTCCAGCTGTTTAAAAAATAAAAAGAGACATTACTACTAATGTATCTAAGTGTCACTAATCAGAAACTCTGCAGGTATTAAGTATTTATTTACTAGACAGATTACCAAATTGTTTTAAATAACTCCTGCATGAGAATTTCTTTAAACAGTTTTCATTCATCTGTTAAAACTAATTTCAGCTGGCTACTCTTATTTTTACTCCAGCTTCTGTAAGCTTTCTCAGTTGCTTGGAAAACTTGCCTTGTTAGTAGATTAGTTAAAAAAATTAAGAGCAAGTAAAATTTTAGAAAACAAAATACCTTTTTAAGTTGCAGGATTGTGCGCTGTTTGAACTCTAATTCTTCACTTAACTGCTTTTTAATTTTCTCAAGTTCATTAACTTGTTTCCTTAGGGATTTCTCCTGAGTTTGCATTGTACACACCTGCAACAAGAAAGCAAGCAAAACTTACATTTAGTTATAAGCCTTTTACAACCTCTGTAATTTATCTAGATAACCAACTACTTTAATTAGAGTCAAATTCTTGCAAGCATCTTCATTAAATTTCAGGGGCTGGTAGTGCACAAGGAAAGATATTCTAAATGCATCACTCAAAATAGCCTTAATATGTATTTCTTAACATCCATAGATTGAAATTTGTGAAAACAGGTTTTAATAACAGAAGCCCAAACTTTCAGAAGAAACATTTTGCCTATGGTTACCAACCTCTTTTTGTACTTGCTGAATTTGTTTCTTGGCATCAGAAAATTTCTCTTTCAAATCTGTGTATTCTTCCTCTTTCCTCTGCAAATCTTTTTTCAAACTTTGTACAAGGCCTGAGCTTTCAGAAAGATCTTTACGTAGCCTTAGGTTAGAAATTAAGAGACATAAATAACATTAGTCTTACATATTAGCTCAGGCTCTTTGCTGGTTTTATTTGCAAATAGAATCTCAGCTCTATCAGATCAATGACAAGCTCTATAATTTTACATTTGGATTTCAATGTCTTATTATATAAGACTCAAGCAACAAACTGCTCAGATTCAATTCACACTCAAATTTTTAAAAATATTATCTTTTTAAGCACAGTAGAGCAACCATTTTTATCATTAGTTGACCATACAAATTAGAAAAACCCAAGGTTAATATCGAAGAAGTTTAAAGTTGATAACTACATCCCAGTTCTTGTAAGTATCAAGATAAATAAAAAGAAAAATGGAAAAAAACAATTACAGTGCAATATATCCTGCCATCACAAGTTCTGCAAAGTAAAGAATAAGTCTGATAGGTTTATTTTTAAGGGATCACATTTATTTCAAAGATTTTCCAGTAAGACATCTTGGACTTTTAAACTAACTAAAGGAAGGCTTTTTAGGTCCTATAAATGACAATACAATACATGACCTCACAAAAAGAAATCCTTTCAAAGCCTTATGAGCAGAAGGTTGGGGAGCATCAGACCTTCATGCTAAGCTGTACTTTGGAGTATGTGCACTACCCACAGATATGGCACTAAAGAAACTAGTCAGAAGAAGGGCTACATAGCATCTTAAAGATATTTTTACGTAATTGCAATTTCCTTACCATATAGCAAATATAATCTTTCAGATGCATGAAATCTCCTATTTCTTACAGATTTAAAAAGTAGAGGGTGCTGGGCAAAGTTCTACCCTCTACACCCATTATTCCTTCAAGTCTTATAGTAGACTGTTCACCTAGAATAGCTGTTACTAAACCCATCTTTTTACTTCCTGGGCTTCCCCCCCCCCACCCCGCCCTCTTTCTTCCTTTCCTTTTACCATTCAGTCCTTTCCAAAGAAAACATGTCCTACTTTCATACACGTTACAGGATATAACATTACACTATGTCATTTCTTTCAGAACGTGTCTGCAACAAAACTATTAGAAATCCCCAAATAGTTAATTTCACAGTATGCTCCTATTTCCCTGAATGATAGTTCCACATGATTTAGATGTATATTTTTGAAAGAATATACAAACAGGTGAGGAAAACATAGGTAGCAGAATATGCAAATATAAAATTCAAGTAGTATATTGAAACTTCTCAAAGAAGCAGTTTGGTTAATCAAGTTTATAAACAGGCAAACATGGTATGTCAAAATAAACTGATGTTGACATAAGGGAGTTCTAACTTAATTTTATTCTCAAAGGGTTAAAAGTAATCTCATTATTTACTTACAGTTCTATAGACTGTGTTTGCTCATACTCATGTTTCTCCTTTTCCTGAAGAACGTGTTTCATGGTCTCCAAACTGTTCATCAACTGCACAACTTCATCCTTCAAATTTGCTTCTCGATCACTGAGTTCTTTCAGTTTTTTGTCTACACTGGTACATTTCTCTTGCAGAGCTACTGTATTACTTTCTAGATTTAAAATAGTAGATTCTTTTTCTTTTAGTTCTTGTTCTAACTCTTTCATCCTGTCATCTTTAGTCCTAAAAGCCTCCAACAGGCATTCAAGATCTCTTATTTCTCCCTCGTAGCTAGTAACTTTCTCCTGAAACTGTGCAATTACTCTCTGATTTTCTGCAGCCTGTTTTTCAAAATCCTGGGTTTTCTTCTGGATTTGCTCTTGTAACTGATTCATAAGATCTTTTTCCTTTACAGACTGATCATCTTGATTTGTAATCTCATTTAATTTTATTTTTAGTTGATTATTGTAATTCTCACTATCATGAAGTCTCTTCTCTAAGTCTTGAACTTGTTGAAGAAGTTGTTGAATCTGATGACTTTTTTGTGAGGAAGCCTTAATCAGAATTTTGCATTCTTCCCAAATGCTTTCAATACTGCGGTGGAAGGAGCTCTCCTGTCTCAGATCTGCTGTAGAAGCAGTTTGGAGCTGCATGGATAGAGGACTCATTTGAGCTGTCTCTGGTCCATCTTTCTGAGGGTCTAAGGAATCCTTTACATTAACTAAATCGATATCCACAGTGTAAGATTCTGCGTGACATTTATACAGTTCCTCTACCTGGGACTGCATTGTTTTAATTTGTGACACTTTGTCAATTATATTTTGTTTAGCGCCTGTTACTTCATTATTTAGCTGAATAATCTTTTCTTCTTGTTCCTTATTTATAGCTTTCTGTTTGCCTAATTCAGAAACAGTCTCCTGATATTCAGCTTGACATTGTTGAAGTTCTTCACTTAAGCCAGAAGCCTTTTCTTCAGAAGCAGAGAGCTTCAGATGCAAGCTTGCTATCTGCTGATTCAACTCTTCTTTTTCGTTTTTTTCTCTTTGGCATTGTTTTTCAAGTGCAGCTATCTGACCTTCCAAGGTTTCAGTTCTTTCCTTCAGTGCTAGTATTTCCATGCAGGTTTCAGAATTATTAGTTCTCTTTAGATCAAGAGAGCAGTTTTCCCAACTCTCTCTCTTATCTCCTAAAAACAAAACCAAAACAACATCAAGAACAAATAAATCCCCATACAGCTCAGGTTAATTAAAAATCAATAAGTCACTAGCAACACCAAATTATAATTGCTGTGTAGAAAATTGTCACCACCTAAAAGCCATACTTTCATAGCATTTTAGAGTCTTGAAGTTGTTAGAACCCTCTGAGACATTTTATACCAAATAAAATGCCTCTTGGGCTTCTAGGCATAATTTGCAGAAAGAGGTGATCAGAAGACTTAAAGTTTGCTACAGTTCTATTCCAACGTTCTATTCTGCCCCACTAGCAGAAAAATCTAGCTAATTTTACTAGTATTTGCAACACCTATGAGCTAGGTAACATTCACAGTGATATCCAGTTTCCACCTCCACTGATGCAAAAATCCCTTTGAATAGACCCAGCAACTACCCATCCTCCATTTAGGGGAGCAATGGTGTCATATGCTTTTCTGAGAAGTTTTATGCACACTCTATATAACATTACTTTAAAAACAAAGCACAAGTTTGGTTTTTTTTGCTTTGTGTTTGGAACCCTCCTCTCTTCTGTATTCAATAGGTTTCTAAATTAGGTTAAAGCATAACTATTAATGCACTCATCTAATATGTTGCATGAAAAGTTCTCCAAGAAAGATTTACAACATGTCATCCCAACCCAAAATTTCCATATTTTATTAACTTAAGACTGTTTTCACAAAGTAATGAGCCATTTTAACTAAAATGACATGTATTTCATCACCTCCAAAACTGACTCCAGCTCTATTTCACAAAAGTTTTAGAATCCAATCGTGCCCCTTTAGTAACATGCATGCTATATTTTACTATTAAACCAAGCCTGACTATCTCTAAGGGTTAGATCCTCCCAACTATGTACTACAGGGGGATACTATGGATTCTTGTGAGTACTGCACCTACAGTAAGGTGGAGTCAGGCAGTCATCTCACTTTGGGACAATTAAGCACACGTGTACTGCAAGGAAACATCCTCTGAGCAGATCCAACAAGTTGTATAGTCAGTTTAAGTCACTAACAAAAGGTCATTCTGAAGCATTAGCAATAGTGTTTTTGTTTTTGAACAATCAAAGTCAACAAGTCACCTTCCTCCTGCTTGTCCATAGTTCTCCTATTCTAATAAGATACATCAAGTGCTTCTGCTAGCTCAGCCACAACAGCAGCCTTACTGTAGCATATAAGGACATATTTTTATATCCTAAAAGACTAAAAATTTTGGATTTGGAAATGGTTTTCTCTGAAAGCCCAGTTGTGTAGTCCTAAGAAAACAGATCAGACAAAATACTACAGATTCCTCTCCCTGGACTGGAGTTTTGCAAATTTCACTAAAAGGGAGAGGTGCTGAGGTGTCTTAACACACGGTTTGTCAAAGTCACTAGTCTTGGTTTCAAATGACGATTGAAGTTGTACAAACAACAAAAACACCCTACTGGATCACACAGCATCAGCTGACCTAGCCTAATATTTTTACCTCCTTTTGCTACCAGTGGTAGGCTCAGCCATTTTCTGTGGACCTTTCTTGATACTGAAGAATTGAGACAATAGAACCTGTTTAAGTCTTTCAGTATCTATACATGCACCTAAAGTGCATGTAAAAACTAAGCCTAAACTTGGCTGTTAGCTTATCTAACTATGCCTGCAATCTGAGAATTCTCTGCCTCTCCCACCTTCTTGGGCAGCAAACATCAGATTCAATACTCTCTGCATTAAGTGCTTTGTTAATGGAATCACAGAAAATCCTGCGTTCAAAGGGATCCTCAAGGATCATCAAGAGCAGGGCTGCTCTCCAGCCTCTCCTCTGCAGTCTGTACTTAGAGCCAGGGTTATCCTGTCCCAGGTGCAGAATCAGGCACTTGTCTTTGTTAACTTCATAGGGTTGGTGATTGCCCAGCTCTAGAATTTGTCTAGATCTCTCTGCAGGGCCTCCCTGCCTTCGAGGGAGTCAACAGCTATCACTGGCAAACTTAGGATAGCTTTGGGTCAGGCATCCAAGTCGTTTATGAAGATGTGGAAGAGAACCGAGCCCATTATGGAGCTTAGGGGAGCCCCACCAGTACCTGGACACCAGCCTGATGTTACCCCATTTACTAGAACTCTTTGCACCATAGACTTAAAACTGATCTACTACAGTGGGTTCTCCCTTGTTCGTTCACTGCACAACGTAATGAACGATAGTCCAACATTCAGTTTATTCACTGTGTCCTCATTTTTCTGTGAGCATGTGAATTTGACAATTCTCCTTTTACAGAAAGGAAAGGCCTTTCACCTTCCTTTTGCACATGCTTTCCATAGTTCTACGAGAAACTGAAGCCAAGCTGGGTCCTGAAGTCAAGTTAGAGGCAGAGAGCTCTTACAAATACCATTTTGCACAAGTCTCATATAGATCAGCCTCACTTGTTAATACTTTATTCACCTGATAAGCTCACAGATAAAGCAAGAAAAGCAAAAAGACTGAAAGTGCAAGCACGAGAGCCGTACAAAATACACCATTTGTGGACTTAAGCTTTCCACTTGAATGGAAGTAAAATTAATTTTTCTCCTTTGCCAGCACTGCCACCTTGACCAGAGCTGGTGTGTTCACAGCATGCACACAGAATGAAATATCAAAGTTCACAGCATATACTGCATGACTGAACAATCAGTAAGTCATTGACACCTTTGATGCTTGCTTAAGCAATTTTCAAAAACTTGAGCAGAAGATGCTACTTCCTCAGAAGTCCAGCAACAGAAAATTTAGTACAACAACTCTTAAGAAATTGCCTAAGAACTACACCTGGGTATGCAGGTACATACACAGACAAGAAAAAGCATCAGAAAGGAAAGAGTCTAAAAGCTAACTTTTATTTAAAGCATGTAGGAGTAAACGATATAGGGTCCTCTGCAAAAGAGATTACATTTACAGAACACTTATTTCCTTTTACAGTTTAACATAGATTTCCTCCTCAGAGCATAAAGTTTACGCTTCCCAGCTTTTTGCTTCTGTTCTGGAATAGTAATCAAGCTTTTTTTGAAGACCCCCTGTTGAGTGATGGTAGAAATTGTACCTTTCTTTGTAGGTGGCTCTTCTTCTGCAGTAGGCTTATTTTTCAAGCAACGTTTTCTTCCCACTTCCCATACAGTTTCCTCACAGTCCTTGAATTGGCTGCTTTCAATCACTTCATTAGAGTTTTTTTCTGCTAATTTTCTCTTAAAGGTAGTCGAAGTGTTCTCCTGTGTTATAATAAGATCAATTGCTTTGAAGTTGTACAAATTGAGCACTTAAAAGGCTTAGTAGCTTTTTATATACAAATATTTTTACAAAACTTTATGGGTAAGGTGCATAGGGGTTGTCAGAGGAAAAGTCAGTGACAGATCAGTTAGTTAAACCAGGAGCTGCTGCACCTTCAGATAGTAAGAAACAATACTTTGCATTATACAGGAATCAGAGCAAGAGACTAGAGAGCTACAAAATGCAAGACTTGCATTAAGAGGAGTTAGTTTACCATCTGAAAACAATTTCCAGTGTCAAAAGAGTTGATGAAATTCCCAATTGGTTAAAAGGGCACATAGCCAGTTCTACAAATTCATCACTTTCTGATCATGGTTGTTAGAGTTGGGAGCTTTAACAGCCTTCAGCAAAGCCACAAATCATTTTTGGCATGACACATTTGATGCAATTTGAAAGCCTAATCAGTTCTTCCAAACATATTGTAAATATCTATTTGACTAAGAAAAAAGTTGTTTACTTGCAAGATGACAAGTGGCAAGCCATGTGGTTGTCAAGGACCAATTACTCATCTATAAGTACTTCATTAAAAAGCACAATAGACTATAGAGTTTAGGTTTGTGGTCATGTTTAAAATTTCATGCCACACAGCCTCATGGAACCACTGGACAGTTAAAGCTTTGCTCTTGGAAGGAGCAGTAATAGTAAGTCATCACACTCCACTCACTCTTGGAGCATTCATACTATTGACAAGTTAAGCAACTGTGGGGCAGAGAGAGAACACAAGTTTAAGTATGGCCAAAGCTTTGAGTACACAGTGTGAGAGAAATGGATCAGCGTGCTGACTAAGTTTCACTTAAAATATTCTCAAAACTACTTCAGGTTACTGGACATCAGGCTTAAAAAAAAAGCCCCAAGAAACCTTTAACTGCATGTTTGGATTTTTTTTTACCTGTATACATTTAGCCAAGCTAGTCTTCCAGCATTCAGCAGATATCACTAGACTAGACAATTCCAAGTTTTATTAATCACATCAAAAGCAGAGATACCTATGTCATACCTTCTTAACTCAAACTCTACTCAATACATTCATATTAACACTCTTCCCTTGAAAGTGTGAGAGCATGTTGGTGGTGGGTGGAATACACTGATATTTTTTTCCCCAATTTCCACAATTTCTTTTTTACATTCTTAGATTCCAACTTCAACTAAAACTGACCTTTTGTTGCAACAAAACCTCATTTTCTTCCTCTTTCATTCAGGCAAAAAAATAGAGACAGTGATGCACTTCCTCTATTCTCACTGTTTTAAGTCCTCACAGTTTGAGGTCTTTTTATTTTTTTTAATGGCTCTTCAAAGTCTCACCTAGAGTCCTCCAATAATGACTTCAGATCACTACTTCCAAAAGTCCCATTAACACACCCCTGCTAACATTTTGCCATGGCTTTAGTTTCAATGCCAAATGACCTGCTATCATTTCAAGTAAATAGCAATTATTTAAAGAAAATTCCAATTTTCCAAAGTAAAGTCCATTATAAGCACATATTAAGATTTTTTGGTATAAAGACAATTGAGATGTCTAAGACTTACATAGTCTTTTATGGCTTCTTCTGAGCGGGTTATCTGACCTTGTAGTTTCATAATAGTTTCATCTTTTTGCTTAACAATGTCAATTAGTTCTTGAATCCTTTCATTTTGCATATTCATTTTCTTAAAAAAGAAAAAAAATGTTCAGTGTTAAATTGAACTCTACCATGCAAGATCAGTTAAACTATGCTTCATATTAAAAAAAAGAAAAAGCTAGAAGCATAGTGTAATAGCATTTTAAGTTATTGGAATTTTGTATTAAAGCAAATAATTTTGCACAATTTTTTTTTGAGAAAGTTACCTCAGTTGCTTCTTTAAGTTGCTCAGCAGACTCATCCAATTTAATCCTCTGTGTTTCAAAACCTGTAAGAGGAAAAAAGCCTACATCACATAATCAGCCACCACAGTTTACTCAGTAATCCATTTCTTTCTGTCTACGTTTTCTGAACTGGACAACTGGGCCTTGCAACCCACACAAAATATAGATCACATCACAAGACCTCTGCTGAGATCATTATGAGGTACTGCTAATTTTTCCTCCATCAGAGTTCCACATGATGCCTCAAAACATTGCATCAGCAAAATGTAAAGAAGTGCAGAGATTACAATACAAGGAAATCAGTAACTTTGATGCTTTACCCCACAATTCCTAAGTCTGCAATTGACAATTTTAAGTTTCATCTTAAAAATGAAATGAGCAAGGCCTGTAGAATTGTAACCTGAACATATACAAAACAATGGATTACCACCATTATACCTATGATCTGGTTACACAATCCTGCTCAACGAGATTATTATTCCTATTTCACAGTACTCAGTCATTTCTTTTTTTGTGTCTTTCACACCACACTTTGACCCAGCTTACCTTTGCTTTTCTTTTCCAGCTCTTCCTTGGTCTCAAGTAGTTCAGCAGTTATTTTTGCCAGCTGCTTTTCAAGACAACCTATAGTTTCCTGTGGGTCCTCTAAGGACACAATGTACTGGTGTGCTGCTTCTGCCTGATTTTTGATATCAGTGATATCCTTTTGCAGAGAACCAATAACATCCCCAAAATCAATGTAGGCACCTGTGTCTGTGCTGTTTTCTTCATTCTGAAAGAATTTATATTCATTTAGAAATGGCAAATAATTACACAAAAGCGATTATTTCTACAGAAAATATGGAAGATTGTTAGGAATTCTAATATATAAGTTCAATTAATTCTGACTTCAAAACCATCTTGTGGGTTCATATGCACTGATTGACAGTTTCTGTCTACCTTCACACACCAGTCTCCAGTATCAAGCTAGAGCTACTTTATTTTTATAACATTTAATGACCCACCATTACATTCCCATTATATCTCCACAAAAACATCCCCTCCAAATTTACTATAAAAGTTAGCATATTTTAAACCAATGAGAATATTGAATGAACAGAGCAAGCAAACAGTTTTAGAAGGAATACATCTGAAATTTTCATATAACAGGAAAAGTTTGTAAGGTCAAATAAGTCTGTGTTAACTTATCATACTAAGTTATACCCAAAAGACTGGCTTTACATCTTGCCTCTCTGTTTTTTAAAAACAAAAGGTTTCAAACTCTCAAGACACAGACTCAAGGTAGGAGTCTAGATATGGTTAAAGTGGGTTCTCATTGATTCAGTTGTAGCTACTGCTGCCCTAAGAGCAAAGTCTCTGTGACTACTCCAGCACAGTCCATATACAGGGCCTAAGAAGTCAGCCTCAGATTTTAAATAGGCACTAAAGGCAATGGATTTTATATCATAAAAAATTGCAAATTTCCCCTCAATTTCTTTGTATAGAATAATTGTCACTTTGTGCTGGAAAAATGCAGAAAACTCCAAAAATTCCTGAGTCCCAAGGCTCAGCAACCTCATCAATAAATAAGACAAATATATCTTGCTGAGGACAGTTACACTGTGTGCAATTCCTTGAAACCATCCTCGGTATTTCTTGAGAAATACCATGACCATAACAGGTAGTTAGTAGAAGGGACATTTGGGGCAGACAGATAAAAATACCAGAGGTCCAGCTTCCTCACTGCAAGGCTGATCTTGTAATTTACTTTTTTCATCTGCATTTTTAGTATAACTATTTACAAGTTCCTTGAAGATTTCCAGGCGTTTTTCGGAATTTTCTTCAAGCTGCGCTCGTTCATGAGAAAGGCACTCCCTAGAGTAGAAAAAAATAAGTCAGCTAAAAGCTAGTCATGAGAGAGGCTAAAAAGTTATTAGCACAGTTGCCTGTAAACAAAGATGATGTCTTCTTTATTTTGGCACAACAAAACAAAGGACAAAACAGCGCTGCTACTCTAAACCAGAAGTATATTTCATGCATGCAGGAAGAATAAGAGGGATACAAATACCCAGCTTATGGATAGCACTTAATAACAAGCATGTTTTCTAAGCTGCTTGAGACAGAGTATCACTAAAACAAAAAGGAACCAAAGAATTTGCAAATGTCACTCTTTCTGCAGACTACTTACCAAAGCAGCTCTTCCCTTAGAAAGAGTTCTACAGGAAAAAAACACCACTTACAAATTATGCACACACATTCCTACTCATCTCACAGAAAAATTAAAGTCTTTTCTAAAAAACATTTTCCCTGAGCTCATAATCCAAACAGAAACCAGCATATTAACTGATGCAGTAAGAGATCAGATCTAGCAGAAGATTGTGGTCTCTTACAACCAAGAGAGATTTAAGAAATAATCAAATTTACTTTCACTTTCTTAACAAGTAACTTTAAAACCACTTAAAGCCAGCTTACTTGAAATCTATTTCCCGCTCAGCAAAATAATGGGTAAATTCTTGTATCACTTCTTCACGAATTTTTATTTCCAGCAGTAACTTATTTTTCTTTTCAGTAATAAGTTTGTTCCTCAGATCTTCTACCAGACTCACCAGCATCTAGAATTACAGTTAGTATTACGCTTTTCATAAAGAAGTACTTTCCCACAAGTGAGATTTTTCCCATTCCTCAAACACTACAACACTTTACAGCTGGCAAAAGATTTTCCCATTCTTTTATTAGCTTATTCATAAACAGGAGGATTTATGAGTAGATTGAACTACCTGTTTGGTACTAACACAGCAATTTAGGTTTGCACAGAGTGGGTACTAAGTTTATAACAAAAATTCTTGAAGTTATCTTTAAAGGTAGGCTTAAGATCCACAGAATTTGGCCTTTTTTTTTCAGATGCCCCTTTTTGGGTATTAATGAAGTCTCCACAAAATGGTCTCTAGTCCTCTGTTTCCCTACTACTTTGTCTTCCCCAGAAGTGACTAAAATTGCTGTTTCTTAAAGAACAGTGTCCAGAGTTTTCTTGTGCATAAAATAACAAAGGAACACTCTTTTGTGTTGCTAAAAAATGGGTAATATCTTCTGTGTATTGACCATAGGATACCAAAAGAAGAGAAAGCCAAATCCACAATTCTTACTGTTCAGTTTAGTTTTAAACACTGGATTTAGGTAGAATAAGGGGATGGGGGAGAAGAAAAAAAAAAAGGGGTGAGATGGAGGAAACCAGAAGAATATATTGCTTCACAGCTCCATGCTATACTAATTCTTAAAGTAGCCCTGGCACATACCATATATTTTTCTTTTGCAATAACAACTTCATTTCCTTCACTTCCCTGCACTGCTTCTTCCCTTGACATACTGGGCTGTTCCTCCATCTCATCATCATCATCTTCAAACACATCTTCCAAGGTTCTGTCCCATAGGATAGTAGCTCTTTTCCTTGGGATGGGCATTCCAGTGACATTAAACAGTGATGATTCTCCTGCCAATTTCTGGCCAAATGACTGATCTTGGGGAAGAATAGATGTGTCCATAACGAAAACCTACCCAGAAAATCAAGAACAAAAAGTTATTGGTGTTTTTTAAAGCTCCATTGGCACTTTGAAGATCTGCTGCACTCTCCTATAGGTCCCCTGAGCAGAGCGCTCCCAGCTTATCTATCCTCTGTTCAGAGTCATTACTTAGACCAGTTTCCAGCTAGAATACAAAGCTCTCACTTTAAAGCCTAACCCTTCTTTAGATCCCAGGAACACCAAGTTTCACTAGCTGGATAACCTACAAGGGGCAGCAACAGATTGTCCATTTCCTGTACTTTGAGTTTCCAGTTGCATTACATGAATGCCATCCTACAAAATTTATTTCTTTAACAGCACTATAACTCTTACAGTCTGCTCCTTCTGGTATTGTATTTAACCTGCCCAAATTCCAAAGGCATGGACTTAACTGTCAACAGAACTTTTCCATGTGTTCCATTAAAGCTACAGCACTGATCCTCCACACTTACATCTTCCACCTTTGCCAAAGTTACATCACTGCACTTACTCTTACTGACTCTGCTTCCACCTTCCCACTGAAGCCTCTGTGAACATAAAGATGACCTTTCACACTCTTTGGTATTCAATCTATTTTATCAATACTTCAGATGAGCAATATTCCAAGTTAAGACAGCTGTAGTATATGGGACAGCTACAAGTGAGAGCATGTTGTATCTGCAGAAGAAATTTACTGAGGTCTCAGGGAAATTCTTCCAAATATAGTAAGTTTCTTATTAGGCTGGATGTGTCATAGGAATTACAAATTTTCAGTAGATGCTTCCACCCCCACACTCCAAAGGAAAAAAAAAAGTCCCAATAAAATCTTTTTAAAAGCTCTAGGAGATAAAACTCAATTCGGTGTAATGAGAAATATGATTGCAACACAAGACAAAAATCCAGTAACTAAGTTAATATTCCTAAAAGTGAGAGAACCTGCTCTTTAAAGCAAATCAAAGTTACTGATCAACAAGATAGACTTCAACACACTTACCTTTTGTGCAATGGCTGAGAATTTCAGCACATTGAGTGTTTCCTCGTACGCTGAAGCACATTTGCTTATGTTTACTATCATGTACACCTTCCCCTTTCCACTGAAGAATCCTTGAAGGAAATGAGTTAACTTACTTTCCCGAAAGGGTATGTGCTGCTGCAACCTTTAAAAGACAAAAGAACAGATGATCAGTAGTAAATTCCAATCAGTGTAAGAGCTATCCAGCCTGAAGACTTGAAAATTTCACTCTTACTACGGCACTAGTGACAAGGGTGTTTTAAATTTAAATTTTAAATTTAAATTCCAAAGTTTGTTTGATAAGCCAAGCTCAGAACAAGTAAGTAAAATCGCTAACATCTACAACAGCATGTTTAAAGGATGTCATAATTTAAATGATTTAATTAAAAAGCAAAACAAGGCACGTTTAAAGATAACTTTGATACATCAACAAGACCACAGTATAGACTTCAGTGATCTATAAATTTTTTCTACAAAAAATTTAAGTGTTACTATTTTGTATTTTAAACAATAGCTTTTAAACATCGTAGGCAAAAACCTAAAAACCACAACCAGTTGGCAATTCATAAAAGGACTTACTTTGACTGCTGACAGTTCTTGAGTGCATTAATACACTTGCCTAGAGTCAGGAGAGAGGTATTTATATTGCCACTCTCTTTCAATCTGTCACCCTCATTGCGGGTCTTGGTATATCTTTCAGAACCAGCAAGATCACACAATGACAATCTGAAGGCAGATAAGGAAAAAATCACTGTATTTACCTTAAAGATGCACAAATTATCCACTTTTAAGAATGATCACTTTTCCTCATTCTTCTCAAGTTTGCTTCCCTAATCAAACTTCCCACTATTTTCTGCTAAATATTTTCCCAACATGCTTCCTATTCCACCCTGCCCACTTCATCATCATCCTTCTGGGGACTTGCGTGAGCTCAGGAGTAAAGAAGTCTGGCAGAACCTTGTGCTACGCAGAGGTGGCAAGACAGAACAGCATTGACACCTGATGGCTTGAGGGAGAGGGCCAAATACTGTATGAGGGTGGCAGTGGGGAGCCACCATACATGCAGGAGGCTCTGCCAGTGAGCACTGGGTGCAGTACCAGTACATCAACATGGAAGGTAATTGACAACTGCATTACAAAAGACAGACTGTTCTGAACTTACTCATTGACTCGAGTCACCCTTGGTGTTCCTGAATCTTCAATTTTTAGTACTTTAACTGTGAATATGCTGTGACTAAAAGGAGAAATTGAAATCAGCAGAGAATGGATAAAGTAGATCAATACTTTTAAAATATTTTTAGCCTCCACAACATCTGTTCAAAATGTTGTTTGAGCTGTCAATATATCTAAGCATATACACTCAGATACAAACTTTTAAAGAGATATTTATGTAGCATGTATTTTGCTTTTTCCTCAGATATTTAGATGGAATAAAGTTAAGTGCTTTTGTATAGTATTTGATAAAATACTGTGAGCTTTAGTACATGTTCACCCTACTGAAGGATTGAATCCCTTTGGCTCAAACCATTGTGTCACACACTAAAGGACACCAAAACTGAAACCTAGACATCTAGACCTTGTTAAAGCCTCTTCCCTTCCTAAAAACCATAACCCATGTTTTAGTTTCTCCTTCCTCCCACACACCATCTTATGCCCAATGCTATTCAAAATGTTTCTTACCTTCTGCTGGAGCAATTATTTAGTTTCGTGCTTGCAATACTCTGGTGTTTCAAACCCAGTTTTAGAAGTCTAAAAGCTTCTTTAGAGTCAGAAATCTGAACCCACTGCAGATCTTCAGGAAGAACAAATACGATAATTTTTTAGATAACATTACCAAAATAAGTATTATGGGGATAATGCATGCACAGCAAGGACACTACGTTTACTTGAGGCACAGAAACATTTTACTACACCTGCTTCAGAAGTTATATAACACAGAAGTTATATGATGACAAATCAGATCAAAATGCCTCTTCTCAGAGGAAAGGAAGGGCAAGTACATCACATCATCATTCTATTCGCACATTATATATGTTCCATTCAAATTAAGTGAGCAACCTTAGCCTGAGCACAGACAAGTCAAAAAAGTAAGGTCTAGTTATGAGTAGAAAGACCTATAGTCATATTCAGCAAGGCAGAACTCTACCTGAACAGCTTCTTTATTTTATACCACAGGTCAGGGGGGTAGGGAAAAGGAAGGAAGTAGTATGAATATCTTTCAGGGCCATCAACTTAACTGAAAAAAAATCAGAAGAATTTTGTCTACAATATGATGACCCATTTGTCTGAAGTCTACGTTTCTACAGAGAATACTGAAAAACCCAGAAACCAAAATCTAAAAAACTGTTGAGCCAATTATAAATACAGTTAAGAACTATTGGCACCTTTTTTTAAGAAAATGGAAAAAGCAAACCACTAAAAAAATCTGTCAATTGCTTCCAATATTTCTCCCATTTCAAAGAAATATCAAGGCAGTGGAGTGCAGAGGCTTTTAACAGTTACAGTCAATAGTAAAGATAAAACAGTATTAAAAGTAGAGATACTTCATGTATGTGGATTGTAATAATTTTGTTATTGAGTTTTCTAATCTAAACATCATTACAGGTAGACCAACTTTTCAAATTACATTTGGCAATTTGCAATGTATTCTATTCACCTTTTACAAAAGAACATCCCTTGATGTCTTGAGCAAGGCGTAATGTTTTTCTTTTCTTGTCATTTGATATAGGAATCAGTAAATCATAAAAACATTCATTGTAAATCTCGAAAAAGGAAACCCAGACAGAAAACTTGATGTAATTTCTTGTAGTTGTGACAGATTGTTCAGAGTCTTTTGAGATATCTTCCAAATCTGCCAAGTACAAAATATTATAAACCAATATAAACCTAGCAAAGTGAATTTCATTAAAAAATTAATAAGTAAAAATGGATCTAACAAACCTTCCAAAAAAACAACTAACCCATTCAAAAAAATCCATTGAAGCTTCCACCCCCTTTCTTACATATCTGGAAGTCACATGCTTAACTTACATATTTGCAAGAAACACCTATTCTACTGCTTCCTTTTCCACTTTCAAATTCTATCTACCACATACAGCTTGGTTAGAATTAGTGGAGTGTCTTCAACATCTTTAGAAGACAGAAACTGACAAGACACTTAATTTTGATTTTTTAAAGTAAACTTAGTATTTAAGTAGTTTTATAAATGCTAGAGTTAAGTTTATATAATTACATACAGGTACTCTAAAAGCTTGTCAGGATACCACTAGGACCCATAGCATAAGTGGTACTACTACTTTTCTTTGCTACAACTTCAGTCCATTTAATATCTGTTCAGGTATTCTTCTAACCATTTTCTCCTTGAGTTTTCTGCCCAAATTATTTACTCATTATCCAATTCACAGGCATATAAAGTTGACAAGTAGTCATTTTATTAACATAGGCCAGAAGTCAGTCATTGACCTTAAGAAAGCTTATTTGCCAGCTTTAACTTCAAAACTTTGATATAAAACATACCCTTAGAATCCATAGGGGCTTTGCTGCTAGTGTTACTCTGGTGGTCTACCTACAAAAAGAAAACAAACTTTAAAATATGTTGCTGACAGTACAGGTTATTTCTAACAGCTCTGTTGTTCCACTAGATAGGAATAAAGCATGGTTGCAATACGCCAATGGAAAGATCCTGGTAACACATCAGGTCTAGTTCAGTGCACCTGTGCACTGCTATTGACAGGGCTGTTCTTACCTCAAACTCACCCCTGTCACTTCCCTTACATCAGTATACAGCATTTCAGCATGCTGACCTGGAAGCAGCCTAGCCACAGAAAACTAGTGGGGTGGGAATCCACACAGAAACAGGTGATTCAACAGAATGATTTCAGGACTCCAGTTGCAGTTTACACACTAGTCTTAAGCTGGTAAATCCAGGGAACTCTGAATTTTCTTATTATTGGTATTTTGCTAATACTGGATTTCATATTTTTACAGCTTACTAAGCTAACCCTCAGAAACAGAGGTAAATGTAGAACACTCATTCACTTAAAAACTGAAATTAATAACTTATTGCTTCATGATACATGCTTGAAATAAATGATACTGTTGAAATAAAGTCTAGGTCTTAGCAAGAGAAAGACAATTTTCTTTTGCTGAACTATTATAAAAAAGTAAACCAAATACCTATAGCTAGAGCTTAGGAGCTTCATATATAACTCCCTTCCCAGTCTTAGTTTTGGTTGGTTAGGTTTTTTCAGACACAGAACTGCAAGTGGAAGTGCCTAAAGAAATGAAATTCATCTACTGAAATAAGCATGCTTAAGAGAACTAACATGAAATAAAACAGGTATGGGTTGGTTCAGGATTTTTTTAGTGTTCTGTCAAGAGTGTATTTCATAATCAATTTTTCAAATAAAAATTTTAGGTATTAGGCTTTACACATATCAAACGCCCACCCAAACCTCTGTTGCAGTAGACGCAAACTTTGCCAGCAAATTTGTAGGTTTAAGTATTGTTCTTATAAACAGTTTCAGAAACTAAAAGGTGCATTCAAACACACACAAAAGGTTTTTCTGAAGTCCCTTCTGAAGGCTGATAAAGCTAGATTTAACTTTCTCCTGTGCTTCTGAAGTGAAGGCACAGAACTTTGCTGCCACCTACCTTCCACACTGGAGCCCAGTTAACCAATGGATAAAAACCAAGGCAACAGGTACATACATTCCTTTTCCCTTTCGACATTAGCTATTACAACCTAGCATACCACAAGGGAAATGCTTAATTCTTTTTGTTAAAAAAAAAACAAAAAAACCCCCTTTATAGTTCCAAACCCTTGTGTATGCTCAGTTTTATTTTACATTATTCCAGTCATTTCAGAATTAGAAGACACCCCAAAAAAGGTATGGTTATACAAAATACAAGTTCCCCATAGCTGTAATTGGGCTAAACAGCTTTAGAATTTCAGTCAACTCCTAAAACTGGAGTGTATTTCTGGACTGCTCAACAGTGAACTGTAAGAAAAAAGTCCACCAGAAACCCATCTTTAATTCAAACCTTTAAGTCCACCAGCTTTATAGCTCTGCTCTTTCAAATATACTTTTGCTTCCTTTAAGGACGCTTGTCCAAGTGAAAGGGCAACAACCTCAAAACTATTAATTTCTTTCACATATCCTGAAAGACAGTATGTTCTTTAAAGGATCAGACCTACTAGCATCCCCACAGATAGAGAAGGGACTATTTACATTCAATTCTTATTAAGCACCAGTAATCCCAGAGAATAAACTATCAGGTGCCCAAGCTATAGGAAAAAAAAAAACCTTAGAGTTTTCATGCCCATGAAGTATTCAGCTGCAAGACAAAAATCCCCAGAACGACCAGGTTCATTAGCTCTATTGCTCTCATTACTGCTAATCTGAATGGCTGGCTGCCAGCAAATACACACATCCATGGTTAAATACAGCCAGTCTCTTCCCACTGAAAAAGAAGAACATGGAGCTATCTAAAGATGCATGTACTCATCAATATAGAATGAAGTGCTCCTCTACCTCTTTTATTAGACGAAGTAGTGAATTTTTAATGGCAGTTTCTTCTCTCACTTGGTTTTCAGTCAGCTTTATATACTCTCTACATCGATAGGGTTTGAGATCCATTGCTGTGTATAGCTTTCCTTGAATACTTTTAAATAACATATCCATAGTCCTTGGCAGAATACCAACATTATCTTCTGTCCCTGAAAGAACATACAAAAGAAAAATCCAATTATTACAAGGCATACAGATAAATGAGGACAGAAAGCTAATAAAAATCTCAAGGCACACATGAAGAATTTGAAGACAACTTACAGCATGAAGAAGAGGAATTTTCTTTGTATTCTCAAGGTAACAGAAATATCACAAGAAAGTTTTGAAAAGTATTTGGCATTCAGGGACAGTTCATGCTCTATATCAATAATGGGTATAATATAAAACAAAAACTGCTGGAGTGTTTTGCATATGCTTAGCCTTAAGGGAAAACAAAAAAAAAAAACCACGACCAACAGATATTTGATAAAGATTTGCAATTTTTCAACTGTATTTCATAAGCTGCCTTCACTGTCTCAAGGCAATAATCTTGAAATAAAGCTCATGAATGATCTCTTAGCTGCAGTCCTGCACTAATTCCACAGAACCTCCAAAACAGTTTCTAGAAGCCTTGCAAAGACTCACTCCTTTCCCTGTCACAGACCATTTTCTCTGAATATACTACTTTTGTACCTAAAATACAAGGAGTCAAATAAAAGCGTCAGTGCACACTTGATCTTTCCAGATCCAAATGGAATTTTAAAAAGGGTTCATTTACATTTGACTTCTAAACCAGAGAAAAGGGAAAAGTGGAAGAGGAACTACTGTCCTGTCTCAGGCTGATAATTTCTCCTGCTTTTGAGACAGATGGACACTTAATAGTTACAGCACTAGCTGTGTCACCTAAGTCAGAACTTACATAAAATGTGGTTGGCACTCAAACCTCTAGCTAGTAGCCAAATACTACATTAAATTCAAGTAATCTTGCATTACATTTGTTTCTCCTCTCTAATAAATTTTTTGTTTATTACAACACCAGCTGTAATTCAACGTAACATGAACAAAGGAACAGTCACTGGTGAATGAGGAAAAGTCCTAAAAACCCGCTTCATTCTTCACTTAGGTCCTTTGCCATTGACTGAGTACAGGCTCCCATGTAATGTTAAAGTGCAATAACAGAAGAGTAAATCATGGCACACAGTAGGCAACATTCTGCCCCGCTAATTTTTATCGAAGTCCTAAAAATATAATACCATGAAAAAGCTTCTAGTCTAAAAAAGATGTCAATCAAAAATTCTTGAAACCCCACACAATATACCCCAAACTAGTCAAGCACAGGGGACTGTACACATGAGGAATTGTTGGGTTTTTATGGTTTACTTTTATTTATTAGGACAGAAAAGAACATCCCATTCTTGCCCCAGACAACTGACAACTGAAAGTCCTGGCAGTAGTCTTTAATTATAATCCAACTAACAGAAGATTGCTTAGAAAATAATGTCACTTCAATAAAGATCAGTTTCATGTGACACACAACTTATTGTCCTACTATTTCTTTGTATAAAATAAGTGGTATGGCATCCAGATCTGCCATTTCATTATAGGAGAAACTGTTTCAGTGTGAATCAAATCACCTCACTTGTTCAAATGCTTTGAAAAATAACTGAAGAATGACATCTTCTGACCAGAAAGGATATGGAGCTTTAACAGAACAGAAATAGTGCACCAGGAAACAAGGCTTGCTAGGATATTATTAAGCTTGGGAACTCCAGCCAAGACAGAAGTACATGAAAATAATAAAATCTGTTTCAAAACATTTATTCTCTGCCTATAATAATTGAAACACTCAAATATTAGTTCTTATTTGTGCATATAACCTTTATAATAATAGTAATAAAACTCAAGCAAATCCTAGTCTGGTGTAGAATGACTTACAGTCTTCAAATCCTGTTATATAGAATATGTACTTTTTCCAACTTCCCCTCATCCCTGGGATACCAGATACTTGGAGAAAAATAGAAAGATCACACATACCTGGTTGAAATTATAGAGCCTTACAAATTAATATGACTATGTGCTTATGTTAACTCTGGTAGTGACTGTCCGTTGGCAGTTAAATTTGTTATGGAAGGAGACTTTCAAAGACTATTAATATTCAAGAGAAGCAAATGGATAGAGACTACAGTTTAAATGAAAGAAAAAGTAATATTTCTGCTAGAAGTAATCCTTACTTTAAAAAAAAAAAGTGCTTGCAAAAAGAACTCATTTATACTTATACCTTGGAAAGTGTAAGTTTTCCCAGCATTTGTTACGCCATATGTAAAAACAAGACGATTATATCCATCTAGGAAATCTTGCACTGGTTGCTTCATGGTACCTTCAAAGAATTCTTCTTGGGTTGTTTCAGGTCCAAACACCTGAGTATTACCAAGAAATGTTTATACTTTGAGCAATTACTAGAGACTTTGAAAGAATCTTTTCAATTCTCTTTGTTTGTAATCTTAAAGACTATAAAGTTACAAAATACATTATTGAATACCAAGCAAACTGTAAGTTAAAACAATCTGTACCAGAAATAAATGAAAAACTTTTAAAGACAACTCATTTACTTGTGAAAAAGTGAACTTCTGTAACATCTGTCCTGCAGTTTTTTCACTTAGTCGACTCAAATAGTGTTGGGGGGGCTTCAGTACAATATTTGTTGAGTCTTCAAGTGAAACACAGTCCTATTAAAAGGAAACAAGCAATGCAGGCATGAAGAGACTATAAAGAGCTCAGCTTACAGGGAAAACAAACAAAAAAACCCCACAAAACAAATTTTAAATATTTTTAAACAAAATAAATGTCACACCTGTGATCCATTTTCTCTTTCCAATGATGTAAATGGCCTGATACGCAGGCAAACTTGTATGTGTCCCTTAGACTCCAAACTGCTCCTCTTAAAAAAAATAAATTAAAACAGTTAGAAATTTGGTTCTTTTCTTGATAATTAGCACATGAAACCAGTTTTATTTCATCAGGCTGTTTTGCACAGACTTATTTGATAACATGAGAACCAAAACTACTTCACTAGAGCAGTTTTTACAAGTGCTTAGGCCTCTGCAGAAGTTTGCTGTGGAAGTTAATCTTACAGCACATATATGTAAACACTTCATTCAGGCCAACAAAAACATTCTATGACCTGGCAATCAGCCTCATTCACAGAAAACTGATGTGCCCAATAGGGCATCAATGCAGTGCCACAAAACTTAGTCTAAATCCTATGCATCTCTTTCAAACTCAAAAATAACAAAAAAGCTTTTCATCTTCTCTGTAAAATTCTGACTATTCTTATCTATGAAAGGATCAAGCTTATGTTTTAAAAAATAAATATCCAAAGAGTAAAGTTTTCTTACCTGGCTTGTGTCCGAGCCTGAAGAAACCAAAGAAAATTCAGAGGAGAGATCTGTTTTAATATCTTCCACACTTACTGGTCCTGCCCTTGGAGATGGCTCAATGCTAGCAATATAGGATGGTCTGTAAAACTTCTCATTATCCAAAGTCGGTTCCATTCTGCAAGATAAAATAAAACTATTTTGTGCTCTCTGAACATGTAACACAGAGCCTCTGAAGTCCCTTAGAAGATGAGTCAATTTGAAACTGGTAATTGCAATTTTTTTAAGGAGCAAGTTTTCTTCATCCTATTCATAATTTCCATAGCCAGTTTCTGATGGCCAGGGAGGGGGTCTGCAGGGGGATTTGCATCATGAATCAAAAACAGCTACTCTTTAAACAGAAAGCAAATGTGTACCAGGGTAAAGCCTTACATATATACCACAAACTTGCTAAAAAAACAGTCTGACAAGAAAGATAAAACTTTAAAAAATCCCTAATTCCACATCAACTTTATCATGCCATTATAGCGTCCATTTAGAATGTCACGGTTATCTCTGCAGAACCTGATAAATACTTCGTGTTATAAAGATAACAAAATGTAGCTGAACACAAGACACAGTTCAGAGGCATTCCAAAGACTAACAGATAATTTTAAGCTATTAAAGGGACACTAATGAATCAGAAAACCTTGCGCTAGAGTAAAAGTATTGCTTTTTAGTAATTTTACAGCTCAACAATTAATTTATTCCTCCATAATTTACTTATTTTTGTGCATTTCACAATTTGAGCAGTGAAAATTTGTTATAGAAAATAAAAGTAAAGTGATTCAGTGTTGACAGTAGACAGGCAAATTTCAAAATAACCTTTAAAATGGGAACTTTATTTTAAAATATTAACATATTTTTTCTGCACTTTACTCTCCCAATAATTTTTCCTGAGATGGTACAGATGTGATGTGTCAGGTTTTTTTTACGGATCAAATTTAAAATAACCCACTGGGCAATTACTAATAGACTATGGCAGCAAGTGATCCAGCAATCAGACACCACATGACTTCCTACATTTTGAAGCTTTGGACACAACAAGTCAAGGGTCTTTTAGCGCCACATTGCCATGTCTAGGCTACAGCAAAGCATACAAATTGTTTTACTAAATACTAATGGAGAACATGCAGTGTTCGTTAAAGCAATGGACACTCTAGGACTGGTTCAAAACCCTTTTTCTCAGCAAGAGTGTTGGTTTCCCGCCTATAACGCAGTCCCAGTTCAGTTTCCCCCAGCACGAAACCTGAGATGTGCCTGCATTTCAGTGTCAAAACACTTAAGGGCACAGTCTTCCTATCGAGGCTGTAAAACCCAGACACAACTTTTAGCAGTTAGACGAATGCCACGAGGCTGCAAATAAGATAAAGCTATACCTAAACTAAGCACCAATGTTTATTTTGTTTCTCCTAATCCAATTTTTTTTTTTTTTGGCCAAGCATCTGTATGAAAACCAGAAAAAACTTGGCCTGAAATATCATCATAGCTTGAACAAAGACTGACCTGTGAATAAGCTACACTTGGAAAGAAACATACCTGTGCTATCACGATCTGGAAGTCTTATTCATCAGCTACACAAAGCCACATGGCAAAACTCTTATCAGTCCTTCACAGGAAACATATTTGTTAGATGACTGACATTTTAGTTGCTTTAAATCTAAGCTTAAAGTGTGATTTATCAAGATTATGCTCTCATTCTGTATCTTTTCCCTTAGGAAGCAAAAGACAAACATTAAGCTGCGTACACAAAGCCAGAACTAAAAGTATTTGCACAGCCCAGTGGTCAGAACAGTGAGGTTCAAGCCCTTCCAGAATGCAAACCCCAAGGTGCGGGCTGTTTATCTGCCTCCACGTTGAGTCACCCAGCACTGTAAATACTTCAGGTGTTCTGGTGTGATCAACTAGATTGCCTGGCTGCAGGCACTAAAAGGTACTCGTGTCCTGGGATGCGTTATTATAACCCTGCTAACCGTGGCAATAGAATTTAGAGCTGTAGACACCCTAAAAAAAGGGGATCCCCAGAGGCTCACACAGCAAAGCACGGTTACAGCACACACACAGCCCGTGGTGCTACCAGGCAACACAAGAAAAGGTAGAAAGAGCTCCAAACCACACAATAAGGCTGGCAGCTTACATAAAAGCTAACGCACCACCCCTTACACCTAAAAAAAAATAATAAAAGTAAAAGGGAACTTTCCTCACTGCAGGTATCAACATTTCACTTGCAGGCTTTGCGCTATTTGCCAGTTCTTGCGGCACACAACCGCCGCAGCTTTGGCAGCAGCACAGCCCTGGGCGGGTGTTACCCGGGCCCTGTAGGCCCCACGGAAAACTGCTCACACCCCACAGCCGTAACCGGGATGGAAGCGGGGTGAGCCAAGGGGAGCGGCCTCCGCGCCGCCGCCACAAAGACCACCCACACCGCTTCCTGGCCCCGCGACCCCTCTGCCAGCGGAGGCCCGGCGCCCCCACGCCCCCGGTCCCGCTCACCCGCCCGGCCCGGCTGCTCCTGGGCTCACGCTCCGCTCCGGCCGCGGCTTCTTTTCGAATCCGACCAATGGCAGCGCACGGCGCCGCGCAGCCTCCTGGGAGGACAGCGCTGCTGCGTCTGCGCAGGGCTCCACGGGAAGTGTAGTCCCGGAGGGGCGGGGCCGCCTGGCGCGGTTTGCCCTCGGGCGGCGGCCGCGCCCCGCTGTGTCAGGGCGCCCGAAGGTGCTTTGCGGAGGCTGCGAATTTGCAGAGGCTGCCGGTTTGCAGAGGCTGCGGCGCCGCCGCCACGCGGGGCCGCCAGCGCCCGGCCCCGCCGCGGCAGCAGGAGCTCGGCTGCCGCGGGAAGGCGCCCTGGCCCCGCCGGGCCTGCCCTCACCTGCCTGCAGCGTCCGGACTTCGCCTCTTTCAGCTGCGGCAGAAGGACGAGTGTAAGTTCGAGCTCGTGGGAGCTCTGGGTGATTACAGGCCTTTTGCTGTCTGTTTATAAACAAGATAATCACTGTTTGCAGGTGGTGAGAGGGAAGAGGCCAGGTGACCTGCTCGATGCCCTGTACCAGAGCAGGGGTCAGCTGAATTGGGAAACTCCCGTTTTGAGATCAGGATGTGCTTGTGCCTTACCCTGGGTTCCACTCCTGACAGATGACAGCGGTGAAAAACACTTAGTATCGTACCTTTGCTTAAAACCTTCCATGGGTAGAAATTGTTGCTGAGTGCCAGGTTTGCATGATGGGCATTTAATTTCTTGATCAGCAGTGAGAGAAATGATTTGTCTTTATTTTCAAAACAATGTCATAATGCCAATCAGATCACCGGTTTCTGGTATGTCAGGGTTTGGAAATGTAGAAGATTTGGTAATAAAAATCACCATGAGTTTCTCTTTTGAATCGGACAGCAATTCTTTCAATCTTCATAAGAAATGTCTACCAGTTCTGAATTGAAATAAAAGGACAAGTAACTTGAAAGCAGTCAGAATCTGCCAAAACCAAATGTTTGTTTTTCATTTGAAGAAAAGAATGCCAGCAAAAGCAAGCAATTCTGTAAAGGAATAATTCTGCACAGATTTTGTATCAGCTGCTTTGGTGAGGTTGTCTTTAACATTAAATCCTATTTTTCTTTAAACAGAGGCTGTGTCATATCAGTAAAAGAGGTATACTAAAAGATTTCAGTTTGGTTGTAGGCCACGTTGTAAGAGTTGGTCTGCTCTAACAGCAGAAAATGATGCAATATTGAATTCGAAATTGTTTGCTTGCAGAACTGAAAAGTGCTTGAAATCAGACTCTAAGACTCTGGCTAACCTTTTTAAAATTATCTTGGTTTCTATCCTAAACAAAATTCAAACTACTGAACTTACCTAATGCCAAATCACCTTTTTCATACCAGGAGGGGACTAAGAATTACTCCCAAAATGAGGGAAAAATTAGCTCCTGGGAGAAAACTGGAAAGCTGTCGTCTTCTGCTTGTTGGAAAGGAAAACTGAGGGTCTCAGAATATTTTGCAAAGTATATTCCTGAAAAGGTTGGGGTCTATGTCCTGCAGAAAATTATTCTTGCTAAGTTGGGGCATAACAAAGCTCCTGGTACAGGCAATATTTTAATTTTGTTTGAATTTTAGATTTTAAAAACTGTTCTTACGATACTGCAGATGCTGCATAAATTAAACTAGTATCTCAAAGGATTCCCATCAGGATACTGAAAGAGCAAACTAAACTACAATCTGACACGTGTTCCCAGCCTCACGCAAACCATGATAAAGAAAACATTAGGTCAGTGTAACCAATCCAGCCTGCTTTGGAGTGGGAGATGATGAAACTTCATCTATGTAAATAAGCCTTATGGCTTTCTACCAATATAATCTTCTTAAAATGGTTTGTGCAAGGACACTAGTTGCAACAAAAATGTCTGCTGCTAAAACAGCATTCAATAACTCATTCACCCCTGAAATTTGATTATGTTTCTTTTCAAATACTCTATAACTTGTGTAGCATGTTTGCCACTCACAAGAGGAAAAGATCTTTATAAAGGACTTGTTAGAACTGTTACCATTACCCTTAGAAACTTAGGTTCCTTGTATTTGAGACGGGATTCAAAAGATGTGGATAGACTACTCATGATAGTGATGAGATGATGCCCTATGAGACAGCATATCTCAGCTTGCTTTTACATTGCTGCCAGAAGTAATTAGAGACACAGTCAACACTCCCCGGCATCTTTCAGCGCATCTGAGAAGCAGCCAAACCAGAACTGGCTTCAGTTTCTTTGTACTCAACTCACCTTCCCCAGGGAATTAACCAAGTACTTTAGTTTTCTCTCATCACTCTCGGTTCTGCTGTGCTTCCCCATGCCCTGACAGCACTGCCTTTCATCCTGGAAGCAGGCCAAGTCCTTCTGCAGGGGTCATTTGGAGCTGACTGGCAAGAGCACTCCTGTTGCTTGTCACAGAGATGCCTTGGAGGAAGATGGTGCATTGTGTAATCCTCCTGGTAGTCTGCCATGCCAGCCCTTTTTAATTCCTATCTTTCAGGGCAGTGCGTGTCATTTATCCTGTTACTTGCACAGTCTGGTGGATGCATTTCACACTTCCTTTAATTTGATCCTGTGCTCTCATTGCCCCACTCTCATCAGTTGCCTTCAGGCTTCTAATGCACATACAGCTGATTTTATGAACTCGTAACTTCACAGGCTGTTGATTCACTTGCTTTTCTTTAGCAATGTAAGTATGTTCCCCTTTATAATCTATTTTAAGCAATGAGCTACTTCTTCAGTCTCATGGGTGCTCCCTGGCTTGGAAGGCTTTCCCTCAGGGGACAGGTGGTGGCTTTGGGGCAGGGAGATCTCTGGTGCTGGACGAAGAAGAGCAGTTGGCTGAGGCATCAGGCCCCTCTCTCTTGGGGAGGCAGGAGGTTTCTGTCTTCTGTCTGCAAATGCTGCTGCTGTTTTATAGCTGATTTTGTTAACTGAGTTAACTGTGGGGTTTCAGGTGAGGTAGGAGGAAACCTTCTGGAAAGAGCTCACACATGGTTGTGAGGCTATTCCTTTGAGGTGCTTTAGGAATATAAAATACTGTTTGGAAAATGAATCATAGGCTCACTGCCAAAGAGGGGACTTAAGGAGAGTGTTCAAACATGAGAGAGCCAGTCAGGAGCCTGGACAGGAAGGAAGGGATCACTGATGGGCAGCTGGAGGCACCTGTAACATCTGGTGTTGGACACTGCCATGCTTATGCTTCTCACAGATGCAGTGAGGCCACCTGGTCCCATGCTGGGGTTTTATGTTATGAAAATGTGCTACATGTGCTCAACATACAATTTTTAAATCTTCAAAGCTTCATGTGAAAATCTGTGCATGGCAAACAGTGTATTACTCCTTCAGCGAGAGCTGTGTTGTCTTAGATAGGAGGAGATTTGAAATGTATTTTCTGAGATGTATTTCTTTCAGTTTGCATAATTCAAGACTTTGTCTTTGGAAAGAGTGCAGTTGAGACAAAAAAAGCTGTTGCTGTGTCTTCCTGTTCTCCCCCAACCCTCTGGAATTCCTTCTGTCCCTCTTTGAATTATTGCATAATTCTCTGATGAACTAAAGAGATCATTTCAGCTATAACCAACTTTTAAATCTTGTAATTAGACCAAAAAAGTTTCAATTATTCTCTGTAATGCTGTAATATAAATAATCACTGTTTTGAAGGTCAGATCTTGTATTTTGAAATCAGAACCTTCTACCTCACATAAATGGTAAGAACTATTTTCACACTGTGACACGGGTATTTGTCCTATAAATGTATCAGCTGTTCTGTCTGACTAATAGTCATATAGTGAATGGCGTAGTTAGTTTTTAGGTGTTTAAGATATGTGTATTCAATAGAAAAGCTATTGTTAATATGTAATAGAATAATTAATAAATAAGAATATACTTAATAAAATATGCAGTCAATTATTTTATTCTGTGAAATTCGGTGTATTTTTATGAGAAAAGATGACTACTCTTAAATTGTGTGCTGTGTAATTTTTAGGAACAAGTGTGCATAGATGGCTTTTCCGTAGAAGGCTTTTCCATGCAGCTAGCAGCTAAATATAGTTTGTGGGGCATTTGTGTTGTGCCTCAGTAAATGAATTCCAGTCCAGCCAGACCAGCTGTGGGTCACAACCCTTTGGGTTGTGGTCATTCTGAGTTCTGTAAATGAGGCTTTTTTGAGTTACAGGTAATCACAGAATTTGGAATCTTAACAGAGAATCCACGAGCAGGAAGACGGATGGCTGGTATTGAATAGTTGGTTAATATTCTTTCCTCCTAGTCAGCATTATACTGATACCTCAGGACATACTCTTAGAAATGGCTCTACAGGTGGAATAATAAATTGAATACTGACTGTACTTAGAGTAAGTCAGGATGGGCTTTGGCACTGTATTCCCATAGTCTGGATCTTGCATCTTAGTTTTCCTGTGGATTTCAAGTTCTTATATCCTTTTGTCATAAAAATGAAGTTATATTGTTGATACTGAAGATACAGTCCAGAAACGCTGGCTACTTCAGGAGATTTTTTTTTATGCATGTTGCTTCTATTTCATGAAGGGTATTTGCACTGTGCATCCAAATTTTGTTTGGTTCCCTGAAATGCCTCCTGCTTCTGTTTTCTTTCTTTTTTTCTATTTCTAAAGCTGTGCCTAAGTTCTGCAAAGATTTGCATAATGTCTTTTTAGCTTCCAGGTCTTCTGAGCCTAGGTCTGTTGCCACTTTTTTGTATACACAATATTAACTATTTTATTTGCAGACGGTGTGCTAGCTCCGGGTTAAGGGCTGGAGATGCATTCCAAATCTTATTAGTAAAACTTTATTTCTCCCCATGTGTTATTGATTCTTTTTCAATCATCTGCTGAGCTGTATAAATACCAGCTAGGGTAACCATAATTTGAAGGCAAAATCTCAGGGTTAGCTTCCCCTAAAATGAAACATCTGTTTGAGTTTTATTTCAACTGAGGTTTCAGAAATTTTATTTGACTTCCAAGCAGCTTGTAGAAATTCTTCATGCTGTAAGAAATTCAAGCTTTAATCCTTAATATTACTTTTTGAAGAATATTGCTAGGGGTGTTTTGTAGTGCTGTGTAAAATGCAGGCTCTAAATTGCTGTCTAATGGTCCCAGAACCTTCAGAACAGCCCCAGAAAATTTTACCAAAGACATTCTGTTGAAAGTTACATTCTCAATTGTTACTCTGTCATCTTACTAAAAACTTGACAGGATAAATAAATTGGAACATGAATTCAATACATATCTAGAGTAATGCAATTCTGAAATAGGGAAACTGGCCAATAACTAAACTGGCCAACATCTAAATATATATCAGATATATAGCTTTTAGGTGAAGAAGCTCAAAGAATTCCAGTAAAAGGCTGGGTGTGCGTACGAACATCTCTAAGTTCTCTGTAGAAGCCAGAGGACTGGACAATTCTGTGTCTCAGAAGTATAGTTGCCTCAAAAAGCTGTGGATTGAGAGCAAGAAGTTTACTGCTCAAATAACATGGGCTGAATCCAAGGAGCAGGCTATGTTATAGTGTAGTATTACTCATCTTGCTGGCTCTGGCACCCACGACAGAGTTTCTTTTATTCTTGCCATATGTCAACCATCTGTCTTGACCTCAGGAATTAGTGCCATTCTTTGACATTATGTACCTTTCCTTGGAATGTCATCCTGGCTTCAGGCACTCAGGAACTCAGGGCTTCTTGCTCTAACTCACATGAAGGTGTGATTGGAGTTGGAAAGTCACACCACTGACCTTCAGATGTTTTAACTTAGGCTACCTGTACAGCCTGTGGTGAGAAACACTCAAAATGGATTCAGGCCTATGTTAAATTCTGGTTCTGGAAGTGCACTTAAACTACATGGTACAGCTAAGCTATGTAATTGTAACCCAAATTACCCTTTGGAGAACCAAATTACCCTTTGGAGGAAGCTTGCTTTCTTCACCAGCCTCTTAGCTTAGATATCAAAATTAATGTCTAGTTTCCAGTAACATGGTTATCCTACAGCATGGTAAAAGGGCGAGGAATGAACATTGAGAAAACAAATTTCTTAACCAGTGACATAGCTTTAAAGGACTGGAAAATAATGATTCTTTGACAATAGCAAATGGCCAGGGCTTACATTTTACTATATTACCGGCTGGGCATTGCCCGTCCTGGAGGAAAAACAAACAGAATGTAGACAGCTTAATACATGCTAGACATCTGCCCTGCATAGAACAAAATCATACTCCTGAATAGAAGAGCTTGCATTTGTGCCATGCAGTTGGACTACAGTGCTCCTTGCAGTCCTTGAAGAGAAACACAGTCTTCTACACTCAAGGTGGACCAGCAGGTGAAAGACTATGAAAACTCATGAAGTCTCAGGTGCTTCTCAAAGGGTGGATTAATGAGCAGCTAACTGTTTTTTGACACGTTCTTACGCTGTTATTTTTAGCCAAATTGGCAAGTAGATCTGTGTGGCCAAACAGATGCTGGGGCAGCAGAAGAGCAGGCAGAAATGCTGGTGGGACAGGAGGGCAGGGCTGCTTCTCTTGTGTTAGGCAGTCTTGGATTGGCTAAATTGTTTGTAAAGTTGCATCTTTGGCAATCCTTCGGCAAGGACTTGAATATGCAGGTAGCTGCCTGGATTGCAGCCTTTGGGCGTATTCAGACTTGCAGAGTTAGAGAGTATTTCCAAAGGTAGTTTAACATCTTGTTCTCAATTTGATGCTGCCCTGCCTGATGTTGTCACAACATGCTGCTGCCAAGGATAAGCAGAGTTTTGACACGGGTCAGGCTTCCTTACTGAAACTTTGCTCACAGCTGAAATCTGAAGAAACTGAAAGGTTGAGTGCTACTAAGTACTGTCTGATCTGACCCTCAGTAGTCAGAATAAACCCTGTTTTGCAAAAACTGAGAGGTAAATGGTGAAATTCCGTTGTTGCTAATTCAGTTTTGTGCATCTGAATTTTCCTGTCTTGTTTAAACAAATTATAGGATTTGACTGTAGTTTCAGTCAGATGCTTTGTATAGTGTTGCCAAGTACTGTCATACTCCCTCACTTCATTGTATGTGTAGATGCACTGAAGAACACACTTTTAAAAATTACTGTGAGATCCTTCTGGGTGAACGGCATTATGAAAAGGAGATAATTATTTCAACATTTGATCCAGATATTCTATATAAAGCACATTTTGGCATTATGAAAAGAATCAAAACATTTGACAATTTGGGGGAAAGATAGGAGTCCTTTTTATTTTTAAGGGTAATATTAGTATAAAGTTAAAAATTAGTCATACTGTAGCTAATTTCTAACTTGGTGACTCATGCTCTTGGCAAACTAATTATCCAAGGCAAGTGACTCAGAAATAGATGCTATAGTTTTATGGCTATTGCTGTTACAACTGAACATGAGGCTTGATTTTGGGTATAACAAATGTAGCTATACCCTGCAAATTATGCCACAGTGCAGTTGGTGTATTACACGTGCAGATTTCTTTAATCTGATGTGTTTTTTTCCTTTTGAGGTAGGATGGTGTAGCTGGCTTCTGGGTGTCTAAAGCAGCCATGACCACCAAGAATCCCAGGAGTGTATTTGGACAAGGAAAATCTAATCTGGTATGTATTTCTTTCCATCCAGGAACGGTGATTTGTTAAAGCCTCATCACAGGAGCATTTCTCTGATTAAACTTTTCACTTCAGATTCTTAATAAATTGTTTGATGAATACTATTGAGAATATTGATATGGGGAAGATGGGAAGATTCATGCTATATTTGCTTGGAATGAATATAGTACAAGGCTGTTGGCCATAATCATCTCTCTGTTTTGTTTCTTTTTCTTTCCATGTCCTCCCTGTTCCTCCTTGGCTGCAATCTGTAAAGTACTATCACAATGCAGGTCTGATCTGATGAAACCACAACTAAAGCTGATGCCTGCCTATGATGGGAAGAGAACCCAGACTATAAGCTTGGGATTTCTGGCCTCTTAATAGGCAAGTCTGTTGCTCATCTTCCCCTTCCCCCACCCTTGGTTTCCTTTGTTTCTGTTCTTCCTCTGTATTATTAACTCATATTGAAGTTCAGTGTCACTGTTTCCTGGGAACTCAGTTTCATTTGGGTATACATACACTCTAAAGAAGTCACCTGTTAGCGCCATAGTGGGAGTTCATCATGTAGTGAAAATAGAAAACAATTTTGTTTTAATAGTTCTGAATGATTTTCAGCTGGAGCAATGAAAAGGAAAGTCAGACATATTTTAGTGAAATATTCATGTTTCTCAACTATGATCTTTAAATTGAGAGTTTAAGTTTATAGTAACATTAGGAATTAATCACAATTATTGCAGATACCTATACAGCCTTATTCTCAGAAAGTAGGCTATTTGCTGGTATCGCTGAAATGATTCCTGCGGTGAGACAGGAGAATGTCTTAAGCAAGCTGCATTGAATAGTAGTTTCTATTCCCTTTATATGGTTCAGTTGTAAGTATAGCGGACAAAAGATGAAATAACCATTGACGTAGAGAATAACACAAGTCATGTCAAACAAGGACTTCAGACACCGTGCTTTGAGGTCAGTTACCTGTGTGCCTGGAACTTTGATCACACTGGTAACGGCCAGATGACATGACTTGTGTAGATGTACATGCAAAGATAAATAGGCAGCTTTTCATTGAATTTTCAAGCAGAACAAGAAAACATCAGTGAAGTGAAAATGTGTGTTTCTAATATGCTCAAGGAACTTCAACAAAGGAAGCTAATACTGATGAATTAATTTGCTGAAACTGCAACCAAGGGGTTTTGTTTGTTTGTTTGTTTGTTTGTTTGTTATTTAAACTTAAATGGATCCTGTTTCCAATAAGCAGCATGAAGGAGTCTTTCCAGGGCACTGCCATACCAAATGGAAGACAGCGTGTTCTCTGCCTGATGAAATGTAAGTTTGACTGCTAATCAGCCTGCCTTAAGCAATGCTGGATTAGTAGCCAGTTTTCCTGAGAATACAGCTTCTGGGCAACTGAAGCTGTTTCTTAATTTTTTTTCAAAGAAAATTAAGATATTCTGATGTTTTTCAAATAGAAGTTTTTCAGATTTCTATTTCAGCACTGAACCTGCCTAGGCAAATGAGTTAAAAATCTGAGAATGACTCGGAATTCTGCGACTGAATTTTTCAGTTGAGGGGCATGGACATTTAAATTTCTGTTTTGGGTCAAACTGATCCAAATACAGCTTTCATTTTGGAAGTGAGACCTGTCTGCAAGTCCTTTCTCAGCTCTCTTGCTACTTTTTATTTTAGCATTGTTGGTTTTCTTTCTTTAAATGGAAGGTGAGAATAGCAGTTATTCGCAGTTTGTAAAGGGTTTGAAGATCTGTATGCGCAGAACACTACGTAGGTGAAAATTATTTAAATTCAGAACTATGTTTTGTCTTCTTCCTTTTTTCCTTATGTCAGTCTATGCTGTGACTGAAGTCAATCTGCTTATAATCAAATGTAAACTTGGTTGGTGATTAGGGGTGGTGACTTTTGGGATTTTTGTTTTAATCAGAGACTTTCTAATTCACTGAAATTAGGGTTCCAGCCTGATTTCTCTCTGCAGGAAAGATAATTCTTTTTTTCTTAATGTTTTCATTAATTGTTTGTCTTTGCCATTCCTATGAAAATAGTCATGATGAGTCTATCACTGGTGCTCTTTGCATTTGCTTCAAAATACGGGAATGAATCCGCTCTAAAAATGACTTTGTCTATGTGTGTCTGTATATGTTCTGGGAGGATCTAAGGTCTGAAAACTGTTGATGATTTGGAGGTCATAAATCAGACAACTTTTTTGTGTTTAGGATTTTAGGTCACACGTGTACATTTCAGCTTGTATCAGATTGCGGTTGTGCCTGTGAATGAAGACTAATGACATATCTGTGGGCATTATGTTATGTGCAGTCTATGACCACTGATGCCTCATAACCACTGCATCAGTATTTTTCTTATACCTTTATCTGATGGAGTATGTGTACCTTCCTTTCTGATCTGTGTGCTTGTTCTGCTTGTTCTCAATCTTTTTATTTTCCTTTTTGTGTGTGTGTGCGTGTGTGTGTGTGTTTTGGGTTTTTGTTTGTTTGGTTTTGGTTTTTGGTTTTGTTTCCCCTTTCCTTCTAAGAGGAAATGGAATGAAGATAAGATACATGTGTACTCTGGTGTATTAATTAAATTTTATAAATGAAGAAAAAGCAAATAAATTGATGCTCACGTCTTTTAGAGCAGTCAGGAAAAGTATGAGGGATAGATGTCTTTGCTGTATCAGTTCTGTTTTCAGTGGATATACAAAGGTTTCTTAAACTGAAAAAAAAATCTTTGTCTCCTATTTTACAGGAGATACACAATGCTTTTGTTTTCTCATTCCATGTGTGAGATCACTGGCACCAAAAGAAACTGTAGCTTCTTTATCTGACATCCATGTCAAAATTAAGGATAAATACAATAAATTTGGTTAGCAGTGTTCATGAGATCAAGGAGTCTGATTTACCATTTTGGGTTGAAAAGAACAATAAATGTGTATAATCAGAACTTTATATGTGAGTGTCAGAGTAACGTCCCAGGGTGTTACGGCATATGTGACAAGATACAAAATCTTTTGTGCTCCATGGTACTTGGCATATGTTTCTTAGACTCTTCCATGTTAATAATTGATCCAAAGAACTTGTTTTGATCACCCATATGGTATATTTGAGTCCTAAATTCCCATTAGACCAAGTGTGTGTTCATATTGGATATGTTTTATTACAAGAAAACAATTATTTTGGTGACATTAAGATCCCTGCAGTGAAATACAAATTGCCTCTTATGCAGGAGAGACTCTGAAAGTTGCTTTCAATGGTAGGGGGTTTTTGTCACAATGTATCTAATGAAAAAACAGAAGTCTATCATTATAGTTCTGGTATTCTTTTTTAGTGTGTACGCAGTTTGTATTGACCTTGTAAAAACCTGAAAGCTCTAAACTGGCCTCTTGAACAAAATAAAACGCACAGCACAGAACTAAGGTAAAGTCACTAGTTCCAGAAATAGTTCCAGTCATTAGTTCCAGAAGATATAACTATGGCAAACCCACCCAATGCTAGCATAAGGTCGTTTCCCTTCTTTGTTACCAGGTAGTTGGAGCATTTAGGGACAAATTTGTCGTTTGTATCATAGCTCCTTCCTACACAAGACTCTCATTCTTTGCAAACATGGATTTAAAAGGTATTTTTAAAACTATTAGCATTTGTGTATTATTGCCTGTGGTTTCAACTTAATCTCACAAGGACATACTAAATGTTTTTTTAGCCTAATCAAATCTTTGGTTTATCTGTCTGAAAGCACATATTGTCCTAAAGTTTTAACTCCAGATGAGTTGTGGTGTTTGGACTTAAACCCTGTGCTTAAATGTTCATTCAGACATATGCTTCCTTGCTACTGGAGAAATACTAAAGGTGTGATGTGTTTTCATTTTACACTAATTCCCATCACTGGACTAGTTAAAAAGAAGGAAAATTAAACCTCTGTGTCCCTTCTAGGCTCTGATGGACACTGTGTGTTCCCTCCTGAGTTAGAGGAGTAAGCCAGTTTTGTCTGCGTTGGAGGTATGTGGGTGCAGCTAGAATAGTTTAAAGAGATGCCTTTTTTATCTCTTCCATACACAGGCATAGGAAGTCAGGTTCCCTGTTGTTACCTGATTCTTTATCATTAATATCCATGGAAACTTCATGTCAGCGTTTAAGCTCTGGGAGTACAAACCAATGCAAGTAAAAAATCTCTGTACAGCTGACTACTGATAGGAGAACCAGTTTCTCCTCCTCTTAGATGTGGCAGTGCTGAATAAGGAAGAGGTAGTCTTTTGTACTTGTCAGCCATTCTTTCTTTCAAAGTGCTTGTTTTGAAACTGTCACCTCCTGATTGCATTGTGAAGGACCACATGAAAGTGCTGAATTGAAAAGAAAGTGAAGACATTCAGCTGAGCAAAACCAGTATGTATACATACATGAGGATAATTGTCCATGGGAGAGCAGTCAGGAGCAAAGGCCATTGTTTTCTTTACCAAGTGCTCTGCCACTTGTTGCAATAATTTTTTTTTATGGTGATGAACAGTATTTCTCAATCAGTGGGTTGTGAACTTGTGTGTTTTCCAATTAGGTTTTGTATATTTAAGTTTGATAGTTAAAGATAAGCAGCAGTACACTGAGCCAAATACTTGGGTACAAGATAGACTTTATGGGGGCAAAGGAGAGTGTATTGAAAATGATTTTTTTTAGCTTTTTTACGTACCTAAGAGTTTGAATCCATTACCTGTTTGTTTTCTTTTTAAAAAAGTTCTCTGCAGAATAGGAACTATGGCATGAAAAAAAAAAAATTCTTCACCTCCAATAGCTGCTCTATCTTCACTGTCTGGTACTCATAAGAAATAATCAAGGACTCTAAATGCTACTAATTTGGGGAGTTTTGTTTGAAATGTCTGAACTAAGGCACTTAAATTTTTTGTTTCCTGTAAAAGAAGAGCCCCAACAGCTCTGCCAGGTATCAGTTAAAGTTGGAGAGAGTAAGTGTAAACTAAGTTACAATTGTCTAGTTGGACGTAGAAACAGATGTATTGGCAGGGAAGGTTTTAGGGAGAAAAGATGATCACTGCTTTGTGACTGCTGCATGCTTTTTTTCAGTTGGGATGAAAGACAGCCACCAGAATCCCTAATCTCATCTCAGAAGTGCCAGAGGAGAACTGTAGAAACCACTTGGACTGCTGCAAAGTCTGGCCACAGAGATGGGCAAGATGGTAAGACCAGACTACACCTATGTACTCTTCTGAATATTATTCCCTAGTCTTGGCTGTTGTTGTTAGATGTGTAAGTCAAGTCTGTTACACAGGCAGATAGGGATTGGACAAGGGGGGACAGTTTTAAACTAAGAGAGGGGAGATTTAGATTAGATGTTGTTAGGAAGAAATGCTCTACTTAGAGGATGGTGGGGCACTGGAAAAGGTTGTCCAGAGGAGTTGTGTATGCTCCATTCCTGAGAGTGTTCAAGGCCAGATTGGATAGGGCCCTGAGCAAGCTGATCTGGTGGGTAGCATCCCTATACGTGGCAGGGGGATTGGAACTAAATTGTATTTAGGGTCCCTTGCACCCCAAACCATTTTGTGTCCTAGTCCAGACAGCATTCATGCTGCCTTGCCTGGCCACTGAGCTTGGCACTTGGGCCGAGGGATCTCTCTATGCCCTATTTGTCATCAACAAAGAGAAAGAACATTCCTCCTAAGGGCTGTTCAGACTGCCAAAGCAGTGTTCCTGCTTAGAGTGCCTTTTTCCATGTTTCTCTCCCTTGATGCAAGTGAGGGGGAGATGAGCTTCCACTTTGTGCAGGTCTTTTCTTCATGACAGTAACAGGTTTTCTTTAAATGCCTCAGAAGGCATAATTGAAAGAAGCCTGCACTAGTAGGTGGGTGAAAAGGGAAGGAGCTGATGGTCTCAGTATAATCTTTCTTGGCCTCAATCTGACAAAGATTTAGGCATACGACTAAATTTATGCCATTCATTTCCTCTGTCAACTGCAATCAGTTTCCCCTCTCAGATGCATTAGTATTTGGGGGAAACAGAATTCTCATGTGAGCTAGCTGTTGTGATAGTAAGATTTCCTTAGCTTTCCCGAGTCACACCAATAATTCTAGAGGTCTTTGGGTCCGTTTTTAAATACTCTGACATTGCACTTTCCAGATAAAGAATTTTACACGGTTTCAGCGCTGTTTTGTCCCATTTGATTTACACATCTATCACTTGTCATTGTATAGTTATGTTTGACTGTTGGTCTTCCAGCCCTGCAATTTATGAGAAAAAGAACTGGAATAAAACATGTGTCTACCAGAGGTCCTGCATACACCAAAACAGTACGGGTTTTTTTCCAGTTCTGAAGAGAAACTGAGAAGAAATACCAGACTCTTAGACTTGGCACTTTCTATTTGATATGTGCAATATGTGAATATACCTAAAACAAATCAACAGTATCTGGTTTTTTTGTGAGGAATGTTCTTAATAGTTAATTTATTCTGCTTTACTGCATTTGCTTTATTTCAAAGGGGAAAAATTGAGTAAGAACTGATATGACTGGCCTGCAGTACAGAAACAGGATAAACATGGAAATAATTTGAATAGAAATATAAACAGGAATGGCAGAGTGCCAGCAACTGCTTGAATATAAATCCACAAGCAGCTATAGAAGTCTCTTTCCTTAGATTCTTCATGTTGTGTAAAACGGTCTGTGTAGTTTGAGAAGATATGTATATGTGTTTTATAACCACTTCTCTCCGAAATATGACCAAACGTTTATATCTGCTTGGCTTTGAATTAGAATAACCCCACTGGTGCTCTGTAAGTTTTTTGTTGTTGTTTTTGGATAACAGATTTATATGTGGACTGCAACTGTTTGATACTTATTTTAGCTTAGCCTTAGACCATGGATGTAGAGGTTCCTAAAAATTTCAAGCCAGGTTGGCTGATGATAATATACCTGAAAGGGCAGTGTATTTTGGTTGGTTTGTTTTTTTTTTTTCCAGTTCCATTGGTTTTGAAACTGTAACACCTGGAGCACAGCACTTTTGGTCCATGGCAAAGTATCCTAACTGCAAGGGAGTCAGTAGTTTGCGGAAACTGACAGAGTTTGAGAATTACAGACTTGCCCTCTCCATTTATAAACAGGTGATAGAAAGATGAGTGTCTGAAGCACAAGCAGGTATGGAATGAAGAGTTTGCTGTGCAAAGGTGTAATATGCAGTGAGTCAGTATAGCAGACTTGTTCAGTGATCTAAGTCTATTTGTGTCTTGGATTGTTCAGCATACAATGTGTTTGTAGTCCTTTTCCCACCAGACTGCTGGTTTAGAGTGAGATATATAGAAAATATTTTAAAATATAAACTAAGAGCTTCCACCTGCTTCAGTTGAAGACAGAAAAATACTGAGTAAACGTTAATTTTGAAAGAACTGAAATCATCCTCAGCTTTGTCAATATTGCACCTAGATTCTATTTAGATTGTCTTACGAGTTAGACTGAAAATTGAACTGGCAAACAGAGTTTGTTTAGAAAATTAGGGTAAAAGGAAGAGAAAAAATTTACTTTAGTTGCACCAAGGTGTTAGAAACTTAACTTGTAATACATGCCATGACTTCATTGACAGATTTTATATGTTCCAGTCCACTGCTATCTGTGGCATAACTGTGCAAAATTAACAGCAAAATATTAGGGAAATATTTAATTAGAAATAAAAGGTTGGAAGGAACTTCAGAAAGGTGCCTTCTTGCTTCAAGTCTGGATCAGTTCTGCCTAAACCATTCCTCCACAGATATTTAGCTTCTCCTAAAAATTTGCCAGCAATGAACAGTCAAGTCTTCTGATTCAGTCTAATCCTTGTCTAACTTCATGCTAGGAAATGTCTGCCTCTAGTGTAAAGTAAATTTCCCTTCCTGCAGTTGCCATTTAGGAATTTTCTTATTTCTCAGCAACTGTGATGTATTTCCTCTGCTGTTGCCTGTTCCAGAATGTATACCCCTTCACATCTTTCATTTCAGACTAAAACTTGGTGTTTTCATTTAATCCTGTTAGTTATTCCATAAGTTTTTTAGAAGCCTAAAATTGGACACAGTACTTGAGTACAGTATTCCAGTGAGTCAGGGGAAGGACTGTTCTGCTACCATATGGCAATTTAAGTGTGCAATTAAAAGTGCTATTGCTTTTGGAGTAAGGTAAAAAGTTGCCACCTTTCAGCTGAGATACAGTAACTGCTCCTGTGTCTGCTCCCAGCAAATGCAGAGAAAAACAGATCTGATCTCCTGTTCCATACTGGACTGGCTGTATGTGCAGTCAGTTTCTGTGTCAGGGACGAGAACTGACAACTGTTTCCAGCGGGGGACAGTAGCAGCAAGGATTCCTCATGCCCTAAGAGGTTGGACTTGACAATTTCATAAAGTGTATCCAGCCAGCTGCCTAGATATGCCATCAAATGGCATGAAGGTCTGTGCCAGTCCAGGCAGCAGCCTTCTGCTTGTAGTTTAAACATAATCAGGTAAGTTAGGGACTTCTCAAAGAATTTCATGGTTTTGGAAGCACTAAAGCCCCATGTAGCGTTAAGTGTGTGTAGCCTGTCTTCCTTCTTACCCTCTTGAGGACAATTGCTTTTGGGCTGGCAATTACAAGTGCTCATGCCTTAGAATATTAAGAAAACTCTTAAGTATTTAAATCATTTTCAGAATATTACTTGCAGGCTTTTAGGAAGAAAATTTTATTTTGTTCTCAAACACTCTTTCTTCATTTTCCCAACCTGGTATGCATGTTTTTGTGGTGCTTGCTCCCAGTTACCTAAACATAATGTTCTGGTCCCAGCCAAGAAGTCGGTAGAATGTCACATTACCTCTCATGAAGCCATTTCTTAATGCAGTATCCCCTTCTGGAAGCAGTTATAATAGCTCTTCATTCTTTGTACATGTTCTACAGTGGAGGCCCTGTGTCGTGTACTAGGTGTAAGAAAGAGCCATTATGAGACCTGTTTTTACTTTAAGGACAACCATGCATGTAGTGACTGGCAGTTTGTATAAAGAAATGACCTTTATGTGCAGAGCAAAATTCAATTAGTGTTTCTTTTCAAGTATGCACATGACACCATAGCATAGTTTACCCAGTTTTATTTTATCTCCGCGTGATATTTAATATATTTCATTCAGAAAATGCATTTTTACACTTGGATGTCTCAGCGGTCAGAGAATAAATCACAAGATTATCAGCACTGTGCAGGGAAAGCCAAGATACTAAAAAAGCATGAGGTCAAACACATTCAAGGTCACACTAGTCCCTCTAAGCTGTTGCGTGACACGTGACAACGTAGACAAAAACTTGAACGTTCCTACCGACGCATGAGTAACTTTGTGTGAGGTACAAGGCGTACCGGGGAGCACACGCACCGAGGCCTCCGAGATATAGATACCTGAGTCACAGGAGTGTGCGCCAGGGTACGCCGAAGCGAAAATGTCACCGCGGCCGGTCGCAGGGGCAGCCTGCCCAGTGTGCACCAGCGAGCAGGATCGCGGGAGCCAGGCCACACCGCACTTGTACCG
>VZTG01003880.1:1450641-1529619 GCA_013397845.1 Melanocharis versteri
CCTCGCCGCCTCCCCGCCGCACACATGAAGCTCATAGTGCCCAAGCAACACTGTGAGTAATGCCGGGCCGCCGTCCCGCCGGGGGCCGCCGGGGCGCTCTGGAGCGTGGGAAGGCTCTGCGGCCTTAGTGTGTGCTCCGTTCCCAGACGTTGTTAGAATGAAGAAGAAAGTGGATCTGGGAACCCGGAGCAAGTTATTCTGACTGGCGGGAAAAAAATATATTGCAAACATGTTAAATTTGTAATATACTTCTCATTTGGGAGGTGTTCGTGAGCTGGCTGTCTATTTCGGGCTTGGTTTTAAGGCTGTGAGACTCAAGCATCCTATTTGTTAATTCTGTATTTGCTTAATTCTGTACGGCTTATTGATTAGCAGTCTTGCTTACATGTAGGTATGGAGGTGTTGAATAATTCCATGGTAAACTCTGCAAGTAAAACAATCTAGGTAAAAAGTACTCCGTTTCTTTTCACTCTCACTTTGCTAGCCCTTCACATAAAGCCTACTAATGTTTGCTTCTTTGTTACAAGTTCAGCATGTTCCAAAAGGGTAATCAGAGATGGTCAGAATCACAGCTGCCTGCTGCCAAAACGTAAAGATGTTTCTACTCAGTAGGAAGTAGTGTGCATTCAGCTACTCTGAGTTTTGGGTTTTTTTCTTTGTTTTGAAGTGAATATTTAAAAAAACTTTTCTGATTAAACAGAACAAAATATTCAGAAACAGCCTTGAAGAGCTGCTCTTTCACAGGACTGTGTATTAGCCAGTGCCTTTTCTGGCTTTTTCAATGCTTTTGGTGAACTACTCATGTCACTTTCCCTTAGAGTGTTCTCTGATTGACTAATCATGTAGTGCTTACCGTACCTGTTGATAGTTAATTTAGTCCTCTATCAAATTTAAACTATCAGTGACCAAGTCGTTATCTGTCACAAACTGTTTTTGTAGTCTTTGTCCTGCTTCACATTTTCTTCATGAACAAAACCTACAGAACTTGGACTAGCTTACATTTTGATTTGGTGTAACTAAGAAGAGTCAGCACTTGCATATCAAATTCTCCATAATAGTAAAAAACTATTTTGAAGCAAAGAATAAAGCTTTTAGGGATTCATGTAATCACTTGATTAAGAAAGAATGAGGGCTTTGGAATTTCCATCCCATCTTGAGGGGAAAAAGAGCCCATCAGAGTAAAATGCATAGGTGACTGGCTGTATTGCCCAAGATGTATGACAACTGAATCTTCAGGTGTGGGGTTTTAGTGAAATGAGGCTTTAATGAAAACAGCAGCTGAGGGAAGTGCTTTGTAGAACTATTTTGTGGACAATTTATTTGATGATTAAATATGTGAATGCTTGCTGATATGCTTTTTAATATATATAGTTTATTTTGTACAAGAAAAAGTCCAAAATTTAGTATTAGTCATACAGGAAATCATGATAGCACATTGTCACCATCTTAAAAAATTCATTGCATTATTACTCAAATTGTCCTGGTACTGCATATCTTTCCACTGCATCCTCCTCTAGTGAATACTACACAGTACCATTTTTACTGGTTTGTTTGGTGCTTTTAATCCTGGCCCTTGCAGATGTTTGTTCTTTTCTTAAGGATAGATTGCAAAATGAAGTGCAGTTGCCACATGGTATGTGAGACCAGTACTGATTGCAGGGTTTGCTTTGTGTGGTGGAGAAGATAATGAGATAATTGCATTTCTCAATATTTCAACAAGTGAAACCTATCTTTCTTCAGCAATTATTCCTTTAAACCCTTATTTTCTTGATTGTTTTTACTTTCTGACAAAGTGAGGTAGAATTCCATGTTCACAAGTCTTTTTCCCCTCTCAGAAGGGGAGATTCTCTGTGAAATCGGTGTGCTTTGCTGATAGGCCTGCGGTGAGAGAGGACTCGCCTAGTCCAGCTTCTGCTGGGAATCCTGTCTTTGCTTTCTTTTTTCCTTAGTTTAACTAGATGGGTTGCCAGGGATATTAGGCTTGTGTCAGTTTTCTTTTTCTTTAGAAATCAGTTTGTGGTACTATAACTACATTTGTGTGGATGGTCACACCTGTTTAACAAACAGCTCTCTGCTTTTGGGTTTGAAGTTTTTGTGAGGTTGGTTGTAACTTTTGGGTTTTGTCTGTTTTTCTGGTGAGGAGGAAGACATTCAATAAGCCCTTGCTACCGAAGATGAACTGGAAGACTTCACCTGATATGTGTGCATGATTTAGCTCTAACTTTTTAAGGTTTGAGGAAACTTCAATTACTAAGCAGATATAATTAATTTTTGGGCTACATATTCTATTTTTGTTAAAAGAAAAAAAATGCTCCATTTTATTTCTTTTATAACTGCATAAAACAGGAAGAAGTAATTTAAAAATGTGTGTAAGCTATTATTCCTTTATTTTTTAATTAAAAATCAGCTTTCAGAAGCTGTAAGACTGTGCCGTGTTACGTGTGTGTCGTTTTGATTTTTTTCCCCTGTTACTGTTTTTCGCTCTCTTACCTCTTCTGGACCCAATTAAAACAGGAAGTTCTTAGATCATCAAAGTGTCAAGCAATGCAAATTAAATGTAAATGAAGTAATAGGATTTCAGTGTATGTGTGTTCAAAAAGAAAAGCAGCTGAAACTAAGATATTTAATCTCAGATACTTATGACTAAGATATAAGTATAGTGATACCACCATTCAAATTATTGATAAAAAATTTGAAATACAGTGCCTGTCTTCGAGGAAATACAGATCTTGTAAGAGAGATGTTTAAGTTGAAACAGTTTTGGCAAAAGAAGAAACTGCTGCAAAATGGTCAGGAATAAATCCAGGGCTCAGGTAGAGAGAAGAATGTTCTAACCAGCAGGATTCAAGCACAATCTCTTTCTAAATGTTGAGGAGTAAAAAGATTCAGATAACCTTATGTGGTTGTTGTTTAAATGTATGAAAAGGATTACTCTTGGTTATCTTCTTTAATGGGGGTAAATGTTACTTGATGACCCAGGAGTTTCCTCTCTTTCTTGCTCCTCCTGAGCTCTTGTCTCTGAGGAGAATGTTGTGTTTTGGTATTTACTTTCCACATGCCCTCCTTATATTGTGTGTTAAGCGTAAGATTTTTAAAAATCCAAGGTGTTGAAATCTGAATATAATAATGCCTTGTAGGAATAGCCTGATACTCCAGAGTTAATGCAGAAACTAGGTAAAATGTACCATGGAATTTCTCATGAGTGAACCTTTGCCCCAGATACACAGCTGTTGGTGTGCATCAGATTACCTACTTATGCAATGCTGTAGATACCTTCTGTTTGCATTGTCACATGCTTCTGCAGCTAAATTTTGGACTAGTACAGATTTTTATCTCAGGGTAACAAACCAGTAAGTAGTTGGCACAGTTTATTAACATAAAGAGAATTAATTAATCTTTTAAAGAAGATAAGTAGAGTCTTTGATTTATGCTAAACTTTTAAGAACACGTGATTCATCCTGATGCTTTCTGTATCTGTTCTATGGGACCTAAAACTAGATTTTACAGTGTTAATTTTTTGACTTACTGCTGTGTAGCAATGCAGTAGAATAGTTCCGATTTTGCCACAGTTATAGATTCAACTGATCCAATAGGTATGTTGTATACCTACTGAAAAGAGAGAAATCAGCTCATAACCCTTATCAGACAATTTTAATTAAGAAGTGCATTTTTTTACATTGTGAGAACATTTCTGCAACGTATCCAGTGTCTGTACTGCTCATAGTAAATCATACAGTTTTGACTAACTGTGATCAGCCTGAGATGTGGGTGGGATGGATTTTACTTTCCCCTCCTTGCTTTCCTGGCTTTTCGTAATTCAGGGACACGTATTCAGGTTATCAATGAAATGCTGGACTTCCAGTTTAAAACAAACCAAAAGAAAAACTGAGACACCGCTTCCCTCCACCAAAAAAAAACCCTCAAACTAAAACCAAAAATACCTACCAAACAAAAAAACCCCACCTCCACAATTTTCTCCTCATTTTCCCTCAAGTCTATGGAAAACTTATCTACACAAATACCTTTCTTTCATACCCATCAGTTGTAGTACGGGGCAGGCTCTGTTAATTTTGGCGGCCTCTGAATCATCTTTCTGTGTTCAGAGAGGCAGCAAACCCCAGGAGCACCTTCAGTCTCTGTGCACACTTCCATTGGCACCACATTCAGTGGTGCCAGGAAAGTTGAAGTGTATAGGTACCAGCTGAGATTAATTATATATAGATACGGAAAAGAACTGATGGTGGGTCAGTGGTGCATTTTGATTTGGAATATACTGATGGTAACAAAAGATACAAGGAATACATTTTAAAATAATCACTGGAATACAGAAATGTTTTTACTCTCACTCCAGTTGTACGGAAGTTATATGAATTTTAGTGTGACTTGTTAGAAATTTTGAGACTAGGTTTTTGTCCTAATTGGTCGACCAGTCAAGATGGTTGTTGAATTATTGCAAGTAATTCCAACAGAGAGCTGGTGTTAGAAGTTGAGGAGAAAACTAAGCTGTTTTTCTGCATAACTGAAATATCTGGTTTTGTTGGCTCTTTATTTGTGCTGAAGAAAACTGCTGGTGTTCTAAAAGCTAAGTTCCTTTCTTTCTGCGGCAGTCCATTTGGCTCACAACAAAATGGAAGGAACTTAGATTCACAGAGAGAATAAACTGAAAAAAAAAGTGTCCTTGTATTTCTGCTCACTTTATAAATGCGAGCATTATGTGTAGCTATCCCAAGAACTATGCAGAGTTGAAGAAACTTCATGGTCGTTTTCTACAGTACTTATTCTTTGTGAATGATTTGGTTATAACTCCTCAAAATGTTAAGATATAAAATGAAATGTTTTAGCAGTCATTTATGAATAACTATCAGCTGTTAGGACTTAACAGTTTTATTGCTGGGCTTGTGTTCGATAGGAGGATGGAACACCTTGCCTCTCAGATGAAATCTGCACTGTGGCTTTAAAACAACTGTTGGTGCAGGTAGAGTGTAGCAGGTTTTATGCCTTTAATGAAAAATAGTGGAAATTGGCTTACACTTAGCTACAGGCTGGTTCTGTATTGCATAGTCCAACCACGCTGTTTTTAAAATTAAACTTCCTGCTTGCATAGTTAAGATACATCTGAGGAAGAGACCTACTGTTCCAGTGGGACAGGTAATTAAAGTTCTCAGTAGCTTTAATAAAGATTTGTGTAAATCACTAATGGGATTGGCATCCTGAGCTCCACTGCATTGGAATGTTGTGCAGTGTGGACCAGATGGCTTTTGCCGTCTTTTTTTGTGAAAATAAATATTTACCTTGTACTTTCAAAAGTGTTTGAATTGCAGGTTACCCTATGGTATCATATTTTTCCTCTTTAAAATAAAGCCTGTTTTAAAAATACTTGGTTTGAATTCTTCCCATTTGAGGGAACTCTCATGTATCTACATAGGATGATGTATCTTCCCAAACCTCAAATTAGACTTAATTTCACTGTCTTTGTGCTGCATGGAAAAAAAAATTAGACCTTACAGCGGATAACAGCTACTTCATTGGAGTTTATGCATTATGCCTGCCTTGTCCGTAGGGAACCAGGAGGAGAAACTGATGATTCAATTACTTGGCATACAGCAATGGAGTGAAATAACTGTTTTAAATGTCTGACATTTAAGGATTGGTTTGGGCAGGGAGAGCATCTTAAAAATTGGGAAATTTAGACTTTCAAGTTATTCAGCCAAATGATGCTGAGACACTTGTGGTAAAAAGAAAAGACTCTAAGCCTCTTTCAGCCTGAAGCTGAGTAACTTAACAGTGATCTATGATCACATGAGGAAGGACAGTGTAATAAGTACCTCCTATGCTTATTAAAATGTTTTCCCTAAGTTGCTTATTTTTAGGTTCACTGGCAGAAAAATCAGCTATGCATATGGTATTTATGGTTTCAAGTTTGTATTAACACGAAGTTGAGATGCCCTAGTTGGTAAATCATTTTTCTAGCAAGTCCGCCTGATTTTCCCTAAAAAGCAGGAATGTGACTGTATAAGTGCTATTTTAGAAGTGTGTCTTAGCTGTCAATCGTATACTCAGTACTTTTAATTTAATTTTTCTGAGAAACATTGCTAGCTCTCTCCATCTGCAGTGCCTGTATATAGATTTTTTTTATTCTCACTTCCTATTGCTTCATAAAGTTACCTGGCTTACTATTTAAAATGTATGCATATATATATATATATATATAAGTGGAGCAGGTAGACCAGCTTGATTCAGTTACTATCTCTTGCTGTGTGTTCTCCATAGTCATTTTCTCTTGCTATTAACAAGACAAAGATTTTGGAGGACCTAGGCCAGCTGTGGCAAGCTGAGGAGCAAATAGTGCATTTCTTATATAATTATGTGATAGACTAACCCATATACGAGCAAAGGGAGTCTACACTCAAAGGACGTGTCAGTGGTAAATATTGAACATAAGCCAGCTCAATTTTGGCTACTATATACCAGTGTTGCAGTCCAACAGAGCTGCTGGTTCTGGTGGGTTGGAGTCTGGAGGCCTCCAGAATAATGGGAGCTCTGTATTGCTGCTCTTCAGGCAGCCTTATGACCATGGAAATTCTGACTGAGCTTGGAAAGGCAATTGTAGATGTTATGCAGTGGGAATATTACTTGAGAAATCTTGTTCTGCTGTTTGTTTGGTTGTTTCTTCCTCCTCCTCCCGTTAAGTGTATTAGCAGAATTGGAGCCAGTTGAGTGAAACGCAATTTCATTGCATTTCTCACCCGTTGGTGCTGATTGGGTGAAATGCAGTAAATGTACTCTGTCAAGAGAGGGTGACTGAAGAGTAAAATTATTTCCTGGGGAAAAAATGTTTTCATTTTATTAAAACCTGCTTCTCCAGACAAGAATATTTTGAGATTTTCTTTATTCTTTTTCTTAACTGAGGCTTAATGAAGGCTTAACTTAGAGATGCGTTTAAAGCCTATGAATTGGACGTAAGCTACCCCCAGTTCTCAGGAGTAGATACTGCTACTGTGACTGCATTGAATTGTCATTCAGCAAATGGTTCAAGTGATTTGTCTAGCCTGTATATTTATAGTGACTTTCTCTTTTTTCCTCCCTAAACCCCTTGTTCTTAGCATTCCCATGGTTTGGAATGGATATCGGTGGAACGCTGGTTAAACTGGTCTACTTTGAACCTAAGGACATTACTGCAGAGGAGGAACAGGAGGAGGTGGAAAACCTGAAGAGCATTAGGAAATACTTGACCTCCAATACGGCCTATGGTAAAACTGGCATTCGCGATGTCCACCTTGAACTGAAAAATTTGACTATGTGTGGACGCAAAGGAAACCTGCACTTCATCCGCTTTCCCAGCTGTGCCATGCACAGGTTCATACAGATGGGTAGTGAAAAGAACTTCTCCAGTTTGCACACTACGCTCTGTGCCACGGGAGGTGGAGCGTACAAGTTTGAGGAAGACTTTAGAACGGTACGTGAATGGTTCACATGGGTTCAGGGAGAAGTACTTTGGGAAATCATCATGAGAGCCCGTCTATTAAAACTTTCTGGGAAAATAACTTTTTTTTTGGTCCATCCTAACTGATTAGGATCAACAGAATCAATTCACATTTGTTAATTGGTGACATTGCTGAGAACATGGAGGGGCGAAGGGAGGGGTATTCTACTGAAGTATTGCTGTGCAGGATGTTTTTAGTAAATGTGGACTTTTTTTAGAGTACAACTGTGATGATCAGATGCTTCATAATCAGCTGAGGGTATGTTATGACCACCTAGAAGCCTGATGCTATAGGTACTTGCAAACTGGTTATCTATTGGAAACAAGATAAGAAACCATACAGGCTGGAGATTTGATTCAAGTTCCCTTCCCTTTGTATTAACCTTCAAACAGACTGAAGTCAGGTGTCTGGAAGACCAACCATGGAGCATGGGGGAGAAACAGTGTGTGGGAGCACAATAATACCAGCTAGCTTTTGATTTCAATTCTGTGAGTGTATCATTTAAAGAAAGGCAGTTCATGAGATGAGTGGGTCCCAGATCCCCAAGAATTTAAAAATAGCCTTTGCAGGGAACTCCAGAAGCTGATGTAAATGTGAAATTTTGCACTAGAGTACTCTTTAAAAATTGGTTGGGTGCCAGAAGCATGGAAGTGCTGTTATACAAACTGTGTTGGAGAGAAAAAGCGTTCAGGAGGCAGTTGTCTGTTGTGTATCCATCTGTATTGGGACATATCTTCATTTATTTTCTGTAAAAAAGAGACTAATCTGATTGTCCCAGAGCACTGTCACTAAGATTAATGTGAATGATTTACTTGACTGGTGGGTCTGGCACTTCTGTCCCTAACTTTTGACCTGGTCTTGAGGGTGAGGGATGGCTGCTGGGTATGGCAGGTTACAGCTGCTTTTCTGTCTCTGCTTCAGTCTAGGGAGCTATCACCTGAATCACCAGCTGCTGTTGACTGCAGTCCTCAGCTCTGTGTGCTTCATTTTTAACTCCAAGCATGCATTGCTGCTGTACAAGGGGCTTTTTTCTTTGTCAATACTCTTCTGTCATCAATATCATCACATACCAGGATTCTAAGAGGGAAAAAAAATGCTGTAAGAGCTCAACATGAATTCCAGCTGTTACACTGTTGTACAGTCACTTTCAGTGAATATTAGGCTGTTTCCATGTCCAAGGAAGGACTATCAAGTTTCTGAATTGGTGTAGTAGTCCACTACTAGTGCTAGATTTCTTGTCCTTTAGGCTGATTGCAAGTTCCTTATAAGTTGGAGTCTACTGATGATTAAGTCCTCAAAAGCTTGTGGTGCCTCACATTGTGTAAGGATGTTGGCACCGTAGTAGGAGGTGAATTTTAGTTCTAGTCAGTGTGGCCTCAGTTTAGGTGTTTTTGAGTATCTTTTCATGTGTCCTGGGAATGATTCAGGTCACAAAATTCTTTAATGACAATGGGAGGTCACTTCAGGGCTTTCTGAAGAGGCTGACTATTCCCTTGGAATAGTCAGTGTCTCCAAATTCATTCTTTCTGCATCATGTAATAACAGCTACAGTTGCTTAGTAAGGAAGTTCATGTCCACAGCTATAGAACTGAGCTGGAAGTTACCTGGTGGCTCTCACAGCTGCTCATTTCTCTCTGCAGCTTTGGCCTTTCATGCTGTAAATACGCAATCTACGGCGAGGGATCAGTCTTGTCTCAGCTGCAATATAGCAGGGAAAGCCATAGCTGGAGTTGGGGCTGTTTTGCCAGCAATTGAACACAAATACAAGGTCACTTAGCAAATGACTGGTGGACTTGGGCATGAAATTCCACATCTCTGCAGTGTTGTTAACATCCTGTGTGCTACAACACTTGTATGTAGTTAAGGACAAACCCTATGAAGGCTGGCTGGGGAGTTTTCTAGCATAAAGCAATCAGTGAAGTGCACTCCCACTAAAGTGAGTGCTTTGGACACCTCTTACAGCTATCCAGTTCCACACCTTCCTTTATAGCAAGTGTTTCTTGGCTCAAACTGTAATATCCATAAAGAATTACAGAAGCAGAATATTATCCATTACGTGGAAGTTTGCTTGTTTAATCTCTCTCAAAGGGCAGAATGTTCTGGGTACTGGCTTAAATTGTCACACTTCATTAGCTATTGTAACAGCAGCTGGCTATCAGTGTGTTCTGCTGAGTATGAATTGACACTGGACAACAGCTTCAAGACTGCTCTGTCAAAGCTCTGAAATACCTGTTTCAAGTGTTTGACCACAAATGCACCTCTAGAAGTAGAGAATATGTGCCAAGTCTAAATCTTGCTATTGCAGGATTCAGTACTGTAAAATGCCTTATATGGAGGAGACTTTAAATCTTCCTGTTTGTTACTTAGAAGCAGTGTAGAAAAACTAAGATATGTTTTTGAATGTTGTTATTTTCATTAAAAAATCTGGCTGGTAAACTCATTTGATCTAGCTAACATGCTTTTGTTCTGGCCCTTTATTTTCCTGTGTATGTGCTTTTAAGTTACTTGTCTTTCATAGTATTTCTCAATGTGACTGTAAGAATTGCATAGATTTAGGACAAAAGATCCAATATATTGCAAAACAACATTCAAATCCCAAAGAAGGAAGCCGCCTAAGATTACAGAAGCTTTTTCTCCTTAAAATAGACAGGCAAATACCCTGTTGCTACTTGCCTCTGTTCCATTGTCTAGTTCTGGATCCCTAAATGAGTGAAATAGGTTTGATCTAGACATCTCTGTTGCTTTTGTGTATTAAAAAGTAACATGAAATGGTAAGACATATTCTGTTTACCTTAAGACTGTTTTTTGTTCTATAAAAAGGCAGCTAAATCTACAAAGCCACCTAGGTTTAGCTATTTCACCTCCCTCATATGATCTGCAGTGTTGGAGAGGTGGATATCTGAAAAAATCTCCATGGTCTGCTTGCTGATTGCTGGCAATATGTTGGATCTTTTTTCAGTCAGTAGCTTGGCAAATCACGTGATTAATTCTGAAGATCTGAGTGCTTCCCCTAGAAGTAGGAAAATTGACTCTATTCATTAAACCAGACCACAGAAATAATTTTACCAGCCATATGGTTACACTTAATGTTCATTGAAGAGAGCATCAGTAAGTAATTCACCAAAAGGACTGTTTCCAGCCTGGGGTGGTTTTTTTCTTGGTTTTTTTTGTTCTTTTTTAACCTCCTCTCTGAACAACTGGTCTTTATGGCTGGCTGTCTTTATTTTCAGGTACCAGTGGTATTAAGGCATGGATGAATCTGCAGCCTAATTCTGATAATCCTTCCTCCTTTCCCCAACTACATACTGCCACTTCACATATTCTGTAAATGCTCCAATAATCACTTCTGTAGAAGTAAGGAGTACTTAGACTTACTTGCGAGATGAATTTCTCTCTGCTCTGTGACTCCTCGATGATAGCACGGGCACATTACTTGTACAGAAGTTTGTTGTTAATGTAATGAGGAATAAATTTTTAGGCTGCTACTCGGTTTTGTAAAGCAACTCAATGTAAAGGATGGGCAGGATGAGGGGAGGAAGGACTATTCAGACTTTTGATTAAAATCTGCTCTACTATAAAATTTCTGTTGATTGCAGTGGCTCAAAGGTGGTATTTTTGTAATCCTTTCCTGAACAGACACCTGCAGAACCGGACTTGTCTTGATAGAAATGTTACTGCTGTCTTCAGCAGCATCTGGTCTAAAAACCCCCAATCACTTAATCAAGAACATTTGGGATACGGGAAGAAGGAAATCTCTTAGCAACACAAACTCATACTCAGGCCTTGACCTTCCCGTAAAGGAAAATGCTTTAAAAGTGAGCTTGGCTGTTGGATAGTGATTTTCTTGTGTTAGTTATTAGCTAATTCTAAGGCTTGACTTTGCGTAATGAACTGAATGCCTGAGGATGACTTCTAGACTGTGTTCATCTTAAAACAAATAAACTCACTGTCCTGTGTTATAGGATGAGTAAGCTGTGTAACTCTTTCACAGTTAGTGTGAGACACTCAGAAATCTTCTTGCTGAGGAGGCTGGAGGCAGCTGTTCAGGCCGTAGGGGCCGGGCTGTCCTTGAAAGCGGCATCCAGAGAATGGGTTAAGTAACATCTTCAGAGGGAATGGGGAGAAACAATGTGTATCTCTTCCCTGTCAAGAGAGAGAAGAGATCCTTACGGCCCGCTGTGCAAGAGGGCAGAGCTCTGCACAGGATTCCTGATGAGTGCCTTTTTTGCCCAAAGCTGATATAGAGTATATCTTCTGCCTCAGCGAATGTTGGACTTGCACTTTATTTGCATTAGACTTTGTCTTGTTTGAACGTGAGTGGTTATTTTCAGCTCCATAAAATAGCAGGGTTGGGGGTTGAAGTGAAGATAATCAGAATATAAAGAAAGCAAAGTCTATATGAATAAAGTGGAGGAGAGGTAGTGGGAGGGAGATGGAAGGAAAACCTAAATTGTAAGCAATTCTAAGAAATAAAAACTGGAGCAATTCCCAGCAGACATAAAAGCCAGAGTGATACTGTAAATGAGACTGTTGTAATAATTTGATTGTTGATAATTAAAAGCTTGCAAGATGTTATGTTCCTAACACTTTTTTTACAGGAAAAAAAATCATATTTCTCTTTGAAAGTACAGGAGAAAAATGAACTTGCAACTGCATCTAGGTTCAGACTTTCCTGTGTTCACCAGAACTCAGTTAACAGTAGAAGTGGGTGAAATGTTTCATGAGCTGGAGCTTCATTGAAAATATATCTGCGCATCAATGGTGATGCATTAGACTTCAACCCCAGTGCATATATGTCATGGCTGCCCTCAGCTCACTTCTAGAGGACTGGGCTGTTTCATGTTTACCTTGCTGAAGTGGAAATATTTGCTCACCCGTAATAAGAAACAAATGGGACCCAAGACTTTGGCTTATGTGTTTCCACACTTGAAAGCAGAAACAAGCTGGTACCATGTTTTTTCTTTTTACACTGCTTGGTACTTGAATAAAGCTTTTTTTTTTCATGCTGTGCACACTATTTAAAAAACAAACAAGCCAAACAACAAAGAAATCCAAATCTAAATTTTAACAGATAACACAATTTTTCCAGCATTTCTTGCAGGAGTACAAGAGATAGGCTTTCATTCTTCTTGGAATAGCATCTGTACGCAGTAACAACAGACTTTCTGTATTCTTTAAATCAGCTGTGTTTCAGGAGTTTGTTGCTAAGGTCATAGAGGGAAGTGTTGGCTACTTTCTTGGTGTGTTGCACCTGCTTGCAAGCAATGGTTGAAGTCCTAAGTCACTCCTTTTGATGGTCCTGGAGAGTTTCCTGAAATCTAAAGTGTTTTGTTGCTTTCCCCAGTATTTAAAAAACAGTCTTAAAAAAAAGAGAGGAATATCTATGGTCTGGCTATAATGCAGAAAAATTATTCTTTTTAAAAATGTACGTGTGTTTTCCCTGTAATCATCATAAATTTTCCCCCCAGGGTCCTGTACACTACCTTGTTCTGCAGTTCTTCCTCTCATAGTACAACTTTCTGACATAACCTCTAGAGAGGCACTGTGCTGAATATAGTTACGGGAGTGCAGAGTAGGGTAAGTTGACCATTTTGCTGTCTGCCTTGTAAATTAGTTACAATGGTTACAGGCACATCTATTCTGCAGTGCAGTTTTGCTGCACTGGGACATTGTGAGCAAAAATGCACTTTTATATGCAGGGAAAGAGACTGAATTGTGACCCTGGCTCTGTCATGGCTTCTTGTACAAGACTGGGTAACTACATCTCTTGAAACTTTGCCTTAATTTCTGTTTAGAAATAAGAAGTGGTGGCTCAGTAAGCTGTTTGGAGTCTTGGGTGTCTGGTGGCTGCAGAGCTTTTGGTTCTCTGAAGGAAGGTGGATTGGCGTAGAATACTGATGCTTGTCTTGATTATTCCAAAAATCAAAACCAGACTGCTGCAACGGCACAGGAAAATAGTTTTTCATTCTGCTATGAATATCATACATGAAAGAAAGCAGTAATAGGACTTCTCTCTGTAAAGTATATCAACTTTTAAATATAGCACAGAGCTATAAAAAGCAGAACAAATTTTAGTATGTCTTTTATACATGGAGGGCTGGACCTAATAAAACCTCTATGCGTAGTACTTGAGAAAGAATCTGATTAGTTTCTCTTGTTCTGTTCTCACAGAATTGGTGAGGTGACTGGAGAGTTTGTAGAATCAAGGGTTTTGTCCGTGGTTTTGCACTGATGCCAGACGTGTTTTACTCTGATTTGTATTACTTGTTTGTGTCTTGCAAGGTCTCTGACTACTGCTTACCTGTTTGTAAAAGCGTAGCATGGATCATACAAGAGCAGCTTGTGGCTGGGTATTTGGCTTACAGTAGAATAGAGGTTTTGACAGTAGGGGCCATAAGTCTGCTAATGATTTGTCTTTGTACAACAGCTCCTGGTTCACAGCACATTTGTGCGTCTGTGTTTGGTCGTGCTGCATCTAGCTTGTACAGCAAGGTGAGGAAACTGACACAGTACAGCACATAACCTAGGGAAAGATCATGGGTAGTACAGAATATTCCCTTATGTCATCCAGGTATGTGCAATGTTTGGTGAACTAAATAAATCCTGTAAGGAGTGATGACTTAGTGAACTCCATGCGATGTTCATTGTGATAAAGAGTGCATGAAGGGTTTATTATGTTCATAGCTTATATTGTGTATATCTTGGAGCTTTTCCTCTTGGTCTAATAGTAAGAAATCTATTAAATCCAAGATATTTGCAAAGTAGCCTTAAGAATTTCATAACATTTCTTGAAAGACTTTTTCTCATGAATTATGCTTATTCTTTGTATTTTCTAGCTAAGTGGTTCAAGTCTTTTATGCTTCAATTCTCTAATTTTAATTTGTGTAGCAATGTGGTAACCAAGAATAAAATATTGAGGGGATTGCAGAAGTTGCTGGAGGAAACACAGAAACAAGAGGAAATTATTTCCACCTCTCTCACTTGTCCTATGAATAGCTGGATCTATGTTGAGGTCTTTGAGACTGCTGGTTTGGGGTCTTTTTGGTCTTATTTCTTTCCCCTGGTTACAGGATTTGAGGAGTGGCAAGTAGAACAAAAGGACAGACCCAAAGAGTGGGATGGCTTTCAGTTACAGCAAGTTAGAGCTGTGTACAAGTAGAGCAAAGACTTAACAGAGGAGATTTAAATAGCTTGAAAGAATGTAACCTATTGACCATGCCTGTTCTACAGAAATATCTTCCCGCTTTATAGTGACTTAATATAGCTTACAGAATTAAAAATAGGGCATAGTTACCTATGTAAATCTTCTCCATTAGCCATTATAAAAACATCCTCCAGTATGCAAATGCTGAAGAACCAGCTGTATACTGTGTAACTCCATTATACTCTGTTGCTTTTTGTTTTGTTAGATGATAGAGTTAGGGATGACCTGCTTTGCATGTGTGAGGATGAAAATGACCTCAGGATTTGGATGGTCAACTTCACAGGGTTTTTTTTGCCCTTTCCTCTACCTAAAAATGGAAAGGAGACTTTCTACAATTGGTCAGTGTATCCTATTTTGAGAAAGGGATGTTATTTCTAATTCTAGTGAATAGAGTGCTATGGCAAGTAGACATGTCTGTTGACAGTCATGGAGACCTGCAAGATCTCAGAAGGAATGTCTTTTGTTAGCTTTTGTTACTGGTCATCTGCCTTCTCTTAAAGTTATATTCTGATGGGGGGGCATGGGCCTGACAGTCTTTTTGTTTGGATTTTTTGTATGTTTTTTCAACAAGCATAGGGGTTATATGTCTGTTTTTCATGAAGCATTTTAAAGTGCTCATCGTAATTTAAAAAAAATAACCAGAATAACTGGTGACATTTACTAAAAAAAACATCCGCTGTATATTTAATGCGTATTAACATAACATGCACACCTTAATGCTTCTATTAAAAATTTCATTAAATTGCTGGGAAATGTAGTTGGATGATGAGCTAAAGTACTTTGCATCCTGAGGAATGCTGCTGGGTAGGGATATGTCTGATACTGCCCAAAAGCTGCAGAACACAGCTCCTCCTGGGCTGGGAATGAGGGGAGAGACATTTATTGCTTCAGAATACTGAGGGGGAGAAATACTTCCTGCTTGCAGAGCCCAGAATGTTTCAAAGGCAAAGGAGCTAGATGGCATTACTGCATAGCACATCATTGTTTTGGGAGCTACTTGTTGTCAGGCAGATAGTGAACTTTTATTTCAGACTTCATGCTTAGATCTTTGTACTGCTTAAATAGCAAAATGTGTTACTATTAAAGTGATCAAAGTGCTTCAGTGGAGCCTTTTGGCCTTCTCAGTGTTGTATTGTACTAGGAAATATGTGTTTGTTAATTTCTTGTTGTTCTTTTACAGATGGCTGATCTACAGCTCTATAAACTGGATGAATTGGACTGTTTGATCCAGGGCCTCCTTTATGTTGATTCTGTTGGTTTCAATGGCCAACCAGAGTGCTATTATTTTGAAAATCCTACAGATCCTGAACAGTGCCAGAAAAAGCCTTACTGCCTTGATAATCCATATCCTATGCTGCTGGTTAACATAGGCTCAGGGGTCAGCATCCTAGCTGTGTATTCTAAGGACAATTATAAAAGAGTTACAGGATCCAGGTAAATTTACTTCTGTTTCTTTCAATGGTTTTCTTTTCTCCTTCACAACTGAGCAGGTAGAATTAGACAGTGTGATCAGTAGCTACAGCCCCAAATTGTGTGTGTAATCCCATTTCTTTTAAAACCCTACCAGTAGCAAGGCTGAAAATATCCTAGGATTCCTTCAGAGAGGGGATCTATGACAGGGAAATCATTGATCTGTTCAACTTTGGACCTGTCTTAGTCTCTTGTTGGTGTTCTTACCTATTTCCCATCTCTTGCTGTGAATTACCAAAATAAAACTGTCCCAGCAAATGAATCTTCTCTCCCCTGTGTTCTGTTCTTTGGTGCATGGTACATATTAAAGTTTCTCCTGTATACTGCCCATGACTTGCATATATATCTTCTGTTGCCGTACCTGGGGCATACCTTTGCCACAATGGTAGCCATGAGCAATTTTTCTATATACAGTACAGATGGACACAAGTTCAGTGGGAGACATACTGGATTTCTTGCAGTTCTGGGTCTTTTTCAAGCAAAGAGATTTTGCCATCTTTGGTAGACGTGCTTCTAATCCTTTCCATTATGGAAGGAAAAACATGACTGCAGTGAGTTGTTGACTTGTTACAGATGATGAAATCAATACTGTCTAGTCTCTGGTGTGCAGTGCTTTCTACTGTTCAGATACTGAGTATATTACAGTGCTGTGACATGTTCTGAAATAATAACAATAATCCAAGAGCATGGACTAAATAATGTTCCTATCTGACCTCCTGTGCTTTTTCGTGAAGTACGAGTGTGGTGTCTCACTGATCCTCTTGTTTACAGTGGCTCCAGTTGCTGTGACTGCAGTCACTGCAAATAAGCTAACTTTGTCAGTAGCCAAGAAAGAATGAGGAAGGATGTCGAGATTAGTAAGTTGAAGTTCATGTCTGTAAGACTGAAAAGTCCAAAGTAGAACTTTAATGAGTTAGCAACATGTTATGCACAGTTAAATACTCCCTGCTAAATTTATGTAGTCAGTAAATATTGTACTTGAGCCTTTAGAAAATATTCAAGTGAGTGCTCCTTGCTCAGAATTCTTGCAGGGAGAGAACATTCGGGGCTGATGCTAGGCTTGCTTTGAAAAGGAGCCAACCAGACTGCTTCCTGCTACTGGCCAGGGGGACAAGATCTGTCTTGGCTGCCAGCCCTATATAGATTTACCTTTGTTCACTGTTCATTCTTTCCTCACTAATTTGAGTGCTCTGCTGGCTAATTATTCTTGTGCAGAAAACTTGTTAGAGTGCTACAAACAGTGAAGTGGTATCTGTGGTATTGGGTTGGACCTTATTCTTAGCTAATCCTTGAGTATTGTCTCTCCCATTTAAGTATTAAAGACTCAAGTCTAGTTCAGTTAAAACCACACTGGATGACACGTATGTTAAATAAAAACTCAATGTCATGTGTCTGTGTTCAGTCCTCTTGAGGGAGGAGTTGCTAGATACAGCTGGCACTTGTGTACAGCATGTTGTAAATGGCAGTCTGAAGAGTTGTGGTGAAAGCTGGTTCAAGCTGCTGGTCTGAAAGGATTGTGCTTTTCTAGCCTTGGAGGAGGAACATTCCTGGGCCTGTGCTGTTTGCTCACTGGCTGTGAGACATTTGAAGAAGCGCTGGAAATGGCCGCGAAAGGAGACAGCACCAATGTGGATAAGCTGGTGAAAGATATTTATGGAGGAGACTATGAACGGTTTGGCCTTCAAGGATCTGCTGTGGCATCAAGGTATGTGTTAATTGAGCTGTTTGTAAGGAGTCCCTTGGGAAGCTTCCTGTGCGTGCTAAACTGAGTGCATAATCCCTGGACTATGCACTGTGTCCATGTGGGAATGTCACTTGATGTATCATGGGGTTTGTCCTTAGATCTCTCACCTACTTCTTGCTCTTTTTTTTTAAAGCAGGTGTAAGTAATGCCTGATGTAGTTTACTTCCATTTAAATTACAGTTATTTTGGAAGTGTCCTTACTCATTGTTCTGCCTTTCTAATGAGATCCCTTTTCACATTTCAAATCTGTCACAAATAAATGGATATCAAATCCAAGCAAAGCTTGCTAAATGATAAAATTTTAAAGGGTTTTATCACTCCTAAATATCTCATGTTAAAAAACATGGTCTTCCTCACACAGCTTTGGTCATATGATGAGTAAAGAAAAGAGAGATTCCATCAGTAAAGAGGACTTGGCCAGAGCTACTTTGGTCACAATCACCAACAACATAGGTTCTATTGCTCGCATGTGTGCATTGAATGAGGTAAGTTATTTACTATGAATTTAAAACCTTTAGAAACAATGCAGTGATATTATCAGGATGCAAAAATGCAAATTGCTGATGTAGTAGGTGTGTCACTGGCCTTGGTAAATATGTATATATTTAATGTCACGTTATAACTCTTGTGACTTGTTATGTGTATGCTTTGATGCGAAGTGTAAGGCTGTTCAAGGTTCAAAGCTAGGAAGGGGAGAAAAATTGACTGTAAAGATCTCTTTGAAGCATTGAGCTTCAGCCTGGAGTGTTCAGTTGTTATAGTGCTTTTGGTGGGTGTAGGTTTTGATTCGATTTTTAATAAACCTTTGCCACATCTCCCTCTTGGTCTTTCCAAGACAGAAGGTCCTAATACTTTGTCTCCTTTCCTAAAAAAAGAGAAGACACTCTTTTTTGCACTGCTTCGTTTTGTCTTTTTAATCTTTTTATGGTTGTAATTTTAAGATTAAATTATCAGATCTTCATATGGTATTCAGAGTGTGGTTGCTCAATGAATTTATGTGATGGCATATTGATAAATTTTGTGTTCAGAGCTCCTTTACTAACAGTTCATAATATTTCATTTGTGTGAGTATGGAACTCATTTCTAAGAAATCATCAACAGTCCCTCAAGGGTATTGTCTTAAAGTGGCTAATTTGGAGCCTGTGATTGTGTCTGCATAATCAAGTGTGTCTGTCTTTCCCCCCTTTCAGCTGTATCATTTCACTTTTTAAATTTGAGCTTCATATGCCGTTTCTTCCTCAGTCATGGGATTTAAGTCTCTTCAGCATTGCTATGCTGTTCATTTTTTATTCTCTTCTGATTCTGTATGCCATTATTATGTTTGTTGCTCATATTTCTCTCTAGAGCACTTTTAAAATATATTGAACAGCACAAGCTGTAGTGTATGCCCCTATCAAATGCCACTGATAACCTTCCTTTGTTGAGAAAAGTGGCTACAGATATATATTTTTCTTTTTCTTCACAATTCGACTCTTTCAGTCAGGATGATTCTCTTTCAATGTTCTCTTTGCTTTCAGCTTCTTTACAGTGTTGCCTTGTGGCATGGAGTTCAAGCAGCATTGTACAGGGCTATCAAAGCATAGAGAGTTGCAGCAGGGAACCACATGCGGTGCATTCAGAGGAGGAGATAGGCTACTAATGAAACTAATGTTTCTGAGTCATTGTGAAAAACCTCCTAACGTCTTTGTTCTATGGGCAGGCCTGCTTAAAAACTGGATGTGATCCATAGAATTTTGTGGAGGAATGTGGACTGATGTGTTAAATATTCTTCATTTCACAGTGTCAAAGTAGAATTTCTCCAACACTTGAAGTAAATTGTTTTGTAGTTTTAGAGAATGAAAACTTCATTTAGTCACTTTACGTACTATTAAAAAGAAAAATCAAACATGTATCATTTCAAGTAAACTAATTTTCAGATAGCTTGCTCTTGGGGAGAAAAAACTAATGCTATCATTCTGCTAAATAATCTAGACACCTAAATTGCCTTTGGGAGACGTGGCTGTGACTTACAGCAAGCTTGATGAATCAAATCCTCAAATAAGAGCTTAATAAACAGTTGAATATGATGTTCTTTTGTGGAGCTTGTATGTATTAGATTAGGGTTATGGTAAAGCTCACTTTTAGGTTGACAGAATCAGTTTATGCCCTGAAGCATGACTTTTGATAAGTTTCTCCCAATGATTGCAGCTTTAATATTGTTGAAAATGACTTGCATATGTGCAGGAAAAAATGAGGCTGGGGAATAAATGAAATATTCTGTCTGCAGAACTTCAAAGCAAATTTGCTTGCACAAAGTTGGCAGTGGGGTAGAAAAATTCCGTAGTCTGGAACCATTTGGCCACAGACCCTTTTAAATGGCCTGTCCTAGGCACAGCAGAACTGCATAAAGGAAACCAATCTCCTGGTTTATGCTTTTCTTACTCACAGAACATGTAAATTTGCATCTGAACAAGCTGCCTTTCAAAAATATGTGCAGGGTTTTTTATTGTGTTGTTGATACAGATTTCTCTATTCAATTATATTGTCAAATATGTGAATATACTATATTGAAGCTATACTATAGCTTTCTGCTGCAGGGTAGTTGAACAATTTAACAAGACCCCACAGAGTGAAAGAGTGCATGTCTTTTCCAGGATGTTGTAATTTGATTACCTTAAGTAAGCATGTCACCACCATCTCTTCATCAGTTTAAGATTTCTGTCTTTCTGCTTTGACAGTTTCAGCAGTGGACAATTTAAAAGTAAATTGTCAAGACTCCCTTGAGAGTAGCATTTTGACTTCTGAAAAATGCTAAACTTGTTTTTAGTTCAGTTCAGAAAATCTAGTAAACTTTATATTAGTAATACAATTTTTAACCTTGTCAGCAATGTCAAGCAATGTTGGAAAACAAAATTGATATGAAATTTGCATGTTGTTATACACTCTGTTATTCTAGTATATATGACTAGTACTTTTAGATTCAAAATTTGCAGTAATTTTTGTACTCTGTGTTAGGTATTGCTTCTGGTAACAGTAGCTTTGTTTTTATATTCAGAAGAAATCATATGTATGTGAAATTGAAATGTAGATTCTAATCAATTTTATGGTATGGCATTACAGGAAATTAATTAGTTGCATGTTTGTCCCTCCTTTGTCAGAAGTTGCTGCAGAGACAAAACTGCCTTATCTAAGGATGCAGGGTGTTCTTGGCCATGTTCCATAGCAGCATTTTGAAATTTAAGAAGTTCTTATTTTCAGTCATAAATTCCTGAGTATGAATGCATGCTGATGTGACTGCAGAGTCTAAGGAGATAGATGACTGAAGCTAAATGATTTCAATAAAGTTTGTGTTGCTGTGTTTGGTTTGAGGGCAGCCAGGCATGTCCCTCAGTCAGTGGAGACTGGATGAATGCATTACGGCGTCTGGGGATTGGCTCTCTCCAGCACTGAGTATTCCAGCGAGGATGTTCCCTGGGGTGGGTCACAGGCACAGTCCCGGACACAGCACAACTGTGGCTGTAGGACAGGAATTGCTGCAGAGCCAAGTGTTGGGCTTTATAGAGCAGGATCAATGTAGAGGGGTAACCCTTGCTAATTCTAGCCCCTGTGCAGCTTCTCTGGCAATCTTCTGCAGAAGACTCTTGAAGATACTTTTCTAGGGCTCTTCAAGACTCCTGTGAAAGCTTTTGTCTCCAGGATTTGGCCCTCCACTGAATCTTCTAGACCAATTCTAGTGTCTGGTGCATCATCTAGTGTCTGGTGCATCATCTGGTGCACCAATGCAAAATGCAAGTGCAGTTTTGTGTGTAACAGGCAGAACTGGGCTTGGTAAGATAGTTATGGGCATTGTTTAAGCACCGCACAGAAGCACTGCTTACTGCAGTGATGTACACACAAGTAAGGGTAGTCTGTGGCTTTCTCATTGGCAGCCTAGTGCTGATGGTTCAAAAAATCTTAATTTCCTGAATGAAAACTGAGTTCAAATGAGCTTTGAAACAAAGGAATGCCGTACATATCAAGTAATATGTCGGCCCCATTTCATGTGCTTTTTGAAAATGGAATCACAGTCCTGATAATAGATAATGAAAGATGCTCCTTCCCATCTCTAACATAATCCTTCTCAGAAACCCTTCAGAGGTTCTCCATCTGGATTTAATAATCAGTGCTCTGCAGTGATCTCTGTAAAGTTGCTTTATTTAACATGCAGGAGGGCAAAGATGTCTTCAGTGAAGCCATATACAATTAAAAAACCAAACGCCACCACCAAAACATTCATAATCTGAGTCACGTTGGGAAGGTCCTGATATTTATTCAATATTTTAAGCAAATATTGATCATCTATGATAATAGCCTCTCACTTACTTTGGAATAAAACTCTGCACCTCTCTGCTCTTGCAACGTCTCTTACTTAGCAGTCAGTAACTGCAATATTATTTGACTTTTCAGTTTGAAGTATTTAAATGTAACCTAAAATTCCCATCTAACTTTTTAGTAGAGGCAGAGGTACATGTTGAGTGAGGCAAATAATTTAGCTGAATATAATTTTTCTGATCCATTTTTCAAATTCAATTTTACAGAACATTGACAAGGTGGTGTTTGTTGGCAACTTTCTCAGAATTAATATGATTTCTATGAAGGTGCTAGCATATGCTATGGATTATTGGTCCAAGGGACAGCTAAAAGCTCTGTTTTTGGAACATGAGGTAAGGAAATATATGTTGAACTTACTTCTATTTGTAAGTACAGAATTCTTGTAGTTCTTTATTTGGTGAACTTGAAAGGGGAGAAATGCCATTGCTTTGAATTGAACGCACAAGCTACGTTCTGCATAAATGCTATTTAGTTTACAAATTCATTTGAAGATACTACTTATTAACTCCTTGGTTTGATCACGAATTTTGTGGTGTGTGTTGTTAAACATTGCCCATTTCTCGTATTTGCTTTCTGACCCTGATAGCAACAATGTTCATTTGCGTGGGCTGGTATATGAAAACCTCAAGTATAATTCATTTTTGTAAGCATAATTTTGAGGTGACTACCAGATGGACAGGTCCATAATGGAAACTGCCCTGCCTCAGTACAGCATCAGTATTATGGTTTTATAATTTTTTTTTTTAATAATTTTGGAGAACTATGTAAGACTTTTTCCAGTATCAGGCCCTTTCTTCTACCTAAGGAAGATCTTATTAAATCATATTTTAGATAGAGCAAATATTTGGCAGGGCAGACATTCTTTTAGTTGCTTTAACAGAACTGAAAACTTCGTGTTCATGCTTATGTCTTATTTTGGAATTTGATTGGTTTTGGTTTTCTTTTGCCTTTGTTCAAAGGGTTATTTTGGAGCTGTTGGGGCTCTTCTAGAAATGCTTAAAATGACAGATGATCAGTGATGAAGCTGTATGAAGAGATTCCTACTGCAGATGCTGCTGGGTAAGAGTGAAAGCCACTACAAGGATGGGAAATGAAGCCATTATGGTAGTTCTACCTGCTGGATTTGTAAATAATTTAAAATCCTTTTAGCTGATCTTTAATTTCTGGGTTTTGACCTTATACTTCAGAATTCATACTGGTAATTCCTAGATTTTTTTTCTGTACACTGTATTTTTTAGGGGAAAAATGTGCAAAGTGGCCAAACATACAGATTTTATGGATTTATTTTAAAAAATGGATACTGTTTAAATGTAGAACCTGTGATATGAGGCATCTGCTTTTCTTCTGGGGTTTACTGATTAGTGTGGTAATTTTAACTTCATTTAGTAATCACTCTAGGAGATTTTTTATCTTATTTTCATGACGTTTCATGATTTGTTCTTGGTTTCAAATGAAACTACAAAGCTGATGCATTTTACTGTGAAAACTAGTCATTGATTTTTTTGCCTTTCCTTTCCTCATTAGATGAGACACGTTTTTTATTTAACATCTCTCTGTCCCCCCCCCACAAAAAAATAAATTTGCAAACCATTCTGTGGCTCAATGCGTTTCTTCAAAGGACTGTGAGGAAGCTTGGTAATAGCAGGGGGTTTAAGATTGTAATTTTTCAGTAGTCATGAATTGCAACAGGAAGAGACTGCCGACTGGTTTTGCAGGACTAATTCTTCTCTCTAATAAAAATTTTAAACAACATGTGAACTAAAATTTTAATTATTCAATTGACACTAAAGTAAAAATCTGTTTCTGATTAAAACCTCTGATCAGCATGAAGAGTTCTGAAGTAAAGATGTTATTCACACTTGGCATTAGATGTCAAAGAGAGATTGTCTTCACTTATTTTTCTGTAGTCTGCAAGTTTTAACTTGTTCTTAATTGAAAACAACTGATAACAGCATTATTAAAAGCCCAATTACTAAAATTAGAAAAATACTAACTAAAGTATTTTCTGCTTTAAAACTAGTGTTAACTTTCCCTCCAGGACACTAAAATTTGAGTGTTTATTCCAATACAGTATTTTCTACTTTTTCTGATTTGTGGACCTCTCTAGATTTTTTTTCCAAGTTGAATTGAGATCCCTTTGAAATCCATGTGCTTAGATTGCTGCAGAGCATATATAAACCTGTTGTCCTTAGACACCTTGAGGGCTCATAAATGAGAGACTGAAAAACAGTTGATAAATTATTTTGTCTTGCAAGACTTTATGTGATGTCACATAATGTAAATGACTCATCAGAGGGACAGTATAAAATTCAGTATATTTTAGGAAGGGGGTTTATTTCACTTTAAGTCATTAACTTACATATCTCCCAAATGTTGAAAGATGGTAATATTAACTGAAGTGTTAACTTGTCTGATGGAAATAAAGACCACTACTGTTTTGACAGTTTTAATGTATCTGTGGAATTCATTTCTTGAAAGCAATGATGTGACATACATAACACTTTTTTTGTGACATACATGGCTACTTATTTCCACGATAATTGTTTGGTTCTTGACATGTTATTGCTCCTCATTACAAAGCTTTAGTCTTTGAAGCTTTTTGCCTCCTTGTAGTTGACTTTAAAGGACTGTAAACCAAAAGACGAGATAATATATTAGCGTGTTGAAGTTGATATTTTCTGTAATATTGAGCTTGAGATAAGTGCAGATGGTTCTCCTCAGTGCCTCTATTTTTTTAATAAAGAAAAGAAAATTGATTAAGGTTATTGGCTAAGTTTTGCCTGCAAATAAAGATTCATTTGTTCGCTGTTTTGGTTTTTTTTAAGGAAAACTTCAGAATGTTAAGAGGTAACTGTGCTTCTTATGATAAACAGTAGAGGGAGGCATGACATCAGCCATATAACTGCTTGGTTGGTTGGTTTCAGAGAAAGATCTCATCTTTTTCTCCGCTGTCTATTTTTCAAGGGAATTTGACATGGGAATGTCTCTCACATAGGTGTTCTTGCATTCTTCACATTTTGACTTGTGAAGGAAGACTATAATGTTAAGTAAGCAAATATGAAATAGCGGGTTTTTTAAGATTAAAATCCTCTACTTCTCAAAAAAAAGCCAACAAAAAAACCCTCCAAAAACCAAAAAATCCCAAACATTCAAAAAAACTCTATCAAGCAGAGAAATACATAAGGACTTTAAAGATGCACAAATTGAAGCTGTGTGGTTAAAGAAGAAAATCACAGTTGTGGTAGCGCTGAAGTTAGCTGTAAGATTCTAGGGACTGTCAGGTAAGTTGATCACAGTTCTAAGAGAAGCACAAAATGAAACTTTACCCTAAAAATGCTGATTTGAAATTTAAAATGCTTAATAGGTGAATTTCTGTGGTTAAAAGAACGAGAAAAAGTACTCTGAATTGTATATTACATAAATGAGTACACCTGGTTGGGAAAAACACTAGCAGACTTTAACTAGGATAGAGAATTGTGGAAAGTCATGAAGTAGGAAAAAATAGAGGAAAATTATGTTCAATTCTTCCTTTCCTGAGGGAGAAAAGCCTAATTTCTTTGTTGCCTTGAAATCTGCATTTGACTACTTTTTTCTATTTTCCCAGCAGTACCATGATACAAATCTGTTAGTACTGTAACTTGCTTCTTTACCTTCAGACTTTGCCTGCCTCCACTAATCCCAGCTCTTGTTTTCATCCTCCATGTTTCCCCTCCATAATTAAGGTAATGGATGGATGACAGTGTGGTTGATTTCTGGCACTGTTATATTTTTGCCATAGGGGAGTATTTTGGGGCATTTCTAAGAGCGTTGATGTTGTCTTGAATTTTTCTGATTGTGTTTGGTATCCAGTTGCTGTCTACAGTCATCTGTTGGAAGAGGTTCCCCAAGGTGCCCCACTTCATCATTCAGAGGTATCTAAAGAGTCTGAAAACAGTCTTACTCAACTACAAAGATAAACCTCTACTATAACTGTTATACACTGGAAGTTTGTGCAAGCAAAGTTCAACTCCAGCACTATGAAAGAGTATTATTGAGAACATAGAAATATCCAGATTCTTGGATCTTTTTTGTTTTGGAAAGGATGAAGATGAAGAAGCAGACTTCCCTAAGGGAGATCAGTGAGTCTGCAGCTTTAGTATGTGTTGAAAATACTTGTTTTGGTATAAATTAAGGAGACCTCTTAACAGGCCAAGCTTTGTTAATCCAGCTTCTCTTTCTGAAACATGGTAAGGTAATTATTCACTAAGCTGGAACAGAACGAGTCGGACTCATCGCTCTCAATTGTCATGGCCTGTGCTTCTTTTGCACTTGAACATTTGTTCTTGAATCACATGCTACTCTCTTCATTCTCTCCCCATCATCAAGAAAGCCCAATTTTTAATGGTTTTGACAAAAAGTCTAATTACATCCCCTAGGAAGAAGGGTCTGTGTTCTAAAGTAAGATTTTTGAACTAAAGTATTGGGGGGAAAATCCCTAGTGCTGGATGAAGAGTGAGAGACAACGTAGAGTATTTACTTTATCAGATTTGGTAGAGAAGGCTAGCAGGGGGGCAGTAAAAGAATCTGACTTCTAGGACAAGTGGGGTGCTTGCAGTTCATTCCAACCTCAGCAAAGCTGTCCTGGTGTTTCACTGTTATCAGCACTTCTGTTCCCATTAGACTGTCACAAGATATTTGCAAGTGATTTTTGGCAGGACACAGCAGAACTTTAGAGATGGGAGAACCATATGGGGTTGAACTGATGACAAAATAAACATGCATGATTATTTCCAGTCGGATGAGAAGTTCTACTGGGTTCTGTTTTTAAAGTACAAGATGTCTTTGAATTTGGGATTAAATGAAACACAGGCTGTGAAAAAGACCACGATCTGTTTTTTGTCTTGCTACCTCTTGCTACCTGGAATGAAGGCAGGTAAACAGCATGAAATGGCATCATGTTTTACTGAAAACAGTGTGTCATTCTGACGTGGTTTTGCATGTTTTGTTGTGATGATCAGGACACTTCCACCTTCAGAAGTGTCTTTCCAAGTCGACACCTTCATAGTTTTCCAGGTTTTTGGGTGGGTGAGCCATTCATTTCTTTTCAAACTTAAAAGTTTGGGTGAATCTGGGCATTTAATACAAAGCAGAAGTTGCCCTTTAGCAATTGCTGAGGTACCAAAGCAGCCTTGGCAGTGCATGTACAGAGTTGAGTTTACCTCGTTACTGAGATTTCCATTTATGCCCATCCATGAAGATGTGGTCTCAGCTAACCATGTTACCACTTTCTCATATACTATGTTAGGATTTTTTTTTTCAAAATTACATGTATTTTTGGGTTTCAAATCTTTTGTGAGATGAACTTTTCCTTGCAAGAGACTACATGTTTTCTGTTGCATCATTGAAAGCATCAAGGAACAATGTTTGGAGCAAGACAGTCTTATCATGGACAGACACTGGTTTGATAACGTGTTTTGTGACAACAGACATATCAGTGCTTCAAGCAAAAAGATGGTGTGGCCACTGGTGTGCTGTGTCTTGTTCAGGAGATTTGTTTTGCATTAATATGTTAGCAAATTGCACAAAAATAAAACAGCTGGTCTCAGCTTGTAGGAGTTTCTAATGCAGATGCTAGGTTGGGTGGAAGTGGAAATACCTGTGTTTCAGTAGCAATGAAGAAATGAATGTCTCAAGCCCATGGGAAAGACATGCTGATCAAAATGCTCTTTCCTACAAGCTTTTATAATAGCTGTATCAGTTGGGAGACTGCAGTTGAAATATTCTCATGTAAGGCAGTAAATCATTACCAACCTGCAGATGTAATATTGAGTGGGGACAGTGGTATTGTTACCTACATCTGCCCCCTCTGTCCTCCCACTGGAATTACCCCATTGACCTGATTGTCAGCAGGAGGCAATGGAGGCAGCACAGCCAATGTGGTCTGTGGACATCTGTTTTATGAAATGCAGTAGTGTAATGTTGGCAAGGTAACTGAAGCTATGAGAGGCTTCACCTGGAGATAAAAACTTATAATTTATATTGTTTTGGACAGTGAGAACACTCTTCTTTTGAAAATTGTTCTTACTCTTTTTTATATTTTAAAAATTAACTGTGAACTAATGCATATTAATTAAGAAAACCCTAAATGAACAGATGAATTTAGCATTTCAAAGATGGCTGGCTAAATGAATCACAAAATGCTGAGTGTACTTAAAAAAATTTCAGTTCATTTTAGTAGAATTGTTTTGGTTTTTGAGCAACCTCACCCCTACTGCTATTTGAATAAGTAAACAAAAACATGCTGTTCCTGTGTCCTAAGCATGGAGCATGCTGTTACTCAGCTTTCAGCATATTGCACTTGGCTACAAAAGGCTGTGCACAAAAAAAGTTCAGAAATATTTACAAGATAAACCAAAAACACTCCCAAATTTCCCAGTGTTTGTCACTTCTGTTTTAGCTTAGAAAATAAGTTTTCTGTTCTCTTCAAATATAGGGGGTTTGTATACTTCTCCAGCAGATTTGCCTGTGCAGTGTAGCAGCCCCCAAGCATCCCTGGTTTGCCTCTTCTTTGAAAGGAGGAAAGCAGTGCAAGGGAAGCTAAAGCTGCTTCCTGATGATGGCTGCAGGCTGACCTGTAACACACCTCACACCTGCTCTTTTACAGCTAGGGCAGAAAACAGTGAGGATCTGAATTAAGGCGCCATGCAACATACCTCTCTGTTCCAGCTCTCCTACCTGAAAGGCAATTATAAAAGTGCCTTTGTGAGATTTTCATGAACATCTGGTTCACAGCATTATGGGAATTGCTTAAAGTTTCATTTTATGTACATTACTGTAAAGTTCTAAGACACCAACTCTGGCATTATAAGCGCCTTTATCAGGCTAGGAGCAAAAGAGCTGTTAACTGATACCGCACTGTGGAGTCCACTGACTATGGGCATAAGACACTATAGAAGTTTTTCTGTCCTGTGTATGGAGATTGTTAGGCGCTTAAAAAATCTTTATTCACAAAAGTGTAAGAACTGGCTCTTCCTTTTCTAGCCTCTTGCCTTACAGACCCATTGGAGGAGAGAAGGTAATTTGGAGTCAGTTCCCTTTCAGTCTCTAACCATTCCACTTCCCCTGCTGTGCTAGGAAGTAGTGGTGTATGACTGGCAACTCAGTAAAGGGAAATTTGGGACTCATGCACACAAAAAAAGGCAGAACAGCAGAGAACTTTTTAAAACACAAACAAGAAAACACTTCAGTAAAATATTATTCAGGCTTGAATCAGAAATCTGTTGATGAAGGTTTTGTCACCAGTTATAGGGTTAGCAGCACTAGTCGTAGAGGAGTGAGACGGTAGGAAATGCTACTGCCCTCTGGGGAGAGGGAACGGAGCCCTGGCAGTGCAGGGATGGCAGCAGCCCGATGGCCTTGCAGCCACGTGGCCGATACTGAAATGCAAGGCCATGGGTAATCAATGTTGTAATATTTACCAAAATATTGTGCTACTCAGAGCAGATAGCTTCTGATGGACTTTTAGCTAGCTCTGGTTTAGGCCTCTGTCTCTACATGCATAACTCGGGGAGAAAAAAGCAAACAAATGGGGGAAAAATATGTTGTACCAAGCACAGGGTGAAAAAAAATTTATCTGTAATATTCTGTGTTGCATAAGTGCCCCTGGAACTAATCTGGTACATCTCCAAATAAAACAGAAATCTTTGATGCTTGTAATTTTCTGTGTGGAATGACAATAGTTTCTGCGTTTGTTAACTCTGTAAATGTTTGCTGTAGATACTGTTAGTGGGAATATTTTATTTAACCGAGTGTATTAAAGTTTAAACCAAATAAACTTCTCCCCCAGCCTCTGAATACAACAAATACAACAATTAGGCAGCAAAAACTGAATTGAAAGTAGTCCTAGGTGTTAAGCTGTGCATTTTACAGGTAAGCTGGAGCAAAAATGTGTTCAGAGGCACACTATACCCTAGGTTGGGGGATGAACTCTCTCTGAAAGCCCCAGCAGTAGCAAACACCAGCCAGAGTTTTGTCTGAGGTACAGCAAATTCTTGCCAAATTACCTGTTTTCTGTGTTGTGGATGTGTGAAGAACTGGTGGTGGTTTACCATCTTCTTTTACTTGATTTTGTGTGCTGATTTGGCGAATAGGATAAAGACCACCTGCACTGCCTTCAGGCCTTGGTCCCCAATTCACGCTTCTTTAGCTTGTGCATTTCCCTGAGAGCTGGTAAAGGCAAGGGTGTTGATGGATGAGCAGGATAAGCTGCTAACATCACTTCTTCTGCAGAGCACAGCAAGCCATACTTGTCATCCAGAAGAACAAAAACATAATCCTATGAAAAGTTGTAGAACGATGGAAGTGGGTAGGTATCAGACTGGAGCGACATTACAGCCTATATTTGGTGTCAGATTCCTGTATGGATTGAAGTAGCCCGAGCTTCTGGTCCACAGTTAGGTGAATATGGAAGAAAGACTGGAATAGCTGTGCAAAGGCTTGCTTCCAAGTACAACTAGTTCATATGTATTATTTCCATGCTGTGAAAAATTCCAATGTCTAATTAAGTTTTTCTTCTGATGGGAAATTTCAAAATGTCTACATTTCATTTCACTTTTTCCACCAAAAAAAGGCCTGCTAGCAAGGAAGCCTAGCAGGCTGCCAAAAGCAAGTCATTTGAAGTACAAGGTTTTTTTAAAGCTGCTGCATTTCTGCAGCCAAATTTTGTTAAACGATGTTTCCATAGGACATTTGTAGTGATGAATCTGTGTTTTCCAGTGAAAAATTGTTGCACTTGCTAGCTGGAATGCAGATCTGTGTAAAATACATGCATATAAACATGTCCAAAAATCTTAGAGTGTGTGCTCGGACTGAGTACTTCCATGACATGCAGATAAAGAGGAGCAAGGCAGGAGATTTGAAATGTGTAAGTTTGTAATCAGTAAAAGGAGATGAATCATCCTCTTGTTCAACTAATATTAAGTATTGATCTGCCTATACTTACTTTATATCAAGAAAGAGATGATACTTCTGCCAAAATTTCCCAATATTCTGGAAGACGATGCACTCAGTAGGTAGCAAGGCATACCCTCATCTAGTGTTGGATGTCATCAGAAACTGTCTGGTTTTAAATGCATCTTTTGGTCTGATGCTGAATGATGGTCTTATGTTCCAGGAATTGCTAGTGTCCATGAAAAGGTGAGGAGGCCATTACATACCCTCTTTTTTCTATCCCAGGTTACATACATGACTTACACAGGCACATATTTTTAGAAATTCATCAGTCTTTTGATCCCTTGCTAAAATCTTGTGTGTCAGTAAGAAACAGAGCTTGCCTTCACTTCCAGAAAGGAGCCTCAGCTCTCGAGTGGTGGGTACTTTACCTTCTTGCCTTGGAGTTGGCAAAATTTGGGCTAGAGATGCAGAGAGGGGGCTGAAGGAACCATAGGGATTTATAGTTTTCCCAGTGTTTGGCTTAATTTTTTAGAGATGCTGTGTTCCTTTGGCTATAGGATGCTAAAGGTTGTAGATCCAAATGTTAGTGACCAGATTTGGAAATGTTACTCCGAGCATGCCACTGCAGCATGTCCCTGTACTGTTGACTGGCTGCAACAGGGAGATGGGAGAAGAGGGCAGTGGAAAGAGGGTAGGGAGGTTTTCAATTTCCAACAGGTATTTATGTATAAAGGTTCAAATTAAGAACATTCATTGTGTAGGAAGGCCATTCATCAACTGTACCGTGGCACCTAACCATCCTCCAAACTGCAAAAGCTTTTATTTTACATGTTGAATTCTATAGTATTATACTTTCTGTTTATTTTTGTAGCTTGCAAAGTGTGAAAGAGCGTAAAGGAATTACTTTTGTTTGCACAGGACCAAACCAAAACAAGCCCTTGCCCAATTGTGTTTTCCTTGCCTGGTCAGGCACTCCAGGTGAGGGCATGTGCTCCTTTCCTGTCTTGATTGCAGCTCTAGAGAAAGCAACATGCATAGTCCTGCAACTTTGGAAGGATTTAAGGCCATTATTCATGACTTTAGTGTTGCTTGTCCAGCTGGTCATTTATCTGGTATCAGCAGTTGAAACTTGCATGAGAAAAATTCGTGACAAAAGGAAGCCTGTCATGAATGTGTAAACATGTGTGTAACCCAAACCCTGGTATTTCTATTACTGTTAAGAGTTTTGATCCAAGATCCAAATGAAGTCATGCATTTTGATTTGGTGATATCTAGCTTCTGATACTTCAGTGCTTAAAATGAATTGTATAAAAATTAAATAGCACAAAAGTGTTTTAAAGTTGTCGTTGTAGCGCCAAGGGCAGGTCAGCACAGTGTGAGTGGTATTACTGCCTCAGTTTCTGTGGCAGGTACAATGCACAGTGTGCTGTAGTGCTCTGACAAAAGGTCCACACCACAGAAAAGCATTACCTGTTGTTGAGCCAGATGTCAAAATGTCAGTAGCCAATATAGATAACCACTGTCATTCCCACTGCTGATGGGGAGTTGTCATAGAGATGCTGCCAACCAGACTTGCAGAGGAAGTTTGCTGCAATGTTGAGATCTCCAATCTCTTGACCAGTAGCTTAATGCCCAGACCATCTTGTTCAGAATTTTGTCTTGCAGCGTTAAGCAGTTAAAATAAAATCTGCTGCAATTATGTCAGCAGTGTATTTTGACAAAGGAAATCTTCCAACATGAAGCACAGTTTAATACAGGTAAGATTAAAAATCTTTCCAAAATATTAAAGAACCATAAAAGAGAGGGGGCAAAAATATCAAAAACTTCACAAGAAAGTAAGAGCTGCACTTTTTCTGTTCAAGGACAAGTTTTTATTACCCACATGCGTGGTGGGGAAAACCTAGCCCCTTTTCTTTTGAACTGCTGTGGGCCACATGCCACAGGAGGGGGTGTACCTGCGTTAGGGAAGATGTGCATAGGCGGTGTGCAGCTTCATGCCACAGTGTGCAGAGGGAGGGGAAAGATCAGTCCCTCCTAGCTCTCTTGCTGCTGTATGGCACAGAGAAGCTCTAGAGTCACCTAGAAAGGGAAGTCTTTTCCAATTAATAATCTACCCTGAAGCTGCCATGCTTCCCCAAATCATGTATGCTTGAACTTATCCTGAAGACCAGCAGAGCAAACACCTCCCTGCCACCCTCCAAGGGCTCTGCTTGCATGCTCCTGGGAGCTTTGCACTTGCTCGTTATTGCAGCACTGAAAAGCAGCAAGGTCCCAGGGGAAAGACAAGGACCAGGCAGCTCTTGTCTGGCAAGAAGGGTAAGAAACGATCTCATTTAATCTTTGTTCTCATAGAAAGTGTCACAGGATGTTTAATGTCCTTTCTGAGCAAAGACCTGCTGCTTTCCAGATCTTGCCCAAAAACACATGCAGTATTCAGCAGGCCACTTAGTTTATCTTTCTTGGATAAACAGAAGGCTGCTGGAATTTGAAACTTGTTCCAAGAGTCTAGGGTCCAAATCTGCATGAGTCCTTCTGCTGGTCTGGGGTTTTGAACTGAGTTTGAAAATTTAAAGACTACCAAACAGCAGCATGATTTCTAGGGGGCAGGAAGGGCTGGTGTATATGACAGAGGGCCATCCTCATGCACAAGTTCTAGTGTTATTTCCACTCTTGAGTGTTGCCTGACTTTGGAACTGTTTATAAATATCTTATGAAATGCCTGAGAGCACTGATCCACAAATCCCGGTCCTGACTTTGCCTCAATGGGAAGAAAAAAAAAAATAATCCCTCTTAATGCGATGAAAGCTCCTGTGGCACGGCTGAGACGCGCTTTTTCGTGTTGGTGAAGGTACCACGAAGGAGGGACTCCCGCTACCACCGATGACACCTTGACGGGGCCGGGCGAGGGGCAGCGCTCGGCCGAGCCCACCGGGCCCCGCTGCGGGGAGGGGCAACCAGCCGGCCAGGTGGGCGACCAGGGCGGCNCGCTTTCGTGCCCTGCCTGTGTCGTGGAGCCTTAGAACTGCGGAAACATTGAAAAATCAATAAAAATGAATCTACACGCCAGTATTTAATGAAGGAACTGTATATACGTGCATACATATATATGTAAAAGCTGTTGGTTAGGTAAGATGCTAGTCGGGTAAACAGCGTTTAAGGATAAACAGATGAGTTTTATTAATCATGGTATGAGGAAACTCAGGTATCTTTTATTTCTGTTGCATAAGCAGAACAAATGTACCTGTTCAGAAGCAGGTGTGAGAGGCAGTGCTGCGCCTTGTCGCCGTCCCTGTGCGTGCGGACCCGCGGGTGTCACCGGGGTGCCCGTGCACGGCTCTGGGGGTGTGTGTGAGTGTGTTTTTCTCTGTGTGTGTGTGAGAGAGAGTGCGTTTTTCTCTGTATGTGTGTGTGAGTGTGTTTTTCTGTGTGTGTGTGTGAGCAGCTCCCCAAAGGGCTCCGAAACCCGAGGCACAGGCTGCTCAGTGGTGGGCTGGAGAGCTGGCCTGTGGGTCTCCGCAGGGATAGTTAGCTGTGGAAGTAGCTGTGGAATCACGGTGATCCGTATCCTGAACAGCCTTGAATTTCTTTTGGGATATTAACAGAACGCATTTCCAGGAGAATTCTTAGTCCCTTGTAGGACAACCAGGTGTGCAGTAATAGACTCGGGCCAAGTGGCACGTGTCTTGTAGGAAATTGTGTGTTTACAGGCTGACTAAATTCAGGGAACCTATTCCATGAAAAAAAGAAGCCAAAAGATACAGTGAGTATTATCCTTATTTTGAACTTTCTGGTAATTTGCCACCCATTTATCTACCTGTTCTGTTTAATATCTCTACAGGTAAGTTGTTAATTAGGTATTTGGGATGAATTTGGGTTTGTGTGATAGCATTCTGACTGAATTGATTTCATTAAGTTAACAAGCTCGTTGAGGCAGCTGAGTCTGTTTGTTGTTGTAAGTCCACTCCTACAGTGGCAACGAGGAAACGTTTCCGTTAGTGCTGGGAAATTGGAGGATAACATGAAACTTAATGAAGTGAAACAGGATTGCATTTTCCTCAGACTGATTCTATTATGCCTCAGTTAGGGCCATGTTATTGCTCACCTCAAATCATTAGCTGTTATTTTCTTTTTGTATTTTTTTTTTTAGTTCTATATAGCTCATAATGTGTTCTTGTTTTATATTTTTTTCAGTTGCATTGTATTTAATGTTTACTTTTCCATCTTTTGCAGCAGTGTAACAGAAGCTGTATTTTAATAGAAGGTTTCTCTGGGCTTTCCTAAGGGGTTTCCATGTTAATGCCTTTAAAATTCAATCATTAACTTTTGCCTTAACCTGAAGGTGGAAAGTGATGATGAAAAACAATATAGCACAGCATGTAATTTAATTTTACAAAGCTTTATCAGAAGTGGTTCAGCTGATATGTAAACAGGGGAAACCTCAGGAGCTTTCTTTTCGCCCCAGCTTGCACATTCACTTCAGCTTCAAGCTGTGCACCGTTTACCTGACAGCTGCCTTGCTGCAGCACAGGTTCCTGACTGATTGGATTTGCTGAGTTGGTTCTTGTCTGCAGCTGTGAGGAAGGGACTAGGACACCCCCAGGGATCCCTTCCGGATCCATATTCCCAGGCCAAGGTCCAACAGACTGGGCACAGGGGGGGAAGATTTTTCAGATGTTTCGGTGCAAACACAATTGCTTCCTGAGGGAGAGATTTGGCATGTGTTTCCTGAGAGAACCGAGCTTGCGTAAGCAGCCCCCTGCCACCCTCTGAGCTGGACTAGCACAACCATTTGTGGGGCTCATGGGGAACTGCATCGGGGGACTGCACTGAGTTCAAAAGCACCTTTTCTTTTTTTGTGTTGGTTACTTTGATCAACTGATCTGTCTGACTGTGTGGCTGCTGTGTCAGGGCTGAGAAGGTGGCCTGGAAGGAGGGAACACATGGCGGGGAGCAGGAGGTAAGGGCTGTTTCTGCCGGCATCACTGCTGCTGAAAGAAGTAATTACTTATCAAACTGTGGTCAGAGGGGGATGACGTGGTTATGGCAGTTGCCTGAAAAATGTAGCTGAATGCTCAGATATCTTAATGCAGCTGTGTGCGCGTGAAGTTAGTTAGCTGTATACACGAGGATATGATTCTCTGTTGTAACTGAGTTTTTTCACCTAATGATTTTACGTTCATGATATATAGCTATGTGTACAACTTCAGGATACATTCTCTATACTATTCTTTCTTGGAGTATATTCTCTCTTTTCTGGAAGATAGACCTAGGCATCATAAGAGTATGAGTTTTATTAATCAGATTATATTTAGCTGTTTTTGTGAATGCCTAAAATTCTAAAAGGGAAGATTAAAACCCCTCTATAAAAGGGTGCCTCTAATCCTAGAGAGCATAATTGTTACATGCATGCATTTTACTCTTTTACATGTACATAAAATGTTAAATATACTTTTGAATGTAATGTAGACCTGCTGTTAAATTATGAATGACAGGAGCAATTAGACAAATAACACTGTTTTAATTGATACAGTGAGACTAAGAAGTCAGTTCAATGTAAGATTTCCATAATCTGCTACAATTTATTTTAGTCTGGAAAGCTTTGATGCTTTTGTGCATTGTTTTAGGACTTACTCCCATTCCTACTTTAGACACTTTGTTTCTCTGACATGATCCTATTGTAACCAGTAAGAAAACACAGCACCTTTTTCCATTGAGCAGGAGTGCAAATTTAGAGAATGATGGTACATGCTCTTGTTCACAGAACTTGAAGAAGAAATTACATGCTATTAGTGTCTTTATTCAACAGAGAGAAACCACTTTTTCCTTCCAACCTAAAACAAGAAACTTCATGGCATTGAAGAAAAATATCTTACCTTTACTGTTGTGGCGGGTCACTACAACTGCAGTTCGGATTATCTTTGTAGAGTCTCATGTAGATTTAAAATAGCAGATTAAAATAAATGAAAATCTTAATTTTATCAATTTTTTCCTAAGAGGGTTTTCTTTACAGCAGCCTCGTGAGAGCAAAATACATATTTTATGAGCTACATTGTTGCCTATGTTAATTGGCACACATTGATGTGACTGTGAGCAGTAAAACTGCAAGCTACAGCTTGCCTGCAGGAGGTGGGCTCCCAGCCTGTGGGATGGAGAAATTTGGAAAGGTGCACTTTTTAAAAGCCAAAACTGTAGCTGTCTGAGCTGATCACTCTGTTTTTTTCCACTAGAAATGAAGGTGCTTCCTATGGAGCTTATTGAACTGATAGGTTTTTTTTCCCCTCTGGAAGCATTCTGCTCTTGCTGTGAAGTGGAAGAGCTGTTGCCACTGGGGCTGTACACCGAGTCAGCTGTTCTGGGTGAAGACACCCAGGTGCAGACTCTTTTCCTGGATTGGCTCCTTGTCTCCCTTCAGCTTATAGGTTGCTGGATATAACTACATGCAGGGAAAGCTGTGGTCTTCTAAGTATGAAATCTTCGGTGTTCAGGTCCCTCATCCTCCTGTTTTTGGAAGAAACATTTTTCTTTACTGGAGGGTGGGTGCTGCTCAGGCGACACCTGTCTGGCATGGTCACAGTCACCGTGGCAGTAGAGAGGAGCCCACAGCACTCAGGTACAGCCAGGAGGCACTTATCTTTCCTTACACTGCAAGATCAAAATCCATCACTTTTATCTCTGCAGCATTTTAAGCTGTGCAGGCCCCTGAGGGAGTGGATCATCTCTTCAGCAGCAAGATGAGCTATTCAGTGGTAAGATTAGCCAGCAATTTGTGGCAGATTTCTTCCCCAGAGCCTGCAGCAGCTGGGAATTGTAGAACTGCCTTGAGGGCATGCAACAATATATTTTGTTGGTGAGCTGGGATGTGTTTAGTCTTCATTAGTAAAATGTTACCGGTTACTTTGCATACAATATAAATGCTACTGAATAGTTGTTTCTCAGCTGCAGTTCAGTGTTGGACAACTACAAGTTATCCACAAACCAGGATATTCTTGCTGCTTTTACTTGACTTAAAAAAAAAAAAAGGAACAGCATTTTTTGTTCTTATTTGGTTTATGTCTCGTATTTATTAGTTTTTGCTTGTTTTGTTTGATGGGACAATGAAGCGGGAAGGCAGTAAATGAAGAGTCTTTAGTGTCTACTTTTAGACAACATTTCTAGTTTCCACTGAAAAACTGTTGGTCTTTTTCCTTCTTTAGTGTTTTATTGTAACATGTTTTTCTGGGTTTTGGTGTGAATGCTGTCTCAGAGCATTATGTAAATAACAGAGAAAAATGAAGCAACTGTAACTTTTTAATGTGTGTTGTATGTCCGGTCTATGTAGGGCATATACACCCACACTTAAATGCACCAGGAATCAGGCTTATATTCTACATCAACTTGCAAGTCGAGTAATGCTATTTAAGTGGATAGGATTAAAAATAGATATAAAAACAAGACATGGGAAATAATCTGGGCTCCTTTTACTATTAAACATTATTTTCTTTAAATGTTTTCATTGTCACTAGAATCTATTCAGTTTCTGGGGAATACTGTCCTTGAATGCTTTTTGAATGGTAAATACATTAGTTGCTACCAGAGGGTTGTCATAAATATCCAGAAATAATGATCATGGGAAGCCGTAGACCATATGTGGGTATTTGTTTATAATGTACATATTTGTTCTTTTAACCTACTGGCAGGTAAATTATAGAGAACCCATTTGCCACCCTTTTCTTTCCAGCTCTCCACCCTTTTCTTTCCAGCTCACCAAATTTCTCTTGCAATCTGTGAGTGACTGGGATACCATCAAAATTATTGCAAAATCTTGTCAAGAGATGTGACCAAACTTCAGAGATTCCTCAACTTTTGTCACGGTTTGCCAGTGTACTTGCCTACACACACCATTTATGCTCCATTTCTTCCAGGGTAACTGTGTACCTAATGTTTGAAAGCTTTTCCCAAATCCATTTGAAGCATTAGGTGAGAGTGCAGATGAAAATATGGTGAAAGAAATTTCAGCTCCTAATAGAAAACAAACAGAAGAAGAAAACATTTTCTTTGGATATTTAAAAGATAAAAGCTGTTTCCCAGCTATTGCAGAAAGTCCTATAGGCAGGTTTTGAGTACCAAAACAGAGAAGATGTTTTAACTAACAACCACCAAATTCCTGCATCCTCCTTCCTGAATAGGACTTGAAAGTATTTTCGGAGTTGGGAATTCAGCTCCTCATCCTCCGTCCTTAGCAGGACAATGCTGACATTTTTCTCTCCCTTTGTTCAAGATGGAAACAGTCTCCTGTCTTTCACTATTTTTTTTTTTTTTTTTTTTTTTTTTTTTAGTTCAAGGTTTCCTTCCTTCCTGCTATTTCTGGATTTCTCCCAGTGTTGATGTAATGATTCACATTTCCCAGATGTGAAATGCAAATGTAGGAAGAGGGATCTTTCTCCTGTCTCTCTAGGGTTTTCTTGGAGTCTGTGGTGCTGTTGAGTTTCCTAGTTAACATCTCTCCTGATTCAAATGGTTTTCCTGCTGGCCACACTGTTTTGGGGGCTGTTTCATTACCTAATAAGTCATGTCTTGGAGTGTTCATTGTAAACACATCTTAAACTGGGTTGGCTTTAAGAGCTTCTTGAAGACCTCACAAAAGTCCTTAATTTAGTCTGTAGACATAGTCAAATACCTCCTCTTGCCTGTTTTAGGCCTTATCTCATCAAGCTGTCATGTTTGACAATATCAAGCTCCTTCAGCAAAGGAGTGTTTGGAGCTTGTTCAGGCAACCTGCTGCACAGTTGAGAAGAGGGCAGTGCAGGGCTGTGCTGCTTCTCTGTAGTCACTGTCCCAGCTCCTCTCTGCTCTGTCGTCTTTGGCTGATGCTGCAATGGAATCCATATTCCATATATTTGTGTTACTCCTATGCATTCCCTAAGGTACCGGTGTATTTGTATCAGTAATTTCTTGGCTTCGTGTTTATTCCTCTCCTCCAGAGGCCCCTGTTATCAGCCCTTCAAGCTCATCACCTTTACTTCCCATAAAAGTCATTAAAAGAACAGAGAAAGGAAAAGCTGAAATAAGAAGAGTCAAACCCAAAATGGTTCCACATTCAAGGCATGTGCCAGCTTCATCTTTCTGTCACTGAAATGCACTGAAATCCAGTCTCTCAGCTATTGAGCTTGGAATTTCCTGGGCCAGGGGCATCACACTGAGCCTTGCCTATACCAGTGTGCCTCAGTGTCAGTGTTCAATAAATATGCACAGCTGGTTTTAAAATTCGTTACTGCTCTGAACTTGGTGCGAATACAAGTTTCCCTTTTCATCATATAGGCTAACTGGTCCGAGATGGCCCTTGAAGAATTGATTAGATGTGCTATTGATGTTTGAATATGTTGATGTTACACTTCCCATAGGCAGCTACTTTTCATATTTTTAAAGAAACAAACATTTCTGGTAGTTTGCTTTGTTTGTTTGTTTGTTTGTTTTTAAACATTGCAGCCTTCCGGATGCAATCCTGTCAGTTTGAGTAACAAACTACTGCCTATCTATTCTGACTGTGATCATGTCCTTGCTGCCACACGTTCCTGGAGAGTTCTCTCCCTGTTGACTGTATCTCTTGGCAGCCCTGCTTTCACTCAAACATCTCCTAAAATTACACTTTCTTCCAGAAAAGCTTGAAAGATACACTATCTGACCTGTTTCATCTAACAAGCCAACACTACTTGTTTTGACTAAAGACCACATGGGAAGCTTCTGTGTAAAGTGCCCTCTGCCTGTTGACTCCCTTTTACTCTCTTTCTAACCTTCTGCAATACTTTCTTTAATTAGTCTGAGTGGTCTTTGGGGCAGCTATAGTGTGATACCACCAGCAGCAATCCAAGGTGCATTTTTAAAGGACTGAAAAAAGTTCTCCTGTGGACAGAGAGACTATGGGAATGGAAATCAGCTGAACAAGAAAAGCCAGCTGAGAGGAGCAGCGCTTTTTCCTCTTGAAAGGACTGAGTTAATACAAAAACCAGGTAGTTTCTCAACTTGATCAATATCAATACTGTGCTCCAATAGCAGCTGGAGTTTTTTGTATGAAAGCTGTTTCTAGTGTTAAGTATAGAATTAACATTTTTTGTTTCCTTATCTAAAGCAGTTCAGACTATTTCTCTGTGCATCTGGTATTTTGCATTGAAAGTGGACCAAATATTTAATTTGGGAAATGCAGCTGCCATAAAATACAATTTGATGACAGCAGAGAAATTAGTATTGGATCAAGAGTGTGCTGAATGTGGCATCACAGCTGATCACAAAGGACCCTCAAACTCTCAGCAAAATTATGCAGTTTCTGTCATTATGTATTGAAGGACCTGGCTTCCACCCTAAATACGTGAAAATCTAAGCAGTCAAAACAGGATGCAGTTAGAGAACAATTAAATTGGTCAGATTTCATTTTCATTTTTCAGGTTGGCATGTGGCTGTGATGCAAATTGGCAGGGCAAAAACGCTTTGTTAGCAGAGACATCCCTGTGAATCCCAGCCAGAGCCAGCTTCCTGTAGAATCAAACACTGTTATTTCTGTACCCTGTTTAGCTCCGTGGGGAACAGCACAGATCCGAAGCTTTGGATCGTTCCCCTTCTGGTTAGCTTAGGGATCCAGATGCAGAGTAGGCAGGGAAGTAGAGCAGAGCAGTGCAAGTGAGAATGGGAAATCTAGGATGAACTGTGACTCATTCCCACCATCCTCTGCTCTTCATGAAGCCCGTCTTCCCTCTCTTGTTCGCGGTCAGCGTTCTTTCTATCAGTGCCCATTTAATTTAGCCTGATGGAGTAGCAAGTTGGAAAGAATAAATAGAATTATCCCACACAGCTGCTCCATTTTTAATGAAGTTAATGGAGTGGAGAGTAATCTCTGAGGGGTTACAACCCATATGATGTAATTCTGCCTTTGGCTTATGATGCAAGCTACATAAAATCAGCCCACACATGACTGATGGTAAAATGACACTTGTTAGTTTGCAAGCTTTGTTTGTTTGCCAGAAAGGACGGGATAACAAAGTATTTCAGATGAGAGGCCTTGCATGGGCATCTTGGGCATATCAGCAGAGGTACTTTGCAGAGTACTCCTTTAGTAGGCACTTTTTACTTTTACCCAAATGAGAAAGTACATCTTGGGTGACAGTTGTGAAAACTTGGTACGTGAAGCAACTCCTAGAAAATAAAAAATCCCTTCGTTTTATTGCTTCTAGAGAATATAGCAAGCATATAAATGCCGTTGTCAGTGTATCAATGCCTCCTGACAGGAAAGGTCTATGAGGTTGGCACCAATGCACCAAATAAAATCTGTGTGGGGAAAAAAAACAGAGAATGTGAAGGTGGTGACAGACAGGACAGTGTGTCTGAAACCAGTGGAGTGTGTTTTAGGGTGGCAGTGGAGGAGGAAAAGGAAATCTGCTGGCACTGGTGGACTCATTAAAAGTTTGTTTGGATTCTATTTTTGCTTCAGGTGAATTTAGAACTTTGTAGCAATTTAAAATTTATTAAATGCAACCTGCTCTTATGTGAAATACCCACTCAAGAAGAAAAATTATCTAACAATGAAGGATTCAGAGTATGCAACAGAGCTTTGTTTAGGTAGGTTCATAGGCAGGCGTTGCTGCCAACATCCTTCTGGTTTTTCAGGGTACCAAGATACATCAGTGGTACTTAATTGGAAATGGAAACTGAACTCAGTGAGAGATCTCATAGTTAAAAAAAAAAAGATACTAATTTAATTTGACCTTAGTTTTTTGTTTATCAGTTTTAGCCTGAGATCAAGATTATCCTTTTGTTATTATGGTGTCAATGAATTTATGGGTGAACCAACAGTTCCATGTAACAACTCTTCTTTGGGATGCTCCAAGTTATTCTTTCAGGTAATTCAGAAGATGCAATTTAAATAATACTATCTTGATAGTTATCATTTATTCCCTGTAGGGGGTGAATTTCTGTTGTAAATAGATGTTCTTGAAAAAATCACTTGGACCTGTTCATTTTTACAGAAAAAACCTAATTTCACAGTGAGAAGATTTTAAGGAATATCATCCTCTGTGTGCCAATATATGAACATGGGTTTTAGAAATGATTTTTGCTTTCTGATAATTCTTGAGTTATTTTTGCTCCTTTTGTCATCCAGGTAATAAGCTGTTTAAAGTGAAACTGATCCCACTAAAAGGATTATTGATAATGAGATCTAGTTGAGAGACAGTTACAAGGTTGGCTGGAATAACAGGATAAGAGGATAACTGTTGAGTCATCCTTTTAAATTTTGTTCGTTTGTTCCCAGGGTGACGTGTGGTGAGACTTTGTGGTGAGAATGATACTCACACGACTGTCTAGCCTAAACAGGTAGCAAATGCATTTCTTCACCATGGCTCCTTGAGCAGTAATGTGAATAATGAAGATGAGAGTGAAAAGCCAGCACTACTTTTTTTAAAAAAAAAACTTTCTTATAACTCCTATAGACTATCTCCTGGAGCACGGTACCCGGTTGAACGCCTATACTTAGTTCTACAATCTATTCTCAAATTTTTAGCCAGGTTTTTGTTTTTATAAACTTTCCAATTCAGTGGTTTAAGATGCTATGATTAAACAGCCAGCAAGTTGGCCTGTAGGATCAGATGAAAAAGCAGAGGCTGCATAGTTTGATTCTGAAGTGTTTCCATTTGAGAGTTTGCCCATAGGAGCCTTTGGGTGTTTTATGGGAGATTTGGCAGGCTGTGCTGGTTCTGGGGTTGTAAATATTCAGCTGCTATAATTAGGACTGGGTTTAATAGGAAGAAGAAACAGAGAATTTTTATCAATGTTTTTATAACCAGTTCTTACATAAATTTCTAGGTTATTTCTCTTAGATAGCATCAGCCTCTTTCTTCCTTTCCCTTTTCAAGTACTTTAAAATTTCACCTTTTATGGGCTCTCTTATCATTGCTGTCTAACATTTAACAAGATGACTCCCTAACATCTTGTCTTGCTCCTCCAGATGGGCTCTTTTCCTCCTTCTTTTATAACTATCTGGCTTTACAGTGTAGCTGTTGAAGAGAAAAGACAAATGTGATGCAATCTGGGGAGAATGATTTCCTGTTCTTCTACATACTGTCTCATTTACTGCTAGAGTAACTCAAACTTCTGTAAAATTTCTGCCCTCACTACTTACAGGTTCGTTTTCCTGCCAGAGGCACCCTTGGGTCCTTTTGTGCAAAGCCCTTGGTCTCATGCTTTTTATGAGTTAAAGTAATCCCGTGCTTCTTATGGTGAGATATTTTTTCAAATATTCTTTCCAATTACATCTCCATCACAGGCTTGTTTGAACACTTACTGTAACATTCTCCTTTCTGACAGTTCTGTGTGTCTATGGAGCTGAGAGAATACAAGCTAAGGATATGTATGGGGACATCAGAGAAAATGAAAATGGAGACTAATTTTTAAAGAAATTAAAATAGAAATCTGGAGAGCAATGGTAAAACATACTTAAGGTATAACAGGAAGATTTTTTTCTTCTGTGTTTCACTTAACAAAACAAAAACATTTTATGAAGAAAAATGTTCTTTAACATAAAACTGAGAAACTCTATTTCTGGGCTGCAATGCTGACTAGCAGGGGTACACCCTTAAGTATCACGGAAAGTTCCTGCTGATCATTTCTGAAAATGATGTAATCGAGCAGCTGCACCAGTATTCACTCAGCAAAGGGAACCTGGGGCACTTTTCTCAAAGCTTTAAAGCTTTCCTAGAAACTAAAATACGGTATTAAGCAAGGATCTAGTTGAAACATGGATGGCTTGGTGAGGCTGAATGGAAGACTGAGCATGAAGAATGTGCTGATCTGCCCAAGACACTTCGGTTGTTTGTTAACTTTCAGCATTTGATTTCACCAAAACAGTTACTTGTGAGTAGATGCATATTTTCACTGTGTATGTGCTGTCAAATGCATTCTTCCCGGTCAGAGATGTATTTTGGATGGCATGCTAAGAGTTCTTCCTCTTGACTTCCATCTGTTTCCTTGGCTTTCATTTCAGTATTTAATGTTTCCTTCCCAACTTAATAGCTTCCCTTTTGTTACTTTGTGAAGGGTTTGTGCAGTGACACACATATGAGCCTACTTGGGCAGAGATGTGTTCATTGGAATGTACTTATGGATCTATTATAATATCTTATATTATGGTTTTTTTAATAAACTAAATGTAATTTGTGCAATAACTTCTCAGAAATACCTAACCCTGTAAAGCCACATTCATCAGCAGTTACTTTTGGAAGTCTGTTTCAGGAAATGACAGACGTCCTGGTTGTCTTAAACAGTTGTCTGTCCAGTATTTAGAGATTTTTCTACCATTCCTGCTGGGGATTATCTTAATGCACAATTGTATATACAATGATTATATATTGACATTATTAAAGGGAAAATAATTTGTGGCTCTGAGATGATAGTAGGACTGACTTTTTTACAGAGTTCAAGGTTTCAGCTGAAAACCTCCCCAGACAAATAATAGTCATGGTGACAGTTTGCTATCATATGGTGCCTATTGTCCATTAGAAGAGCATGCGTGGCATCAAGTATCCTAAGTGTTTTGTTTCAGAACGTAAGCTTGTGTGAACAAAAGGAAATAACCTGTCTTGCCTTTCCATGCCTGATTAGCTTTTGCAAATATTGCACATTGAAGACGATGATGAATTGATGCTAACAGCAACCCTAAACCATCAGATAAATAGAGACAACCTTCTGGATAGCTTGTTCTGTAGGTACAGAATTTGTTTTCTAAAGCAGTCATTCTCCTTTCCTTTTAGAAGCACTTGTGTGAGATTCACATCTTGAAAATTAACCGTGAAAAGTATTTTTCTGTGTGAATTGTTAAAAACCCAACAATGCCACTTGGGCTCTGAACTCTTCAAGAACATAGGGAAAATATGTCTTTGTTTAAGTGTATCTTATGAAAACCCAGCCAGGCACATCAAGGACATTCTAAACCAAATTAGTTTTGCATGGCTTGAACAAGGTTTTTCCATAAACAGAAAGGCTGAAAAGGTGATAACTGTGAAAGAGCTCCAAGTACAGGTACAAGTTCTCTAAGCATATCACTGAGACTTCTAGGTAAGGGCATACCAGTGTCCCCTGGGCTTGTCTCCTGCTTTCCTGGATCTTCTCTGCTGAGCAGGAGCTTGGACTGCGTGGCACCTCTCCCAAGACACTGCAGAAGGGTTGTCATTGCTTCCCCAGGCTGGGACTCCACACTGAGGACGTTTGCTGGAGCTAGTGTTCATCAGCACTCATTTCTTATCAGAGACAAGACATAAAAGCTGGCAGCAGCTACAGCTTTTGGGTGGCCTTTGGCACTTCCAGGAATGTTCAGGGAGATGTGTCTCCATGTTGTCAGCTCCTCAGTTTTACACAGGAACAGCTGCACTGAGCACTCCTGGCGTGCCTGAGAACATCCTAATTTTCTCTGGAGAGATCAGAACCGCATTTGCTTGTTATATGGTTCACCAGGTCATCTCCAGCTAACCTCAGAGATATTAATTTTTGGATCCTTATCACCAAAGTAGAATCTGGGGTGCAGTATCAGTGAAGAAAGGGGAGAGTAGTGATTTCCACAGACTGACTGTGTAGTGATCTGAAAAAAAATGTGCTATTCTCACATGTTCCATTGCAGCTTTGCAGTGGCATTCTTTCTCAGGGCAAGATTGTCCTGAAGATTGAAAAATTCATATACCAGATGTGGGAAAATTGTCACTTGAAGATCACTTTGATTAAAAAAGTTTTTTCAGAATTTCTAAACAATTATGGTCAGATGTTAACATTTCTTTAAGGATATAAGAGGACACTAATAAGTTCCTGATCCAGAGAAGTGCACAGATCCTGAAACAGATAGGAATGACTCAGAAAAATTATTGTACTATCACATATTTAAGCTTAACAGTAAATGAGAAGTGTTTGAAGAAATTTTTAATCATCATGAATGATCTAATATAAAACTCAAAATTAATAGATAAATGTAATGCAATTATAAGTAAATACAAAACCCTTCCAAAAACCATTGCCTATCCACCACCTGTTACTACATTAGGAAAATGTTGCAATATTGAAAAATGGAGAGATATTAGAAAAATAGCAAGCATCAGAAATTTCTGATGCATCTGTGTGTTGACATCATAAGATGGAACATATGTGACCACAGCCTTGTTAAGGGTGTGCTCACTGACAGTCTCAGCTCAGATTTTGGTAACAGCCATGTACTCAAGGAAAATTGTCTGGCTCTCTGTTCTTTTCATCACAGTGAGAAATGAAATGGTGAGTACCGTGCCTATTTAAAAACCCTTAAGAGTGTCAATCAAAAATGCACATTTTCAGGTGGAGTTAAGTTAAAGTCAAGCTTTCTCTGCAAAGGTGTTTTCCTACAAAAATATTCCTTCACGTTTTTTACCCTCTGTAGTTAAACTGCATTATTTAAGGACTAACCTAGCCAGAAACTATGTAAAAGTGTCAAGAGGTTTCCATTATCATTTGCTTAACCTTTTCCTGTAGACTCTTTCTGTTAGGCTATTGGTTTTCGGTGAGCCCCACACAATGGTTTTAAGAGACAAGGGACGTTCACATTACATTTTTCATTACCAACAGTAACTACTTCTGCTGTGGCTCTAGCTGCACCATCTGGTTTAGAAATTTCTGGCAACTTTGAGAAATTGAGGAGCCAATGTGGCAAAGTGATTGCTGTGGGAGGCAAGCATGGTTCTTCCTTTCCCAGTGACTGCTTGGTACAGGAGCAGCTAATGAGCATTGTGCTGCTCTACAACCCTTCATTTCGCCATCTTTTTCATGTTTCAGCTCTGAGTATTTTTACTTTTGGGTAAAAAAGGGGTCTTCTAAACTCTTGCCCTTCTTTTGTGTCACCCCACTCACCTATGACCTTCTCTGGCATGTCCATTCTCTACCAGCTGCTTAGCCTCCCTTTGCTTTCCGGACTGCTTTTCCTGTTCAATCTGTGTCCAGCAACAACCTCCCTCACATGCATAAACTGAAGCAAACAAGGAACATTTTCTGTTCAGCAAACAGTGATAGGAGCTAAGAAGCTGGGCTGTCACACAATTCATCTTTTCTATCTGGATACATTTTGGATGGAGGGCAAGTTTCATCAGATGTTTGTATGATGCCCAGCCCTGTGACACTGCTCTCTGATTAGAAGCCCCAAAGTACTGCAATACAAATAGATTATTCGTGTTGCTTTTATTTGGCATCATAGGGAAATCGCTCCTTAGAAGTATAAAAGTGGTTACGCATTTTCAAAATAAAGCATCCAGATTTATTCAGGAATATCATGGATAAAAAACTGGAAAAAGGATGAAGCACTTATTACAATCTGTCTTGATGTTCTTGTTGTCTTAGTGTTATGGCAGCAATTAAAAGTCAGGTTGGATTTTAGTTTTATTTTGGGACTTTTTTAGATATTTGTTTGTTTACTTTGATTCTGGTACAATTCCCTAAATGAACTTTCAGGTAAGCAGTTCCGTTTTTAAGCATTTGTGACAGTGCTGGAGAGATACTGAATTTGTGGATGTCTGAATGTGTACCCTGCTTGTGAAGATGTGCATAATCTGCAAGATTACTTGCTCGCATGAGGAAAATTTCCATGGATTCATCTGCCATTCTTTTCAGAAAAACATAAACTTTGTTTTTGTCTAGAGACTGGACAGACACGTATTTAAACTGAAAACAAGCTGACAAAATAGAGTGACACCCTTTAGATACTCAGTGGAGTTATTTTTATTTAGGAACATAGGGTTGCAAAGGACCTCTTGGGTTGTTTTTAAACAAGTCAAAGTCATAATCATATAATTCTTGATAAATAGACTCTGCTGAAATCAAAACAACCTGTTCTTTTTGAGTTAAATAGCTAACTCAGGGTGCAGAATGGGACGGCTGTTGACTGGAGATAATAGATTAGATTAGAAATAGTGTTTGCATCCCAAGAGCTCCCAGAATTGAAGTCTTTATTTTCCATGTATTTAGGAACAATTTAGGATTTAGCTGCCTGCCAGAGTGCTGGCTGTAGTGCCTACCATGGTATGCAATTGCTAGTGTGGGAATATGGGGAAGCAAAAGAGGCTGAAAAAGCGTCTTGTTTTTTTCCTAACAGGAAAAAAAAAAAAAAAAAGAGTACCTCCTTTTCTCCTAACTTGACCAGTTGATAGAAGGTTTGCAGCTGTCTGCATCTTCTGTGCTCATATCAAATACCTTGTCCCATCTAAATGTGCTCTATTGTATAAGTTAAGGTGGCTAGCACACTTCTGGGAAGGACTCTGGTCAGTGGTCAGATGTGGTCATCCTCAATCCTTCAAGACACAAAAAAGAAATGAACTTTTTCAAAACCTGTAAAATATTTAATCTTATGCTCCACTGTCCCACAGAACATGCATCTTTTTGTTAGCTAGCTTTTTCCTTCTTCACTCTTCCTCTTCTGTCTTTGATACTCATACCATGCCCTTTTTTGTTTTTTCTTTTATTCATAATTCTTTATTTTGTTTATTTTTCATTTCATTAAAGATGCAGCAGTCAAAGGGAATAGAAAGCAAGAGAGTATTAAAACAAGAGGTCAACATGAATGAAGCAAGTGCCTAGAAATAATATGTGGTACAATCTTAAGAACAAGAAAGATAAAAGATCTGTCCTAGAGCTATGTGAGTAGGGTAAATACAAGAAGATATTAAAACTGCCCTAAAGCTAGGTGCATAGGTTAAATGTAGTAAATAGATGCAATTCTGTTACCTTTCACACGTTATGAATCTTCTCCAACTATGCTTAAACTGCCTTATACTTGCTCTTCATAAAATTCATCAGCACGAATGTTCTTAAAGTGACTTTGAAAGTTGTGTGTGTTGTTGTTCACCAGAAAAGTACAGTTTAAATTCATTGGTGTGAATGAACCTGTTCTGGAAGCGTGTCCTGGCATTCTGGGCACAGAGACTGTCACAAGTTTCTCAGGCCTCGCTCACCCCCATCTTCATGGTAAGGGCAGCAAATGGCACATACAGTTTAACTATCTGTATGTATCTCACACTGGTCCACAAAGAAAATTCTGGGTAAGTCTCTTTCTCATTCTTCTGACATGTGCATCTCCACATTATGGAACAGGTGAAAAGTAAGTGCTGCATTCTGTGCTTATTTATGCTGGTAATATATATTTGGGCCAGATCCTTTGGGATAAACTGCACAGAATCCTTCCATGCAGTTCTGAAAGAAATTGCAAAGGCATCTAAACACACACAGCCATTTTGAGTTTGTGTAGTCAGGATAGGGTGAAGAATGAGAAACTAGTGGAGTGGGACCTCCAGAATGGGCTGGGATCTGTGTGTTCCTGCTGCAGGGCATCTGTGATACAAACCTCGCCTTATGCCTGTTCCTCTGGCTGAAGCTGTATCCCTCTACAAATGGAGCATTTTCAAAAAGCACCCAAACTGTCTGCCACTGGAGGTGATATTTCTTGAGATGAGGGAGTTGCCAGGTACACCAACACTGTGAACGGAGCAGCTGAACAAGGTAGGAAAAACGCTACCCCTGATCCCTGGGCAGGCCAGCATGACTGTACATGCAGTTCCTCTGTCCTTTGTCATACAAATGCTTACATCTTCACACTGCTGCAATATTATTGAACTGATTTCTTTAAAGAAGGAAACCCTTAGGGTGGCAGGAGAGGCGGGCAGAGGGAGCAGCGAGTGCTTTGCTGGTCCTGAGCTGTTTAAAAGGTCAGTGGCTCCTGTCGCTGTGCTGGCTCGTTGCTAAGCTGCCGTGGATTTTTGTGCTCCTTTTCCTGGCAAAAGAGACCTTGTGATGAGGTGCAAGGTTATAGCAGTGCCTTTTTAGTAACCTCACCCACTCCTTTCTACTCGCTGAGCGACTGAATAAGGGAGATGCTCTCAGGAGCACTTGTTTTCTTTCTAGGGTGCTCACAAACAGCTGCTGAAGCAACTGATAGGTTATTTATCCTGCCAAATTAAACCTAATGTTTTAACTTGGGGGAACAGTGTCATTGTTTAGTGAGCTGCCAGGGGACATTGGGTAACTAAGGCTTTCTAAGGGATCAGCAGAATTTGTACCAGCTTCACCCCACTTGCAACTTCTTTGAACTCACAGCAAAGCACATTTGCATGAGTGAAAATTATCTAGCAAAGGTTGCAAAGTATAGAGCTGTTTATGAGATTGTCTTCTGACCCTGCTTTCCTTTAGCTGTCTCAAGCAGCAGGAACTTGCATGTACATCTGAGATATAATAGCAGCCAATGCTGCCAAGCCTTATAGAGGAGCAGATGTGCAAAAAGAGTCTTATCCTATACCAGAAAGGTTATGAAAAATATACAACATGAGAGCAAAGTGAGGTTTGGGAAGGGGGAGGACATGATTGCTCAGATAAATTGTGCTTTCTTGCTGTTTAACTTCATTTGGAGAGTCCACAATCTATACTATCCACCATACAGATAATCAGAAAACAGCACCAGGGTCTAAGCAAATGAAGTTTCCCAACCTCAGACTGAAATTGTCAGGTTGACATAATAAGTGCTTTTAGGCATCTGCAGCAATAAGAAAGGTAATTATTTAACTTGCCTATTAGTTCAGTGGCTGTGAAAGGCACAGCACTCCTTTGTGAGTGGGGAGTCAAGGAGATGAGGTTTGCACTAATCTGCTGTAGGGAGGCTGGGTGGCCTTTTTCTGTTGGCCAGGCATTTTCTATAATATGGTTGTTTTCAGTCGCTTGTTAAATGTTTGCTGGCAGGGTTCTGGGAAAATAACAGCAAGGAACCATGTAACTAAATAGCTAATCTATGTTTACTTAGCCTGATCTGTCATCAAATTCTTCCCAAGTACGTTAATGTACAGCTAAAAATGTGAACTAGGGTCTCAACCCTGATCTGAAGCTTGCCTGGGAAGTTGGGCCAGAGATCTAGGCTGGGGCCATGCCACCCAGCTACTGCTGTTTGTGCATTAAAATTAGTTAGGGCTATGTGTGTGGAGATTGTTGACTCCTCTGAAAATTTTTGTGTATATTTCTGCTTATTGAAGGGTTACTGTTATCCCTTCTGGCATTCCTGGAAGTTCCTCCTCCACCCTAAATAATCAGAACTTAAAAAAACCAACTTCATTCCTGTAGAAGGGGCAATGAAAGATACTGCTCAGATCCAAAATAAGAAGCCTCCCCTTGCCAGGACTCTGCAGAAGTGCTGCAGTGGCATGTCTGAATTGCTTGGGATCCCTCTATGATGGATCATGTGCTTATGCAAACTCCACCTAACTATATTACTTGTCATTGCCAGGAAACTCTTGAGCTAAATAACTTGAACTTTATGAGTGCCCTGTTAATTCATGGATTCTTATGGGCTATTCAATCATCCAGGCATTTGAACATAACTTACTGAACTTGCAATAATGCCATAAATCTACCCCGAGGCCCTTAGTGTTAGATACAAAATGTGGTGGCCACATGGTACAAAGCACTGGTACTGGCTCTGCTTGTTCAAGTGAATTTGGCAGGGTAAGTTGATGGTAGACTTTATTGAAAAATCAGGATATAATCTATTTGTGCCACTCTGGCTTCATGCTAGATTAGCTAGCAGCTTTTTTGTGGCTAGGTTAGATGTAGACCCTCACAAAAGTGTTGAATTTTGTTTTCCATCTAAGTAGACTGGGATGTGGTGGTGGCTTAAATGAAATTGTACTGCTTATGGTCTGGTCATTCACTGATCTGACATGAAGAATCATGTAACTGCTGCCTTAGCCATCCGACAATTTGTTGATCCAATGTTTGTACATATTTCATAAGGCAGTTGTTGCCTGAAGCTATACAGAAAGCTTCAATTGAAGCTGCAATTGGCCCTATCAGCTAAAAATAAAGAATTGGTCATTAGTTCAGGTCCACTTACTCGAAATGTAACATAAACCCTGCAAAACTGTCTGTCACCTGGATGGAATCTACGCATGAGAAATATGGTCTGCTCACAAATTAGCAGCATATGCTGGAAGGCAAATACACAAGGTGTATGCCAAGTGACAAGTCTATGGGTGTATCTTCTGTGTTGTGTGCCTGGTATGCTCTAACTAACTTTTGACTGCAGGCATTTTCAGCCTCCCTCAGATTTTGTGAATAGTGCCATACTTGCCTACAAACATGTTTTCTCATTTTACTGCATTAGCCAATCTATTGTCTCTTTTTTCCTCAGTTTGTTTGTGTTTGTGTCAGAAGTTTGTTTGAGTATAGTGGAGAGGAAAAAAGGCTGCAGGTACACTGACGCTGCTGTATGTTTGTGCTGAAGCAAATAGGTAAGGTGAAAAAATGTGGTGTTTCACTTAAGTGTAAAGTTCAAGGCTTGTGGAGAAGCCAGTGATGTCCTGCTGCTCATGTGAGCACCTGCGGAAACTTCTCAGAAAACTCAGTCAGCTGCACTGGAATTTTTTGCTGTGTATTAAAAGTTGTGTCAGAAAAGGCAAATTGTCCTGGTCTCCATTCTGGAGTTTTCACTGATTTTTTTATGTATGTAAGTTCCAGGAATTGAATACCTCGAAGATGAGGTTTGAAACCATAAACTCATTTGGGTTTAATTTGATTTGTGGGATTTTCTAATCAGCTATAGGAATGAATTTGCAAAGGCTGTATCCAGCTGGGACCCTTTAAACTCACTTGGGCACCTCTATTCATGAGATACCAGTTTTTTTGCTTACAAAAGCCTTTGCAACCCTGTCCATGAATTCTTGTTTAACCTTTGTGAGCAACTGTGGCCACTGATAGGTAATCCAAACTGTAGCTGTGTCATGTGTCCCATATGAGATGTGGCCTATTCTTCATACAAAGAGGGAATGGTTTCCATAACCAGGCAGAGCAGAGTACTATGTGTCTCTCCAAAGTGCCACAAAAGTGAGAAGCAAAGCAGGCCATTAGAGTTTTTATGATACCTGAGCTCTCTTCTAGTTCATTAGTGTGGGTTATATTGCAATAGTACTTTGTGGTGCAGTGAAAACCACTATTGTGCTAGACTCCATAAAAACACAGGGAATAACCTTGCAAAGGGTTTATAATACAATTTAACTTATGATGAAACAGATGTTTGTGACAATGGAGGAGAAAATAATAAAACAGCATTAGTACATGGTCTAATGCTTGTAGTGGGAATTTCTTTGGGCTCTGAATTATTAGAAGGATTTTTACAAATATTTAATTATAAGACAGTAGTTTTTATTTCCAAATACAATACAACATTTTTGGCCTAAACTAAAGTGTGTGATACACACTGATGTGTGCAGAGGAAAAAATACATAGTACTTGAGGAATACAAGGAAAGACCTGGAACAGATATTTAATGTTAGCTGGTTTAGCTTGTGTAACTGGATGGCAGTATAATATAGTTTTGGCAACTTTTGTGGATATTTTTATTCATTGATATTTTTCAAGGATTTTGTTTCAAACATGGCTAGCATAAGTCACTGGTCAAAAATGTTAGCAAACACACATTTTGTTGCAAGGTTATGAACGGTGCTCTTTGCTGTTCACCTCAGTTGAGATGCCTCATATGAAAGCACAGCCCCTGACTTTTGGACTTTGTCTCTGCTGGATGTGAAAGAAACTTCTAGCAGCTTCTCACAGAAGCCACCCCTGTAGGCCCCCTGCTACCAAAAACCAGGCCATGCAAACCCAATATACCCCTATCTTTGAAAGCTGCACTAGGGATTTTCTGCTTTCAGCATTTATGGGGTGAGTTGTGTTAGCACATAGGGCATGATCATACCCTGTATGATCAGCTGCAATTCTTTGGCTTTGAAAGCCAATCAGATAGATTAAGATTACATTTCTTATCCTTTTTGAATCAGAACACTACCGAAGATTTTGTTTTCAAAAAGAGTGTGCTGATCCTCTTGTACAGTGTTGTTACAGAGTATTATTTACAGCCTATTAGGAATTCAACTAAGGTTTCAACAAGTTGTGTTCTTTGTTTTTCATACCGGTTTTGTCCTATTTTTCTCATCTTTGAGTTTGGCAGTGTGTATATGTTTTCTTAAAATAATTCTGGTTTTGGTTTTGAGGTGCAACTCTGGATATCTCAAGGGGGTCACTGATGAACACTTCTCAAAGGTTCAGCTGTGGTGGTGTTTAGGACTGGTTCTGGGGTGCCTTGCTGTTTTGGATCAGGGAGCTCTGGGCTTTGCAGAGTCAAGCCTTGAGCATCACCTGTCTGAGCAGCTTCAAGTGCCAAGGATGCACACTGTTAGCCATGTAGCTGCTTTCTTGAATTGCCCTTTTAAGTGGCTCTGTAGCCCTCTGACCTGCTGTAACAGGTAACACTTGCTGGGAAGCCTGTGGTTCTTGTCAGTGGGAATGTTGCATACTTAGCATCTGTTGTAGTTAGGTGAGATAGAAGCTACGTGAGCTTTCTCTTCAAGCAAAACTGAAAGACATCCCAGATATTTTGCCTGTGTCTTATAAATCTCTGATCCATCCAGAGGCTAAGAGCTTGCTGGTGATGGCAGAAACATAGTCTGAAATCCCGCACTGACAGCCAGCACTGCGTGTTCCTGCACTGAGTAAATTAGGGCATCTCAGGTCCCTCGATTGAGCCCTGCCATTCAGTCACTGAAGCAGAAAGGACTAAGGGCAGTTGGTCCCATTAGCAAAGCACATGACTCAATTACTCACCTAGGGTCCAGTGGGTGTCATTTGGTCTCCTGCAGTGTCCTGCAGCACCCAGTGTGCATTTAGAGACCATCTGATGGCCTGGATGCAGACACAGTTTTGATTTAAGTGGTCAGGGGAGGGGGACAGGCTAGCTCTAACCTTCTGTGAACTGTCCGTGCTCACAAAATTAAGTTGCTGATTACAGCTTTCATCTGGGATTTAGCTTGTGGAGGTCATTTTATCATCAGATCCGCTCTGGTTGTGAAGTAAATATTCCCTTCTCGTACAAAGGTGAAAACTGTATTCTCTCAAACAAAACTTTTGCACTCAGTTGTGTACAAGGAAGAATTGCTAGTTCGAGTAGAGATTGCAATTGAAAATACAGTTCAGGCCAGGGACTGGCATGAGTGGGGGAACCTGCTGGAGGTAAATAGTGACTGGCTGCAGTAAAGTGACTTGCACATGTATGCAGTGATATGTAGGGGGGAAGAGGGTATTGCGTGCTAGGATGCCAGTGCTGGGCAAATTACCCAAATTATCATGAAAAGCATGATACCGGACACTGGGTCAAATTCTGATAGCCCTCTTGGTTCCAACAGATTTTCATAAAATGCATGTGAAAGACAACGCTTGCTTTTCTGCAGTAGAGCTGAGGCGGGATGTCGTGCCCAGCCGTTCAGGTTGCAGTGCGTGCAGCGTGCCCTGACTCCTGCTCTGCCTGTCTTCTCTCCCCAGATGGCTGGTGACCCATGTGCCGAGCAGCCCCGGCCCACGGCTGGCATGATGACCAGAGCCAGCCGCTGCCACTGAGGCGAGGAGCGGGAGGGATCGCCATGGCCTCATCCCGCCGGGCCCGGCACACCGGCCCTCCCGACGGAGGCTGGGGATGGATGATTGTTGCTGGCTGCTTCCTTGTCACCATCTGCACCAGGGCCGTGACAAGGTAAAGACACTGCTGCTTGTCTTGCTGACCTCTTTGTGGCATTATAATTTTTTTTTCCCCCTCCACCTTAGGAAGAGGGTTTGGGATCTCCCCTGGTGTCCTACAGATGACAGAGTTATTCTGGTTAGGTACCAACTCTCTCCTGCTACATTTTCCAAGGCTTCCTGAAGCCCCTAAGGCTGTGGGGATGACCGAGGGATTCTGAGCCCTCTGGCTTTACTCTCGCCTCCTCTGACAGCTGCTCTAGCTTTCAGCACCTGCTCCTTGATTTCTTACAGAATCAAGGCCTGGGGCAGGTAGCGCTATAGACGGCTGTGGTGGTTTGGCTGGGGAGGGAGGAATCATGGAGGGTCTCTTTGGGTTTACTGTGTCCCTCTGACCCCACAGCCGTGCTCATTTTTGCCAGTCCCAGTGAATTAGTGTGACTCCTGAGTCAATGTGAAAAGCATGAAGATACCCCCTTCCATACTGCGAGCATTTCAGGTACTGTGCTGCCTGAGAAGGTCCAAGCCCTAGAGAAGAGACCCCTCTCTACACCCTTCTGGTATCCAAAATATGCAGAATATATTTTGTCGGAAATAGAAAGAACAGGAATAGACTGCTGCCTAGCATAAACATAATGCAATCTGGGATGAGATTGCTTTCACTGTGACTTTGATGTTGACTGGAGACAGAGGAGCCTGGTGTGTGTGAACATGGACAATTTAGCTATATAAAGCAGAGAGATAAGCAACCTGGTAAGTGAGGAAAACTAAAAGAGTGTCTTGTTGGACAGTCAGTATAATGTAAATACAGTGTTTCCTACCTAAAGTTCTTATTTGTTTTAAAATAAAGCTGCCAGGTTAGGGGATCTGAAGTCTTTAGGGATCTATGGTCTTGGAGTCATCAGCATAGAAGGGGATAGAAACACTTACACAGTGTTAGTTAATGTATACAAATGTACCAATTCCGTAACAACAGTAGAGAATTCCTAGTGGATTTAATTCCTTGTTCATGTGTGAAGCGTGTTACATCCAAGAAATCATCTAATGGCTAGCACATATTAGACTATATAGAAGAATGAAGTATGTGCAAGAAAAAAAGCTGAAGAAAGTGGTCATTCACTGATTTGGGAAAAAGAGAGGGGGAAAAGACATCTCTTGTTGATCCAGAAAAGAGAATGAAACTATGCAGCCTTTTAATCTGTTTCTCTGCAGGGACTTGTTGAACAGTAACACTTGTTAAGTAGAGCAAAGTAACCTCTCCTGGAAGCATTTTACTAAACTGCTGGAAGGTCCACAGGCTCCTGCTGTGTTTTGATTCTCTGTTTGAGAGGAGTTGCTTTGCACTTGTCCATCCATGAACACATAGCTGCAGGCGGTGTTTGCTCTGTAGGTATTATATTGACCCTACCTTCACAGTTTGTGCAGGTGTGGAATAGCGAGTGACAAGGTCAGTGAAGAACTGTGAAGCCAGGGCTTTGTGTGCCAGGGAAGCAACATCGTAATACGGGCTATAAGTTGCTGCTGAGAATTAAGATTTCAATTTTCTTTCAGCTCAAAATACTATGAGTTATAAAAACTCTAGCAGCAGATACCCCAGCAAGAAACATGTGATATTATAATTATCACAATTTTGATCTTCCTAGGAGCTGGAGAGGACCTTCAAGTGGGTACTTTTTATACCTGAAGAGTGAGACCAGTGTTTTCCGTGAGGCAAATATTCCATGTCTAACAGATTGGTGTTCATACTTTCTCTCCTAGGTGCATCTCCATTTTTTTTGTGGAGTTCCAGGCATACTTCGGGCAGGATTATGCCAGAACTGCTTGGATCCACTCCATTGTCGACTGTGCTACGATGCTTTGTGGTGCGTATTACCCTTTAAAGAGTAATGTGGCTGTTTTGCATCAGCTCCATCTGGTTTTAGCATGCTCACAATTTGGTGGAGTCAGCTGGGAAAGAGTGATGCTGTGGGATCTCTGGGGTATGGTATATCCAAGCTGCTTCCCCCAACACAGTTGTGCAAGGGAGTGTCTTCATACTGAAGAAAAGAAGCAGAACGTTGTCTTGTGAAATGATCTAATTTTTCAGAAATGTACTTTTGTTGAGGTCTATTGGGACATCGTGTTAGAAAGCTATTAACTGAGCAATTATTTCTTTTGCCTTTTGATTTCAGTCATATTTGAGATGTAGCACAAGATGTACATCTTGCCTCCAGATCAAGTCACAACCATCCTCCTTCTATCAAAAGTGTATATTTACGAATAGTCCTCTCTCTTAAAAGAAAATTTGGTATTATTAAAAATCATTTGCATCAACGCAGCAGTTTTACTGAATTTCTCATGGGTTTCTTTTAAAGCTGTACAGCTTGGTGAAAATGCATGCCCTAGTCATAAGGATTGATAGAAAGGCAGAAGGACACAGCTGGAATACGTCAGCCAGGTTATATCTTGGGGAAAAGAGAGAAATAAGAGTAACCTTGCCCTGGCATTGCAGGTAGTAGAGGGGGAGAGGGCTGGTGATGACATCCCATGGTAGAAGCAGGGTGATCTGGGAGACATCCGTGTTGGAGAAGTGCAGGAGAAGGGTAGCAGCCCTGGAGATTGTCCAACAGATGTGAGACCTCTCCTGTTTGGGTCTGACCCAGAGCCCACAAGGCCAGGGAGTTGTGAGGAAGGACACCTGAACTTACTGAGGGCTGAAGTGCAAATTACAGGTGGGGAAAAGTCTGAGTGTTGTAAGTGTGGAGTAGTGAACAGTGTGGGCTGTTGCTGTGGCCTGTCTTGACCCTGCAGATTAGCTGTGTTCCATAATGACTTTGGTCTACAGAAATGGCTGCTGAGAAAGCTACTGTAAGTTTCAGGTTTATCCTGACTTTCAGGAAAGTTACTTTCAGAAGATTTTTTTCTTTTTTTGTTTTCCGTGCTCATGCCATTGCAATAGGGTTATGTTGGAAGACCACTCTGTAGCTGCAATTACTGTTTTCTCCTGCTTCCTCCTTCCTTTTCCTTTAGGACTGTTGCAGTGAACTGTGTGTGAGGACCTGCCATTAACTACCAGCTTTATTTGTTTCTTTGAAGCCCCGCTTGGGAGTTTAATCAGTAATCATGTATCCTGCCAAGTTGGTATCATGCTAGGAGGGCTGCTTGCATCTACTGGACTAATTTTGAGTTCATTCGCCACCAGTCTGGAACATCTCTACTTATCGTTAGGAGTCCTCACAGGTAGGATGCATTCAGCCCCTTTGTTGCTGCCAGAACGCAAGACAGGAATGCTAAAAATGATGGGTGATCTCTTCTCCATGTCATATTGATACTGCTCTGGTCAAATAGAGATACTCAGACCTGTTCCCATCATTGTAAAAGACAGGCTTTGGCTGCCCCAGCGAGAGCTTCAGCACTGACTGATCTCATATAATGCAAAAATGCAGCACCCTGCAAAAGCAACTCTTACCTTCTATTAGATAAGAGGACTGTGGATAAAGTTCTGAAATTATGGGAGGTCAGGAAGGACTGCTGTTGCAGTTGACATACATGAAAAAGTTTCCCTGTTTTGTCTGGGATTTGGGATGAGTTTGTTATAGCAGAAGTTCTAGACTGCCCTAATATATTTCCATATTTGGAAAAAAATTTAAATCATAAATGTAAGTAAGAGGTAGAGGAGCACTTGGTGAATACCAGGCACCTCAGCTGTGTGCCTTACTTTTGTCTGCATCACATTCCAGTTGAAAAGCAAAAAAATTGCTGGTTGGTAGTCTTGCTGTAGCAGCTCTTCCATTTGTGCTCATGTATGGTGAAAACAAATCTTTGCTCCGTCCTATCTGCCTGTGTTTGTTGTGCACAGAGGAACCGGAGAGAGGCCCGTGGTCACACTGACATTCCTTCCTCATTAATACTGACCTGGTAGCCACGGTGATATAAGACCTTGTACTTGGTCCCCTGGAGTTTAGTAACAAGTTGGTGGAATTACTGCAGTTCACATGCTGCCAACAGCTTATTTGTTTAAAAAAAAAAATCCTTATTGTAGTGCATGTTGCTCCTGTATTACGGTGTTAATCTTTGACAAATGTGTTCATAACAAATAAAAAGGCTTCTTGTAACTCGAGGGACTGTGCTACATACCATGCTAATACCTCTGAGGCTTCCTTAGTGGGAGCTGCCGTGAATACCGAGCTGGAAAGGCAGTTACAATTTGTACATAGAGTTGTAAAAAGCCAAGTTCACTACAAGCAGTGAACTTCTAGTCTGTGGGGACTGATTAACAGAGAGGTGAACTGTTGGTAAAGGCTAGACATGTGCTCCCAACCCAGAGAGCAGGTGGGACCACAACAAGTGAATGTCTAAATCCATAAAAGCAGCAGGACTTGAAACCAAAGAGTGAAGCAGAGGTGGGACTGGGGAGTGTCAATAAGTAGCGGAGTTCCTTCTAAGAGGTTTGAAAATGTTTTCAGCCCTAAAATTTCCACTTTTCACTGGACATTTGTTGGCTTTTTTGAGACCTATTTCCCCCTGCCAACTCACTAAAAAATAAATGGTGTGTATTCCTAATAGAGTATGATTCTCATAGCTCTCGAGTGATGATGTCTAGCTCAGGGCTGCTCCTCTGGCTCTGCTGCCTGTACACACCCAACCCCAGCTCTGTGCCCTGCTTCTCCCCTCACCTCCGGAGGAGTGCCAGACTGGGCACCCACCGCCCAGAGTCCTTCTAATCCACTTATTCCATCCTGGCAGATTTAGTGCTTGCCCCACACAGTGTGGCCTTTGAGGAGGATGTGGCAAGCTGGTTACAGCACTGGGTGATTATCTCCTCTATCAGCAAGTTCTGCCAAAGGCACTGGGGACTGTTTCACCCGCAATGTAGGACATGCTCCAAAACCCTAGTCAGGAAATAATTTCTATTACTGATTCAGAAATACATATTTTAGTGTTAGGGCAACCACTTGATGATTAAAACCTGCTCTCTGATTCTGCAGAAGAGACCACAATCTTTTTCTCGGTCCAAGAGATGAATCGTATTTGTTTACTCAACTGGATCTGGCTTTCTGAGGCTTTCCTCCCCTCTTTACTTGTAGGCAGGGATTTAAAATGGTCAGGACTCCAAGCAGCTGTTGCATGGAGTTTGTTTAGCTGACCAAGAGAGGTTTTCTGTAGAATATTAGTAACAGAGACAGGCTCTTTTTAGTGTGTTTCAGAGACCTGAAAATTAATGTTCAGGGTTGCAACAGACCGAAACACAAAGTGGTGCCTCATCAGGACAGTGAGTCCAGTGCCAGCATTGGTGCAGACCCTGGGGCAAGACCTCATCTTGCATGCAGGAGAGGCTGGCATAGCAGTTCTCTCGTGTTTAGGGATCATGTTTGTTCTTGTTATGAAGTGAACCCCATCACTTCTGTCTGAGTCTTATTATTGTGGATTAATGGTCATCAGTTAGGCTTGTCAATTCAATGACCCTGCCAGCGGAAGAAAGAAGTCATCCTAGTTTCTCATCACACTCAGACTGAGCTGCATGATACAGAATCAGAAAAAGCTTTCTATTCATTTGTATTAATGAAAATACGTTATGTGGTTTGATTAAATATGTTCCATATGTCATGCTTAGTATTAAGCCATCTGCACTTTGCTTTCTCTTCTAGGACTTGGATTTGCACTTTGTTATTCTCCAGCCATTGCGATGGTGGGCAAATACTTCAACAAAAGGAAAGCATTGGCATATGGAATAGCCATGTCAGGAAGTGGAATTGGTACCTTCATCCTGGCCCCTGTGGTCCAGCTCTTAATTGAGCAGTTTTCCTGGCGAGGAGCTTTGCTCATCCTGGGAGGTTTTGTTTTAAACCTCTGTGTCTGTGGTGCCTTGATGCGGCCTATTTCTCTTAAGGAGGATTGTAAAACCGCTCCTGAGTTCCTTGAACAGGATTATGTTCCTGAAACAGAGAAACAAGACTTAAAGCGAATGTCCATCTGTTCACCTTTAATCAAGTTATGGCGTCATGAATGTTTATGCTACTGTTCATGGAAGGAATATGACTTTTTGCTGATGCCAGGCTTCATGGTGCTGGCAGTGTCAATTTTATTTATGGCATATGGCTGCAGCCCTCTTTTTGTCTACCTAGTGCCTTATGCTTTGAGTGTTGGAGTGAGTCATCACCAGGCTGCCTTCCTCATGTCCATACTTGGTGTCATAGACATCATTGGTAATATCACCTTTGGATGGCTCACAGACAGAAGGTAAGGGCTTCTGGCTGATCAAGTGTAAGCTGTAGCTGGTGGGAGGCTGGATGCAAGCGAGGTATAATACACATAAAAGTTAACATTATGGACTCTTTCTGTTACATGTGTAGCTTAAAAAAACCCCAACAACACAGTCAGTCTAACTTTCAGAAATGCTTGTTATTTAATCTTTTTTTCTCTTCTGAGTTTGTGAAATTCTGCTGGTGTAATATCTTTTTTTCCTGAAAAAACGATCTGTTTGTATGCTTGACAGTGGAAATGTAACCCCTTGCCTGAGGTATGTTGAGTGGGATTCTCTGTATCTATTTCCCAGGGGATTTCACCCTGCTTCTTCTGCCCTTCCATCTCTTTTGTGCTGCTGGGGAGGCACAGAAGTTATGGAAGAGGGTCTGGCCCAGTACTGTCAGGCACGTACTAGGAAGGACTGACCAAAAATTGTTATACATTTTCCAGAATGTAAGAACTCACCATGCTTTGTGAACTCAGCTCCAAAACGTCAGCATTTGTAACATCAGTAGATACTGGCCTGATTAACAAGGATTTTGATTCTAAAGGATGCACTCTTTGTGGTTCTTTAGTTTGCGGGAAAAAGCAATTATTGTTTTTGTGGAGCAGGAAGGAAGGGAATTGCCATCTCAGCTCACACTAACTCACATTAAAGGACTGACTGGAAAGGTGACAGCAAAGAGAGGAATACTGCAATATTTTCTGCATAATACTGGGAGCACCTTGCTGAGCTGGGATGTAAAGCCCAATGAAATATTGCTTTGAACATTGAAACTTCAGGGGACTGCAAAATCCTGGCTGCAGGGTTCTGTCACTAGGAACATCCTGAAGAACACTGCCGGCAGCATGGGCTGCTGCTTGCCAGATGTTTCTCCAGCTGTAGGTGGGCAGCTTCTCCTGCCTGGGCTCATCTGCTGAGTGATTTAATCTTGAATGCTGTGTAAGGAAATGGATGTAAATTTGAGCTATAGAGAAGAGAGAGAGACTGAAGCACTGCATGCCAGGGCATAGAAGCTGAGATGCTAGTTTCAGTGATAATATTTTTCTTTTCTGTTTGGAAACTTGCAGGTGTCTGAAGAAGCATCGGTACTTTTGCTACCTCTTTGCTGTGGGAATGGATGGCCTCTGTTGTCTTTTCCTGCCAGTTCTCCAAAGCTTCCCCTTGCTTGTGCCTTTCTCATTTACCTTTGGCTACTTTGACGGAGCCTATGTAACGCTGATCCCCGTCATGACAGCAGATGTAGTGGGAACTTCTTTGTTATCATCCGCACTGGGTGTTGTGTATTTTCTTCATGCCATACCATATCTAGTGAGCCCACCTGTGGCAGGTCAGTTTTGCCAAATGACTTTCCTATAATCTTATCAGTACTTCAGATTTACCTATCGGTGTGATGTAAGAGGCAAGGAAGGACAGCAAGTGCACAGTGAATGCGGAGGTAGCCTCTGGGTAGAGGAATAGCACACCTGGGCATTCATAAGTCTTTAGATCTCCTATCCTGGTCTTGGTGGGATAATTTCTACGTATAGAGTGAGATAAAATTCAAAAAAACAAACCAATATGGAATAAGCTTCTACAAGCTGTTACCTCACCATTTCATGTAGTTTAGAAACTGTGCAAGCAGAAGGAGAAAAATATTTCACTGTGAAATTACATGATTTTGTAAAATCTGAGTCTCTCTAAAGAGAGTTTAATTCCAAGATTTTTTTTTTATTATTATTTTTTTATGTGTGTGGAAGACTTAACCTTTCAGTCTCTGCATTGCTTTGAACAGGTGGGTGAGTCAGCTCCACTCCTGTTTGGTCATCCCTGTAATATCTAACCATCATTTTTCCCATCCGTACCATTACAGTGAAGTAAGGATGAGAGCTGTACCCTTATTATTCTTTAGAAAGCATTTGACACAGTTTTTAATATTGTGGAAGGTCTGAGATCTTTTTCAAACAACTAAGGATATATATCCTGCATATTTTGTCTATGTTTACATCAATTCCCAATTAATCACTGTTCCTGAAACTCTGAATTTAATTTTCCATAGCAAATATTATTGCATAAAAAAATTGTTTTAAGTGAAGCATGAGCCTGGGCATAGCTTAATAAATGTTTCTGCACGAGGATCTTAGAACTCTCTAAGCCTTCTAAAGACTGCCAGTTAAATCTATGCAGTTGGAAGATGTTTATTTAGTAGTGTGGTGATGACTGCTCTGCCTTTTCTTGTGGATTTGACCTGCAAACAAAAGGCAATAAAGATATTATTTGCCTGCTGAGAACAAACCCCTCCCTGCCCCAGGATGCAAAAGTATAGTGATGGTGATGTAAACCTGTATTGTTTGATTGTATTTACATGTGATAATTCCAGAAGTTTATAACCGGGTCACAGGATTTGTAAATTACCCACCAGAATACTGGTGGACCTTTAAAATTTTTTTATTTTTTTTTTCCCTACAGGTTGGCTTGTGGACACAACTGGCAGCTATACTGCATCATTTCTCCTGTGTGGATTTTCTATGATATTTAGTTCAGCACTATTGTGCTTTGCAAGACTAGCAAAGAAAATCAAAAGAACGCATTTGCCGTCCCTCACTGGTAACATGGCCTTGAAACAGCACATCTGGACAAATGGAGCAATAGCTTATTCTGTCACAGCAGAATTAGACCAAAGGGATGTCGAATCTTTGGCTGTGGCTACAAACAGCTTCAGCAACAGGTGACAAGTGCTGCGGAGATTCAGTACGGCACAGCCTGAGACAGATGTGGCTCTGTGGAGTTACACTGTTGAAGATACTTCTCCTGTGAAACAAGACATCTCTCAAATAGATTTTTCTATCGTGTTTTAGTGAGCTTAAATCTACATACAATAACAGTAATACCAAGTTAATGCAGTAATAGAAGAAAGCTAGACTGAAAATAGAGTTTGTAGATACAAGTGTTCACAGATTTATTTGAAATGCAATGTTGACTCCACAGGTATCAGTCACTAAAACTGAACAATAACATTGACATTCAAAAATATTATTAATGACACAAGCTTTTTCATTTTGTGGTCTAGTATGTTTCAATGGACTAATCACACACACCACAAAAAAACTCTACATTTATCAGTCTGCATGAAACTCGTTGCGAATAAGTGTTTCAAATGCCAAAGTCATCTGTTTGTTTTGGTTTTGGTTTTGGTTTTTTTTTTGAGAAAATCTGGCAGGAAACTGATTTATGCTGAAAGTATCTCTGGAGCAGCTTTAATCTTTACAATGTGCCTGAACTTTGTACATACATTGCAATTTAATTTCAAATATGGTTTTAGACCTGCTTGCCCACACACTCTACAGCGAATTTTACTTTTTTTCTTTTTTCTTCTGGATACCTTTAAAATTTGAATTTCTAAACATTGACATTCTGGGTATGATCTTCCAGCTGATCCTTGTCGTGGAGGGTGGAAAATGTGCTGTGGTGGCTCTACTATCTGAAGAGGAGTAAATTTGTGTCCATGCAGCCAGATGGCTGAGAGACTGCCCACCCCACAGGCTGAGAGTGGAGAGGATGCTGGCAGAACAGTTTCTGTGTATTGCAGTGGCAAGTCTGTCTCTTTTCAGACCCAGAAGCTGAATCTCCAGGTGGTGCCAATTGCTCATTTGTGCCATCTGAAGAGCTGTCAGGTCACTCTTCCTTCATGGCCAGAACACAAGAGCTGTGACTCGTTGATGGTTTCCTGGTACTTGTGTGAGGGATATACTCCAGCTGGCTGCTTCGCAGGAGCTAGGGAGTTAATGTAGCTCATGGAGTAACTTACTGATGTGATGGTCTGATAAATACTGGGATGTTTCTACATTTCCAGAGTGAAAATATTGTCAGCAATGGAGTAACTTCACATTCCACAATACAAATAGTTTCAGTGTTTTGATGCTGTATCAAGCTGTATTCTGCTCATTAACAAATTGATCAGAGTGCAAATAATTTTCGTTAACACTGAACTAGTACCTTTGTTAGTCTGCAGTGTGTTCAGTGGCTGCTCATGGTGTCCTTTTCCACTGCGTGCCTTGGAAGTGAAAGCAACATAGACAGATGTTCACCAATTTGATTTAGATCAAGAGTACAGCCATAGGAGCATAATGCATTTATATATGTACACACACACACACACACACACACATATATATGAATAGCATGTGTATCAAGTAGTTTTATTATCCAAGTGTATTTCAAATATAACATATTAAAATCGTTTGACTTCAATTGTCTGTGTTTAAATGAAGTGTTTCTTGCTGCCTTGCTTTAGGAATGTAGTCAGAGTCAGCAGCATGATCTATGTGCACAGACCACAGAATAGGCGAGAGGAGTGCAAAATGTTTTTAAAGCCAATGACATAACTTTTCTTCAGCTCAGCATGAAAACTGAGTCTTGGGCCCTAGTTTTCTTTTTAATATATATTCATAAAAAAAGACAAAAATTATCCATGGGTGTTTCTTAATGAGTTAGGAAAAATAGGCACATTTGGAAAAAAATGAATTGCTTTTACTAATTAGTACTGATGAAGATAATGTTTTAGATCTTAATGCAATATTTTACTATTAATAAAGTAGGGAATACTTTGATCAACAAAAATGTAATTTATTTTGAACAAGTTATAAATTACCACTGTAAATAAATTTACAAAAATGTAATTACTTTGTTACCACATCACAACATGTCACCAGTTGTCATTTGACCATTTAATGTCAGAACTGCATATTGTAAAAGCCTGTTGGAATAATGCTATGTGCATTTTTCTCATAGTAAACTATACTGTGTAATACATGATTAGCACTTTTTTTAATTTCAAGATTTTTTGCATAGGCTTTTCCCTTTATGTTTTTTAAGCAGTACTTCTTGTCTGACTTTAGTCAGTGCAGAAAAGCTTATATACTGGGATGAAGACTTTTGTGCATAAAACATACTGTGAAATATCAGCCCTGTCATGAGTGCTCCCACTAAGAAACAGCAGAAAGGAAGTGTAACAAGAAATGACCTGCAAGTGGAAGAAATGGGAATACAATCCAGGCTGGTGAAGCCTCATGCCAAACTTCTAGCTCCTGCTCTGCACAACGCAGGCTGAGCAGGTCACCTTCATCCTGCCATGTGAAATATTTCAGGCAATGCATTATTGAAGTCTCTGACTTACAATAGCTGTAAAGAATGATTTATTGTATCTGCAATATTTTTTTTTCAGAGATCATAATATTCAGGCTGTCCTCCATGGAGGACATTTCCTGGCATGGCACAGTGCAGGAATAAGCCAAGATACCCAAGCTAGCTGTGAACAATTTGCCAGGTGAACACTGCATGCTTGAGGATTTAGGGGTATTTTTCCACCCTTAATGATCCCGTAATTCTATGTTCCCACCAGCCCTGATGGACACAAGCATTGATGGATATGAGCTCGGCTGGAGCACTGCACTGCTGAGCCTGTCTGGCTTCCCAGGACAGCGTGGTGGGACTTGACTTGGGGTAACATCTGTCCGACACAGATTCTACCTCAGATGGATCCTACCTGGGATTATGCTCCGTTCCATGCAGTGGATGGAAAGTCAGTGTAAGTAAATGAAACTGCTTACAGCTGCTGAAGTTATCCCATCTGTTTCCATTCCATGAGGTTTGAAATGGGGAAATAGTAATTCTTATGAAATTATTTATATTCTAGTGATAATCTGGACCATTTAATAAATTGTACCTTAAAAAGTTGTGTGAAAACAACATTGGAAAAGTCAAGTACCTTTTTGTTGAAAAATGACTCTTTTTCCAGAAAAAGCATTCCTGAAACATTCCTGTCAGCTTGGATAATAATTTATCTCCTGAAAGACAAAGGCTGTGTTACTATATGGTGAATGTATTTTATATTGCCACAACAATGCTTTGTTTGCTTTCTAAAGTGTTACAAATTTATGTGAGAAGGAAAAGCTAGTTTAACTTAAACTGTAACACTACTTCATGGTCAGCATAGCAAAGTCCTTAGTGGGTTTTGCCTCAATAAATAATACCTTCTTCTTAGTGATTATTCTGGTGTATTTCAGTAAAATTTTCTATATGCTTTAGAAAGTGCTTTTGATTCATAAATTGATACTTCCTGTGGGGTTATCTTCACTCATTTTTTCCCCTGCACTGCTAGCATCGGTTCCAGTGATGTCACACACATATTTGGGTGTGAATTGAGAGGTGCGTTCAGCCTCTGTGCAGTTCAAGTTTTGCCCAATGGATCCGGACTCTCCAAAATGTGTGTTTCATTTTGTCTACGGCCCGAAGCTCGAGCTCAACCTGCTCCCTGTATCGGCATGCCAGGCAATGCAGCAGCACCACCCTGTGGGAAGTAACGTTTTTCCTCATTTACAAGACAGGCAAAATCCAGAAGGTTGTGTTTGCACACAGCATCCCCAGGTAGTACTGTGGTCCAGAGCAGTCCTCCAGAGTACAAAGGAGGTGAGGCACAACAAATACACTTTTTGCATTACTATGTCTCACAGTCAGTTTCTTCACTGTGCACTTCGAGCTGCTATGACTCTTCATAAAAATTCAGGCTCACATTTTTTTTTCAAAATGATTTATAGCTTATCCTTATTTCTTCAAGGTTCTTTTTCCAGGAGACATCCTGGTGGCAGTGTAGAGGGGAGAATGGATGTGCCACCATGGCTTTGAGAACCTGCACCACCTCTTCCTCAAATTCTTCCCTGCTGCCCTCCACCCTGTATGCCCTCAGCAGAGTTTAGATAGCAATGATGCTGAGCTTAGAAGCCCTCAAGATTCACAAAGGCAGTGAGGTCGTCTAACATATCCTTTTGTCCCCACAGCTAGGCACACCAATGTAGTGTCACCAGGTCCTGACTTTGCCCCCACTGTTGTTCCAGCGAGCTTTCAGGACTGGTCTGTCAGACCTGTTCCCAGTCTTTCCTGTTCTCCCTCCTCACCACTCCTTCCCTAGGTACCATTGCCTTTGTTTGTAAGAGAGAAGCTGCCAGGTGGCTAGGAAACAAGTGTGGATTTTGCTCCAGCTTTCTTAGGAAGAGGGTGTTTGTAATTATGTACACTTGATTGCTTTTGCTTGTATTATGAAAGATACTCTGAAGGAGAGCTGAGAAGGAAGAGGTTTATTGATAATTTGTGATCTGGCATTGGTGTTTTGTACTCCTTCATGGCTTGTCATCCTGTCAGTATAGGGGTGCCATTGCGGGTGCAGGAGTGCTTCAGGATGGCTAGAAACTAAAGTGCACATCCTTCCTGATGGGCTCTGTCACCAGTTTGCTTCATGCTACACTAGTGGCTAGGGCTCAGAAGTGTTTTGGAAGTACAGCATTAGCTTTCCCTGAGTACTATGGCCTATCAAACGAGGGTACACTACTGGGGAATTAGGCCGGGATGTTGCAAAGATTATTGAATTTTAGTTGGATATCTGAAGACAATCACCTTGTCAACCAATTCTGTCATTTCAGCCCTTTCTTCTATTCACGTAGACTGTGGGCGCCCACCCCTTTTTCCACATGCCCGTTATGTTCCCCCACCCTGCTCTGTGGTGCTCACCCAACTCTGCTCTGGCTGTGCTCTGCCCTCCACATCCAGGTCAGGTCATTTCTCACGTGTGTTTTCTATCCTTGGCTTGTTTCACAAGCATGGCCATAGCCATCTCTTTGGCATCTCAGAGACTGCCTTTCCTTCCTCTCCATATGTTTGCTGTTGTGGTTCCTGATAGAGTGTTTTGGGTAAACTAGACAGGTGCTGTTTTGTGCACAGTTTAATTCTTTGAGGCAACACCCCTGGAGCCAGCTGTGCTGAGAGCTCAGGGAAAATAAATGGGGCTGTCTCCTCAGCCCTTCATATCCTACCAAAACGCTATCCTTCTTACTTTATTGAATGGCTATTTCTCTTTACTTAATCTACTAACATGAAGGCTGGTCATCAGAGAGATACCCAGAAACAAGAGTTGATGGATTCAATAGACTTTAGTAGTTCACAACAATGATAGCCATTTTATAAGCTTTCCAGTGGACTAGCTGAACAGTGTTTGTTTTTCATAATTAAACAGCATACAAGGTAGTAAACTGCACAAGACTTCAACAAAAGTTTCTCCTACAAAAGATATTTTTGAGATACTTCTAAAAGCTTCAGAAATTTTACTTTTGTATAAGCATACCCTTCAAGCGTACAGACAAAATACTACAATATGACTCCCTTATCATTTTCTCAGTAGAAGGTAGTATCTGATTTTCAGCTTAGAAGTTCCGTGTTCTACAGATCATCACTTAAATACATTTATACCCATGCTAGCATTGAAGACTGTTAGATTAGCTATAAGTCTATATGATACATATATATATTATATAGTTATCCAAGCATGCTTTCTGTTAGTGAATGACCAAATGAACAATTGTTGTCTACAGTTTCTACATTCTGACCAGAAAGTGATACCACCTGTGTTTCATCTGGTCATAATGTCTACCTTCAAATGAAAAACAAACAACAGAAGAAGTTCTGAGAGTCTGTTGAAACGTCCTTGGTTTGGGGGACTTTTTGGTACACAGGATTTTTGTGAGCTTTAGCTTGAGATAGAAAGTTGTAACTCAGCTAATGCATTCTGATATTCTTCATTGTTGGGATCCAAAGCAATGGCTTTCTCATAGCATTCAATTGCTTCTTGTTTCTTACCATTTAGGTTATGAACGAGTCCAAGTGTAGCAATATTGGTGGCATCTCCTAAACCACTCTCAATTTTCTGTTTCAACAATGTCTCCACAGCTTCACTGCACTTCTTTCTTCCATAGGAATTTTTTTCTATTTTCAGACCTTCTATGTAATACTTAATGGCTTTCGAATCTGACTTCATGTGAAAATGCTGAAAATTGCCATAATTGAAGTAGATTTCTTGTTTGTCACCACAGGGTAGATTATTTCTCTGAAGCATTTCTTGAAATATCTCTTCTGCTTTTTCATACCTCTTGCCTAGTGCATATGTGTTTGCTAGGTCACTATGGGCAGAAAAAAATAATGGCTTTTTGTCTACCACTGTTTTAAAATGAAAAATGGCAAGCTGGATTAGATTCTCCAGTTCCTCTTGAGGTGTGTATCTTGTCTTTTTCAATTGAAATACCTTGAATCTGTAGCAGAGTCCTAGTTGGTGATGCAGAACGGCAGACTTTGGCGTCAGAGCTAGGGCCTTTTTCAAAATCTCCACTGCCTTGTCCACTTCTCCTCTCCTTCTGTAAAAATTAGCAGCATATCGCAAGAGAACAGGAAGATCAGGGGTTTTCTGCAGCGCTTCTTCAATGTACCTCTCCCCTTCATTATCTCGTTTTAATTGCTGCAGTTTTAATGCAAGTAAAGCCATAACGGTAGTGTCCTTTGGATTCAGTTCCACTGCCCGCTTCAGGGCCTCAAGGCATGGCCTCATCTCTTCACCATACCTCTCAGCTAAACCTTCCAAGCGATACATTGCTATTGCATAGCCAGCATTAAAATCTGGGTTATCGGGCTCACTCTTCAGAGCATTTTCAAAGCAGTTCTTTGCCCTCTCAAAGTAGTTGCTCCCAAAACGTAATGACGCCCATCCTTGCTCAGCATAGATCTCTGGAAGCTGAATCTTCCCATGAGCAGTACTTGAAAGCTTTTTGCAGCTGTTTTCCACTTTGCTTACATAAGTTTGAGCTTCTTCATATCTCTGCATGTGGTAATAGACCCAGGCATAGTTCCCCCAGGTAACAAGACTTCTCCTGGTAATTTCACCTGGATGATGTTTTTGAATAGCTTCTTCGGCTTTTTTGAGATTTCTCAGGGCTTCCTCATTTGAATTCTTCAAGTGACATACATAGGAGAGCATATTATAATCTATAATGTTGTATTCTACGAAAAACTTGATATGATCAGCTATTGTGTCCTCTAGGGTCTCAAGATCTACATGCTGCTTCAGCAAAGTCCACGTAAAATGACATTCTAATTGCAGCAGGGAAGTCTTCAAGGAATTCTTAGAAATGGTACTAGAAGAAATAAAAGAAAAAGTTGTTTATACCCCATTTGCCTTTTGCTATTCTTGTTTTTAAACCAGGCATGATGTGCTTTAAAGGCAGGCAATACCCCACCCAGTGCCCTCAGTCCACAATACCTTAAAACAGGCCAAAGCTGTAGGGAGCCCTAGGTCTAAAGTGCTGAATAGTGATTTTAGTAATTCTTCTTGCCAGTGTATGAGGGCACCTCTTATACAGACACAGATGTTGCTTTGGATGTTTAAGTGGAGGGCTGGTCTCTGTAGTAAAGCTGGCACACCCTAGGGCCTTGGGAACATATCTTCTGTGCTGGGAACAATTGCTGAAGCCTACCCAAAAGACATAATCACATAAGATTCCCTTAATCTATCAAGAATGTGATTTAGTCCCTTTCCTAAACCTTTGTACATGTTATGGTTTGTATTATAAATTTAATTTTGAATTTCCTGCATTTTTAGATCCTTGAACGTTAGATCATAGCACCATTCTTATGTAATGGTTATACTGATTATATGCTTAATGTATCCAGGAATTGGGTCCCAGATTTCACCAGCCTCTCCAGTTGCTGGCACTTGGATGTACAGCCCATGAGTGTGCAACCCCATTCCACCTGCTGGTACAAACCACACACTCACTCACTAACCCTGTGGCTCCTCAGATGCTGGCTCTGGATATCCAGTGGCTGGTTAGGGAGCCTCTCTCTCTCCCCAGGTGCCTCACCCCTAGACACACACACACATACTCACACACCCTTATTAACAAGACCCTGGTGACATACAACTGGTCCTTTATACCCCTTTATCCCTGTTGAGGTTTAAGCCCAGCTGGCAGCTAAGCATGATGCTGCTGCTCACTTATCTCCCCCTGCCCCCCACTGGTGGAATGGGGAGGAGAATCAAAAGTAAAAGTTGTAGGTTAAGACCTGAATTTAATTATTTTTAATAACTGAAACAACATAAAATATAATAATAGTAAATATTAATAATGATGATAAAAGGAAAAAAGAAAACTCAAAGAAAAAGGAGTGGAAAAAGAAGAGAAAAGAAAAAGAAGGAAAAGAAGCAGTACAATTGCTCACTACCTGCTGCCAGACTCCGTCCCTGCACCTCAATCAGTCCCCTTTCCAAGTAACTCCCCCAGTTTATATACTGGGCATGATGTTCTCTGGTGTGGAATATCCCTTTGGCCAATTCAGATCACCTGTCCCAGCTGTGCTCTTTCCAGCTTTTTTGTGCACCTCCTCACTGGCAGAGCATGAGACACAAAACATCCTTGACTAGGATAAACACAACTTAGCAAGAAACAAAACAAGAGTGTGTTATCCACATAATTGGCACAGTAAACCCAAAACACTGCACTGCACCAGCTACTGAGAAGAAATTAACTCTATACCAGATGGAATCAGGACAACCCCTCTCCGTCTTTCAACAGTTTTTTCTTCCCAAATGGTGCCTGGGAGCTACCAGGGCAGGGTGTTATTTGGGTTACCCCTGCTGCCATTGCCTAGCTGTGTCCCTGTGTGGGTGCACAGACTGGCCAGTATCACACAAACAAGAGGACACTTTTACAACACAGAGATGAAATTTTAGTCCACACTGTGCTCTCCCTTAAAGAAGGAATGACACACAATTCTACTACTGAGGCTTCTCAGTCAAATCCTCCTTTCTTAGAAAGAGTTCCTTGCTGTCCCTCCTGTAACACCTAGCAAGTGGGGCACAGCGTGTGCTGCTGCTCAGCTGCATAATCAAGCCTTTTGATTGAGGAGGACTGAGTGGAAAGATTGCAAAATTATGAGGAGGCAAATCAAGGAGGAATGTCACAAACACAGGTTTGAGAGGCAGATTACACCTCTTTGGCTGGGCACCAGCTGCACCTGCTGCAGCCTGGATTTCATCCCCACATTGCATGCACAAAGTTTTTCTGACTTTCTGTTCTACTCACAGAGACTAAACCTCATTGGAGAAGCAATAACATGACAACAATTCGAGAGCATCCTTATTTTGTTTTGATTCTTTAATTATTCTGTAAAATATTTTCTGTTGTTTGGATGCTCAAAATCCTTCACCACTTACATTTAAGGAAATAATAAGCATTATTTTCCCGTGGCATAGGGAAAAAAGCATCTTTCAGAGACTGGATTGCTCTCTTACCTCATGGTTTTCCTTCTCTGCTCACTTGTGTTCAGGCAGCCTCAAAGCCAAAGGAGTGCTTCTCACTGTTGTTCCTTTCATTTTATATGGTCCAGCCCTCACATGATCTGCGATGAAATTACTGGGAAATAGAAAGTGAAACTTCTGCTTTTCTCTGGGTTTGCCAAAGCAGAACAGTCTGTTTACAGCTGAAGAGATGAAACTGTTGAGTCATGATACCTGTATAACTTGGGTCAAAGTTACAAGAAACCTAGACAACTTGAGTTATAAGATACCAATATAACTTGAATCATAACTTTCTATAACTACATAACCTGAATCATAAGTTTCTATAGAATGTAATAGCTAGTATATAGTTAACTAGTCGCTTAATGCTTAAATAAACAGAAACTCGTGAGGTGAATAATCTCAAAAATAGACAAGTATAGCTATATTGGGAAGCAGCAGGATGTACTAATAAGAAATTGGCAAATGTACTGCCAATTATCCACAAAATGGAGAATTTAGACTGGGTAGATCCAGAAAGACCAAGGAACACCATACCTGCACATGCTCCGAAGACAAAGTTGAAAAGTTCAGATGTGAGGTAGACCTTGAGCGTTCATCGAAGAAGACCCCCAAGACCACCAAAACTGGGGAAGCGCAAGCGCAGTACAGAAGAAGTATTTATAGCTCTGGGGTAACTTTATTTAAATTAGTTCCAGCATGTATATGATGATGTTACAATGACATAGCAATATTAAGCAACGCTTACTGTATAAATAAACTACAACATATGACAAGGGTGGGTGAGTTAGGTGGAGATATCCTTCTCACCACCAGCACTGCAATAAACAATTACCTGCTCTATAGACATCGGTCTATGGGGATCTATTTCCAGCCTGTTTTGGGCATCAGTCCCTAAGTTGCTTTTTTCAGCCTGGCTCTGTGCCATGTATTCTTTGTGTTATGGAGAATGTGGCAACAGCTCCTAATGCTCCCAGCGTTTGCCGTGTTCAAAGGCAGAGACATCCATGATAAGGAGAATATTTCAGGCTAGTGCGGGCTGACCTGGTTATCATGCATTGGCCAGGGAAGGGCTGTTTGCCCCTCCTGCCTCTGCTGATGCATCTTTGCACAATCCTGTGCCATGCCGTAGGCTCCTATTTTATTGGTGTCGTGTCACCTAGTCAGCTATGTAACACACACACACAAACCCTTATCTCCCCTGCTGGCACTCCTTCATCCTGTGCCTCCACACCATGAGGTCTCTGCTGCTGTAGCAGGCCTGAGTTTTTCTGCACGATGCCATTGTCTAAGAGTACTAAATATCCCATCTACAGGAAATGTTTGTGTCTGCTCTCTACATAAACCCACAGCTATCCTTTCGCAAATATAATTAGATAGAGGCAGTCAGTTTGAGAAACTGATGTCACCGTTGTGCCAGGCAAAACAAAGCTGCAGGCAGGTTAGGACAAGGTCAAACTGAGCAGACCTGCAAGCCTTGGTCCCGAGGCCATGCAAAGTTGGTGCAAAGCTTACAGCCTGATGCTGGCAAGAGCAATGCTGTGTTACAGGCTACACACATGGCAACAGAGACGGGAACGGCCTGTAGACTGGAGCATCTATGAACAACTCATTGATGCTAAGTTTATAAAAATAAAAAATGCAGACCTGGATCTGTAAAATTGACTTTGGTGGTAACAAAGAGATCCAAGAAATAGTATCTAACATACATAAATGGCACTATATATAGTGAATTCAGATGTAACCTGAAGCTGCAGACCAGGGAAGAAAAAGAAAGGAGTAAAAGTGTGTTAGCAAACTTACAAAAATGACTCAAAGTGGATCCGGTAAAAGGAAGAAGAAACCACAACCATCAGCATCACGGCAAAGATGTTAGTATACCTGGTAACTGTTCTTTTCCCTTCTTTTCTTCTTTCCTTCTTTTCCCTCCTTTCCCTCTTCCACCATTTCCCTCTTCTAAAAAAACCCAACAAACCAGTCTTACATATTAGAACTTCTGGTTTCTACAAGAATTTGGAGAGCCATAGTAACACACCCTCCCCTTGTGTCTCGTTTAAGTGTCTTTTCGTGTGCTTGTGTGTGTGTTTGCGTGTGTGTGGAGGGATTGTTGGAGCTGATGTTTCAGAGCTCAAGATAAAGGTTAGTACAGCTACTACTCTGAGTAGCATTCAAGATTCTAGCAACCAGGTATTTGATACGTGATGAAAAGAGGCAGTGGATTGAGAACAAAAAGGATTAGGGTATGTACACAAATCCATGTATTTTATGGAAAATAAAGGTTGTAGGTAGTTACAGGGAAAAAATGTATTTAAAAGGTTACTGCAATTACAAAACCAAATGTGGACACTAATGATTTATTATGCTACTAAGTATCTGCGGGTTTCTTGTCTCTGCTTCTGTCCCAGGCATCTGTTTTCCTTGATACACTGCTTCGTACATACGGGAAAATGCAGTCATCTTCCTTCTGAAATGCAGAACTTTGCCTCAGTTTCCTTTTTTTTACTAATTTAGTTGCCTCTATATACTATGGTTTGATGTGAATGCCTATTAAATAAAGTAAATGCAGGAAAGTGCTTAAACTAGAATAAGTAAGAGAACAGTTATGCAACGCCTTTCTGCAGCCATCTCTGTGTAACTTACAGGGCACTGCACAGGAAAGTTCAGAAATCTTTCTACAGCTCCGCTGCTTTCACTTCAGAGCAAGCTGTAGCTGGGCTGACTGCATAGCGGCAAATGCAGAAGCTTCTTCCAAAACATGTCTGGAAATGGGCTGGGAACAGCAACTGCATTCATATCTAATACAAAGTCTTCGTTTACTCGAGTGGTGTGTACATACAAAAGAATAGGAAATGTCTTCAAACATATCTACACATTTTATGAGAGAAAATTAATATCTGGACATTTCCTTGGAGTTGAAATGGATACATGCTGACAAAGAATTCCCCCCGGAATTATTACCCCAGACAAACAATTGCCTGAAATGCAGTTTTCATTTTTAAAATAATGTAATTTAACTACACCATAGTAAATTACAGGGTCCCTTACATATCCTATTTTATGCTGGTTTCAGTTTACCCTAGGTTAGTATATAATTTACTATGTTTGACAGCAGCAATTGTGGCATTTTATAATTTGGGTTTTCCTTCAGCAGGGAAGAGTAACCTGTAATTAATTTGAAAAAAACCTCAAGTGAATCACTGAGCAATAATTCTGCCACCCACGTTCTTTAAAATCAAACCGTTCTAAGAAATGGCATCCAGGAATGCAAAGGGTCATATAGTATCTCTGTATCTAGTGACATATCCACACATCAAAACACGGGGATGCTATGAAAACTTCAATGATTTTTCAATTAAAATCTTAATGCTTTCTAAATAAGCAGAAACGTTTCTGTTCTTGACACCCTCTTGCTCTAGTACGGGGTATTTAGTATCAGGTTTCTGTATTATTCTATAGATATTACTATGGGCCTGGGCAGAGCAACACAAATATTTATTTTAAAGGATTGAATCTGGTCCAAATTTTTGCAAGCCCGGTCACACATTCCCTGACCACAGACACGCTTCTCCGGGAAATGATGGCTGTGCCTGCAAATTATTTCCCGCAGACCACGAAGATGAAACAGGTTTGCAGGAAGCTGCGTGCAACCTAAGCCCATTTGTATTAGGTTTGATATGTTTAGACGCTGCTCGAAGGTGACGGTTGGGTGATCTGCGTGCGCAGGAGCAGCAGTGACTGCTGTCAGCGCTGTAGGGCCCTCTGGAAGGACGGGCGGTGCCCGAGGCGCTGTGTCCGGCAGCGGAGGCACCCGGGGATGCTCGCTGCGGCCACGGGCAGCGCCGGGCGGGCCCCGCTTCCAGC